>CM023451.1:200937327-201053484 GCA_013339765.2 Haemaphysalis longicornis | reverse complement strand
TTGTGAGATGGCGTTCGGTCCCTTGTAAACAACAGTCCACAATAAACTCCCCATCGGGGGTAATCATCTCAAGCGGGCGGTCGCCATGTTAGTCTTGTGTTGTTTCCGTGTGTCAGCACTTCAACCGTGGACTAATGCTAATTAGAACAGAGAAAAGCAGGACGTGACGGTTGCATGCAGCTGCAGCTACAAACCGATACCGTACGTATACCCGTATAGATGCTTCAGCCAGCGCGATCACAAGCAGACAGCGCGGCCGTGTTGTTTCAATCTGTTTATTTTGGCGGTAGGTGTTGTCAAACTCTGCTGCTAACAAAGAGACAGTTCTCGCCGTTGCAAACAATTGCAATGTTATCTGCTTCGCTTGCTTGCGCATATATAGACAATTTAAATTCTCGTGCCAGCGCGCCAACGCACCCGACTGCAGCGACTCAACTTGCCCTGGCGGCACGACTTGCTGCCCGGATGTAAACAACCTCCGTGCTATCAATGCAGCGCGGCCGGTGACTTGGTGCTGGCGGCCGGAGCTTCAAGCGCCTCGCCTTGGGCCATCATTTTTTCTTATTTGAGAAGGACTAGTAGTGCCATTGGTGGAAAGATTTTTATGTGCCCCTGTCACACGACGAGGAACGGCCGCTAACAACATTTGGATACGGCGACAGCTGTGGACAGCTCGCTGGTAAGTGGTCTTTCATCAGTCGATGCGTTTGTCAAACGTTTGGATAGGGTTAACTGCGAAGTACCCGTGCCGCACACAGCACGTACACGCACGGGCAAAGAAAAAAGCGCACACTCGTATTATTGTACTTGTTTGTGGGTTTTGGGGTATGCATTCGCATTCTTTTGTAGGCCGGTTTGTAACAGGGCATTCGAGATGAAATCGTTTGTCGCGCGCGGCGTCGTTTCAAAGCAACGTGACGGTTACTCAGGTAGCCGAATCGCCTCCGACAGCGGTGCATCGTCGGGCCCGGTCGGTGAATATTGTGGGACTCTGTCTCTCATATGCATCGAACTGCTCGTGTTCTTTTTAGTTAACTGCTCTACTTTGTAATATCTATTTGTTAACGCTCCTGATGGCTTGCCTGTCCAAATATAAGTCTTTGTGTTGTTTTCGGTTCAAGGCTCTGACTCATTCTTAGCGCTCTGGTCGGCGAAAGCCGCAGATCAGACGGCCACCCCCTTCGAAAACTGTGCCCTGTAGATTCGGTGGGTTGTTTGCTCGCTTGAGTCGACTTCACATCTAACAGCGTACCCTATTAAGGAAACGGTGACATGCGTAAAAGATGCTATGAGCCTATCGAACGATTAAATGCATATAGTGTGGACCACGACGGCGACGTGGTTCGAACGAAATGTTTTTTTCTTTCGGATGATAATGAGGGGTCTGTATACAATCGGGGCCGTCAGTCGCCAGCTAAGGCCACGTAATTAAAAACACAAATTCATGCCCTTATGGAAGAGAACGAGTTTGCCGTAGCATGACACAAGTCTGCCGGGCATAAAAAAGGATATCATTTTTTTAGAAGAACAATGCACACACACTTCTTTTGTTGGTAATAAATTTGTCATAATCAATAGTAAGACCATACACAAAAATTACTCGATTCATCTGACACTCGATTTTGACACGGAGCTTGCAGCTCCAAAAAGTGCACTGTGGTTTTGCGTGACGGAAACTTCTACAACAATCAATAAACTAAGGCAGGTGTGTGTGGCATGCAGCGTTGGTAAGTTTGCGAGAATAGCGTTTCCATTTCAGCTGGTTTTTTTTGTTGCCATGCAATCACAAGTAATTTGGTGCCATGAACGAGGTTTACGTTAGCTAACAAGGCTGGTAGTAACGGTTGCGGCTACAAATGACCTTATGCACCAATCATGCTTGTCAGCTCGGTGACACAGAATATTAAGGTGTCAGAATACGGATGACTGAGTCGCCTAGTTTATTCCTACTGTAAAAAAAGAAAGTGTTTTCTGACCCAGTGAAGGACTTTCCTGTATGACTAGCTGTGTTATGACAGATGACCATACTTGATGAGACAAGCCGTAACAAATTAGCTTTGGATGTAACACCAGGAGGGAAATAGGTGGAGGTATCTGCAAGTACAACTGAAACAGTGGGTGCCTGTGCATGAATTCATTATTTGCTGACACGATTTTCTTCTGCAGATCCTGATACATGATCGAGTTGAATGACTTCATAGATCTTAAGGCAGGATAGGCTGTGCTGTACAAGGCAAGGCTGCATTCGGAAACCAAGTTGGCCCCTCCAGCAGAAGTGAGTATTGCCACGGCTTGCAACAGCCGTCCAGCTCGCAAAAGCTCCACTTTTTCTATGAAAGTGAGCCACCATGGTAGGGGAGAGGCAGTGTAAGGGTTTGCATCTTTAACTGTGTCCACTCACTTGAATAGATGCAAGCTGGCATCTTAAAGCAAGAAACAGCAGTTAACAAAATCATGCAATACCAAAGTGTTTTTCAGTCAAAAACAAAAACTAATCTATCAACCTACAGAGACTTGCATTTTATCTTCACTGTCATTTAAAGTTGTGCTCGAGTATATTGTGCGGAAGTAATATCTTTTTTATTGCTGCAAAAGCCACGATGGTTAATGTACTGGCACTTGGTTTTATGAAGCCTTTGCATTCCTAATTTAGGTACTGGAATTCGCAGGGAACCTGGCCTTACAATTTTATTACTGTACCGAATTATTAAGTTCATTTAACCATAGTGTCTGTTTTGAATTTTACGTGTGGGGCATTTTTTTTTCTTTTTTGCTTTTTCAGGCAGATGTTCCTCTGACTCCCTGCCTGCATTCCGTGAACGGGGAAGTTAGCCTCCACATCGATGGCCAGCGTGTCTTGACTGCATCATCTTTACTGGGAGGACTGTGTAGTCTGTTTGCATCGTTCTGGGTTTTCAACATTCAATATCCCAAGAAGGCACACAGAGCTCTAACGTTTGTGGAACATGCCTTTTTGGACCTTGCCTGCACCAAACCACGTGTGAAGGATTTAGAACTAATTAACTTTTATCGCATCAATATCGCTCACTAATATTTGTTTTCAATCCTGTAATCATTGGATAGTAGTCAAAAAGAATTCCGTATTATATTTCTGACTTTTTCTTTTTTCTTTTTTTACTGAAAAGGGGATATTTGATGGGCCGTTCTGTATGCTGATAATACAGCTATCTTTCAGTGAAGCAATAATATTAACAAACTAATTTAACTTGAAACAATTATCTAAATAATATTGGCAACTGGTGCGAAATGAATCAACTAAAAATTATCCGAAAAACACGAATTTCATGGCTTTTTGTTCACTCTAAAGAAGCTGTCGCGATACCACCCATTCTGTTCTATATCATTGCAATTAACCCGTCAGACTCGGTCACTTTTCTTGGCGCATTTGTGTCTTTATCAAAACGCACTGGTATTTTCCGCAGCATATTTTTCGTTCTTTATATTACTCATTTATCCATAGCCATCTCACTGCAGTCTGTCTCCTACATCATTTATCTCTTGTGCCTTTACCACCTACAAAATGCTTCTTACCTTTCAATATCAAATCGTTGCACAGCTCTCGCTTATTTCACGACAAATTGAAAAATTGTTTTGTTGTAAACCACTGCAACCATTTTTTCTTCACTTTGTGTACTTAGTACTGATGCGTACTGATAAGTTCTGATAAATACTGACGGGTTCTCGATCCTCTAGTATTATATAATGATTTCATTTACCATGCGGTTGTGTTTGTGCCTATCTGTTTTTCAAGTATTTCCAGTTCTTGTATTATTATTGTTTCTACAATTTGTTCAACTAGCAGACAGCTCTCGCTCATTTCACCACCTACTGAATTTTTTTTGTTGTTGTAAACCACTGCAGCCATTTTTTCACTGTGTACTGAGCGCTGATGCGTACTGATAAGTTCTGATAAGTACTGACGCGTTCTCGATCCTCTAGTATTCTATAATGATTTCACTTACCATGCGGTTGTGTTTGTGCCTATCTTTGTTTTTCGCGTATTTCCAGTTCTTGTAGTAATATTGTTTCTACGTTTTGTTCAACTAGCATCGTATTGCTGTCTTCAATTCCTAACTGGCGTGTTATTTAGCAATGTACCATTTGTGATTTCTAATATGAGGTCGCCATAAGTATTTATTTCGGAACCTCCTTGTGTACACCATGTACCATGTAAACTTGTCTGCGATAGTTCGTTTGAAATAAACCTGAAATCGAGAAAAACCGTGTGAAATCAGTACTCCCGCAGGGAACTAGAAATTCTCCCTTGTGGCCTTGAAAACCTCCTTTCGGAAGGCCTACAAAACTCCCCAAGCTTTCGTCAAACTCCATTCAAAAGAAGTAAATGCTTCCCTTGAACCTCCTAAAAACGCCCCTAAACTAACATAAGTACTTCCAAAGGGAGCCATAATAGGCTCCTATTCAACCGCCTAAAAATTCCATAAACATCACTTAAAAACGCCCTTCAGGAAGTAAAGAATACTCCATTTTGACCTTCTTAAATTCTCCCGAACATTTCTTAACACTCCCTAAATACCTCCTTTCTATAACCTAAAACTCCCTGTTTTGAGGAGGTAAACAAAACCTCCCTGTTCCATGTAGTAAAAAAACTCCTACAAGGAGGACCACTAGAGGACAGGCGAAAAAGAACCTCTATGGAGTATATGGGAGGAAAAAAAGTTTAGAGTGTGCTCACAGGAGCCTATAACGACATGAAGGTGAAGGAAACATTTCTACAAAAACGGCAAAGCACTCTAAACTGCGCGGAATTAAGGTGGATGTACGTCGTTAGTAAAAGCGGGCGCAGAGTGAACGCCGCTGAGGGTTCACAATTATCGCAAGAAAGGCGAGTGCAAGGACGCCAGCGCAGCGCTCGAACTACGGCATTTGCGAATGAAGCGCTCTGTATACTGCCGCGAACCGTGCGCAAGACCTCTGTGCAGTGATTGCACGACCACAGTCACGCGAATGCAAGAACGGAACTACCGTAACAGAGCAGTTTGAAATGTCCACGCTCGATCCTTTCGCATTCACGAGCTATCCTGAGGTGTTACAGAATGCCGCACACGTAAAAAAAACCGCGCTGTGCGTATGCGCCAGCGGCATCCGCCCCGCAAATATCCCCTTGTAGACAAAAATATAAAACAAAACACTATCACTCAGTGCGTGTTGGTAAAACGGGGCTCTATAAATCCTATAAATGCTACCAAAGAGCGATTTCGGCGCGAAAACAAGAGCAAACTGCAGCGAGCGCCCTGAAGCGTAGCGAGGGCGTCTGCTCTCAAGTGGCCAACAAATATGGCGGCACCGGCACGGAGTTAAAGGGACCGCGGCGTCGTGGGTGAGGGGAAAGAAAAAAGAGGAGGGCAGCGGAGAAGGAGGGAGCAGTTGGCGCTACCTTAGTAATTTTAGGGACCTTAGTGAAGCGGGCAGTGCAGCGTCCCAGACTGTCAACGCGGACACTAGGGCGCAGCCAACTACGGGTGTTTCAGACCAACCAGGAAAGCGCCCTGAGACCGGATGATTTGCAGTCGGCCAAAGCCAGCGAAGAAAGAAATCGGACAGGGGTGTCGTGCAGGAGAAAGTGGGCAGTCAGTGGTGGTCCTTCAAAAATGCATATGAGCAGGGAGAGTATGCTCATCTCGGATAGGGAGAGGCAATGAGTTTATACAGTGAAGCGGGCAGTGCAACGTTCCAGACTGTCAAGGAGGACACTAGGGCGCAGCCAACTACGGGTGTTTCAGACAAACCAGGAAAGCGCCCTGAGACCGGATTCTTTGCAGTCGGCCAAAGCCAGCGAAGAAAGTAAACGGACAGGGGTGTCGTGAAGGAGAAAGTGGGCGCAGACAGAGGTGGTCCTTCAAAAATGCGTATGAGCAAGGAGAGTACCCTCATCTCCGATGGGATGAGTGCAATGTGTTTATACAGTGAGGCGGGCAGTGCAGCGTCCGAGTCTGTCAACGCGACCACTATGGCGCAGCCAACTACGGGTGTTTCAGACAAACCAGGAAAGCGCCCTGAGACCGGATTCTTTGCAGTCGGCCAAAGCCAGCGAAGAAAGTAAACGGACAGGGGTGTCGTGAAGGAGAAAGTGGGCGCAGACAGAGGTGGTCCTTCAAAAATGCGTATGAGCAGGCAGAGTACCCTCATCTCCGATAGGGTGAGTGCAATGTGTTTATACAGTGGAGCGGGCAGTGCAACGTTCCAGACTGTCAACGAGGACACTAGGGCGCAGCCAACTACGGGTTCTTCAGACAAACCAGGAAATGCGTCCTGAGACCGGATGTTTGCAGTCGGCCAATGCCAGCGAAGGAAATGAATCGGACAGAGGTGTCGTGAAGGAGCGAAAGTGGGCGCAGACAGTGGTGGTCCTTCAAAAAATGCGTATGAGCAGGGAGAGTAGCCTCATCTCCAATAGGGAGAGTGCAATGTGTTTATACAGTGAAGCGGGCAGTGCAGCGTTCCAGACTGTTAACGCGGACACTAGGGCTCAGCCAACTACGGGTTCTTCAGACAAACCAGGAATGCGTCCTGAGACCGAATGCTTTGCAGTCGGCCAATGCCAGCGAAGGAATGAATCGGACAGAGGTGTTGTGAAGGCGAAAGTGGGCGCAGACAGTGCTGGTCCTCCAAAAATGCGTATGAGCAGGGAAGAGTAGCCTCATCTCCAATAGGGAGAGTGCAATGGTGTTTAGACAGTGAAGCGGGCAGTGCAGCGTTCCAGACTGTTAACGCGGACACTAGGGCTCAGCCAACTACGGGTTCTTCAGACAAACCAGGAATGCGTCCTGAGACCGAATGCTTTGCAGTCGGCCAATGCCAGCGAAGGAATGAATCGGACAGAGGTGTCGTGAAGGCGAAAGTGGGCGCAGACAGTGCTGGTCCTCCAAAAATGCGTATGAGCAGGGAGAGTAGCCTCATCTCCAATAGGGAGAGTGCAATGTGTTTAGACAGTGAAGCGGGCAGTGCATGCGTTTCCAGACTGTTAACGCGGACACTAGGGCTCAGCCAACTACGGGTTCTTCAGACAAACCAGGAATGCGTCCTGAGACCGAATGCTTTGCAGTCGGCCAATGCCAGCGAAGGAATGAATCGGACAGAGGTGTCGTGAAGGCGAAAGTGGGCGCAGACAGTGCTGGTCCTCCAAAAATGCGTAATGAGCAGGAGAGTAGCCTCATCTCCAATAGGGAGAGTGCAATGTGGTTTAGACAGTGAAGCGGGCAGTGCAGCGTTCCAGACTGTTAACGCGGACACTAGGAGGGCTCAGGCCAACTACGGGTTCTTCAGACAAACCAGGAATGCGTCCTGAGACCGAATGCTTTGCAGTCGGCCAATGCCAGCGAAGGAATGAAATCGGACAGAGGTGTCGTGAAGGCGAAAGTGGGCGCAGACAGTGGCTGGTCCTCCAAAAATGCGTATGAGCAGGGAGAGTAGCCCTCATCTCCAATAGGGTAGTGCAATGTGTTTAGACAGTGAAGCGGGCAGTGCAAGCGTTCCAGACTGTTAACGCGGACACTAGGGCTCAGCCAACTACGGGTTCTTCAGACAAACCAGGAAGCGTCCTGAGACCGGAATGCTTTGCAGTCGGCCAATGCCAGCGAATGAAATGAATCGGACAGAGGTGTCGTGAAGGCGAAAGTGGGCGCAGACAGTGGCTGGTCCTCCAAAAATGCGTATGAGCAGGAGAGTAGCCTCATCATCTCAATAGGGAGAGTGCAATGTGTTTAGACAGTGAAGCGGGCAGTGCAAGCGTTCCAGACTGTTAACGCGGACACTAGGCTCAGCCAACTACGGGTTCTTCAGACAAACCAGGAATGCGTCCTGAGACCGAATGCTTTGCAGTCGGCCAATGCCAGCGAAGAATGAATCGGACAGAGGTGTCGTGAAGGCGAAAGTGGGCGCAGACAGTGCTGGTCCTCCAAAAATGCGTATGAGCAGGAGAGTAGCCTCATCTCCAATAGGGAGAGTGCAATGTGTTTAGACAGTGAAGCGGGCAGTGCAGCGTTCCAGACTGTTAACGCGGACACTAGGGCTCAGCCAACTACGGGTTTTCAGACAAACCAGGAATGCGTCCTGAGACCGAATGCTTTGCAGTCGGCCAATGCCAGCGAAGGAATGAATCGGACAGAGGTGTCGTGAAGGCGAAAGTGGGCGCAGACAGTGCTGGTCCTCCAAAAATGCGTATGAGCAGGAGAGTAGCCTCATCTCCAATAGGGAGAGTGCAATGTGTTTAGACAGTGAAGCGGGCAGTGCAGCGTTCCAGACTGTTCAACGCGGACACTAGGGCTCAGCCAACTACGGGTTCTTCAGACAAACCAGGAATGCGTCCTGAGACCGAATGCTTGCAGTCCGCCAATGCCAGCGAAGGAATGAATCGGACAGAGGGTCGTGAAGGCGAAAGTGGGCGCAGACAGTGCTGGTCCTCCAAAAATGCGTATGAGCAGGGAGAGTAGCCTCATCGTCATAGGGGGAGAGTGCAATGTGTTTAGACAGTGAAGCGGGGCAGTGCAGCGTTCCAGACTGTTAACGCGGACACTAGGGCTCAGTCCAACTACGGTTTCTTCAGACAAACCAGGAATGCGGTCCTGAGACCGAATGGCTTTTGCAGTCGGCCAATGCCAAGCGAAGGAATGAATCGGACAGAGGTGTGTGAAGGCGAAGTGGGCGCAGACGTGCTGGGTCCTCCAAAAATGCGTATGAGCAGGGAGAGTAGCCTCATCTCCATAGGGAGAGTGCAATGTGTTTAGACAGTGAAGCGCGGGCAGTGCAGCGTTCCAGACTGTTAACGCGGACACTAGGGTCTCAGCCAACTACGGGTTCTTCAAGACAAACCAGGAATGCGTCCTGAGACCGAATGCTTTGGCAGTCGGCCAATGGCCAGCGAAGGAATGAATCGGACAGAGGTGTCGTGAAGGCGAAAGTGGGCGCAGACAGTGCTGGTCCTCCAAAAATGCGTATGAGGCAGGGAGGAGTAGCCTCATCTCCAATAGGGAGAGTGCAATGTGTTTAGACAGTGAAGCGGGCCAGTGCAGCGTTCCAGACTGTTAACGCGGACACTAGGGCTCAGCCAACTACGGGTTCTTCAGACAACCAGGAATGCGTCCCTGAGACCGAATGCTTTGCAGTCGGCCAATGCCAGCGAAGGAATGAATCGGACAGAGGTGGTCGTGAAGGCGAAAGTGGGCGCAGACAAGTGCTGGTCCTCCAAAAAATGCGTATGAGCAGGAGAGTAGCCTCATCTCCAATAGGGAGAGTGCAATGTGTTTAGACAGTGAAGCGGGCAGTGCAGCGTTCCAGACTGTTAACGCGGACACTAGGGGCTCAGCCAACTACGGTTTCTTCAGACAAACCAGGAATGCGTCCTGAGACCGAATGCTTTGCAGTCGGCCAATGCCAGCGAAGGAATGAATCGGACAAGGTGTCGTGAAGGGCGAAGTGGGCGCAGACAGTGCTGGTCCTCCCAAAAATGCGTATGAGCAGGGAGAGTAGCCTCATCTCCAATAGGGAGAGTGCAATGTGTTAGACAGTGAAGCGGGCCGTGCAGCGTTCCAGAACTGTTAACGCGGACACTAGGGCTCAGCCAACTACGGGTTCTTCAGACAAAACCAGGAATGCGTCCTGAGACCGAATGCTTTGGCAGTCGCCAATGCCAGCGAAGGAATGAATCGGACAGAGGTGGTCGTGAAGGGCGAAAGTGGGCGCAGACAGTGCTGGTCCTCCAAAAAATGCGTATGAGGCAGGGAGAGTAGCCTCATCTCCAATAGGGAGAGTGCAATGTGTTTAGACAGTTGAAGCGGGCAGTGCAGCGTTCCAGACTGTTAACGCGGACACTAGGGCTCAGCCAACTACGGGTTCTGCAGACAAACCAGGAAGGCGTCCTGAGACCGAATGCTTTGCAGTCGGGCCAATGCCAGCGAAGGAATGAATCGGGACAGAGGTGTCGTGAAGGCGAAAGTGGGCGCAGACAGTGCTGGTCCTCCAAAAATGCGTATGAGCAGGGAGAAGTAGCCTCATCTCCAATAGGGAGAGTGCAATGTGTTTAGACAGTGAAGCGGGCAGTGCAGCGTTCCAGACTGTTAACGCGGACACTAGGGCTCAGCCAACTACGGGTTTTCTTCAGACAAACAGGATGCGTCCTGAGACCGAATGCTTTGCAGTCGGCCAATGCCAGCGAAGGAATGAATCGGGCAGAGGGTGTCGTGAAGGCGAAAGTGGGCGCAGACAGTGCTGGTCCTCCAAAAATGCGTATGAGCAGGGAGAGTAGCCTCATCTCCAATAGGAGAGTGCAATGTGTTTAGACAGTGAAGCGGGCAGTGCAGCGTTACCAGACTGTTAACGCGGACACTAGGGCTCAGCCAACTACGGGTTCTTCAGACAAACCAGGAATGCGTCCTGAGACCGAATGCTTTGCAGTCGGCCAATGCCAGCGAAGGAATGAATCGGACAGAGGTGTCGTGAAGGCGAAAGTGGGCGCAGACAGTGCTGGTCCTCCAAAAATGCGTATGAGCAGGGAGAGTAGCCTCATCTCCAATAGGGAGAGTGCAATGTGTTTAGACAGTGAAGCGGGCAGTGCAGCGTTCCAGACTGTTAACGCGGACACTAGGGCTCAGCCAACTACGGGTTCTTCAGACAAACCAGGAATGCGTCCTGAGACCGAATGCTTTGCAGTCGGCCAATGCCAGCGAAGGAATGAATCGGGCAGAGGTGTCGTGAAGGCGAAAGTGGGCGCAGACAGTGCTGGTCCTCCAAAAATGCGTATGAGCAGGGAGAGTAGCCTCATCTCCAATAGGGAGAGTGCAATGTGTTTAGACAGTGAAGCGGGCAGTGCAGCGTTCCAGACTGTTAACGCGGACACTAGGGCTCAGCCAACTACGGGTTCTTCAGACAAACCAGGAATGCGTCCTGAGACCGAATGCTTTGCAGTCGGCCAATGCCAGCGAAGGAATGAATCGGACAGAGGTGTCGTGAAGGCGAAAGTGGGCGCAGACAGTGCTGGTCCTCCAAAAATGCGTATGAGCAGGGAGAGTAGCCTCATCTCCAATAGGGAGAGTGCAATGTGTTTAGACAGTGAAGCGGGCAGTGCAGCGTCCCAGGCAGTGCAGCGTCCCAGACGCGGACACTAGGGCGCAGCCAACTACGGGTATTTAAGACCACGACCAACTTTACATTGGTCGTGTTTAAGACCAACCTGGAAAGCGCCCTGAAACCGGATGCTTTGCAGTACGCCAAAGCCAGCGAAGAAAGGAATCGGACAGGGGTGTCGTGAAGGAGAAAGTGGGCCAGACAATAAGGACATTCAAGCCCCCGCAAGCAATCTTTCACCCACATCAACGAGACAAAGCACGCATCCCATACCGAGCTTTCGAAGCACAGTGAGGACGACGGCCTGAGGCGGAAGCAGAAGCGTAGGCTTGATAATATAGACAGGCTAACCGGAAGAGTCGCCCAGCTAACTCGCAAAGTGAAAAAGTTGAGCAGGCGATGAGTCAACACGAGGCAGGGTAATAAGAAGTCCCTGAATGTGAACGGCGTGCAATATAGTTCACCGAAGAGAAAATATGACTTGCTAATGGGGGTGCGAGCTAGAAGTGGGCAAAGAAACGCGCACTACTGCGCAGTAGTATCTCCAATCACAAGGCTTTGGTACCTAAGGTGACCAATAAGCCAGACTACGTCCCACTCGCACACGAGCAACATGAACAAAGCTGGTTGCAATAACCGAGCGCATTGTTTAGCGAAAAGTGCTGAATCGTTGAGGCGAAAGAAGGTGAAGATGAAGCCATAGGTCAACGACCATGATTGAAAACACGGAGTTGACTTGGACAGGAACTGGACCCTAACGGTGACAAGTAAGTTGTGTATTGTGGCAAAACAAATCTGTATGTAATGGAGAGATCAATGAGTTAGTGGTGGAATGACGATTGAAAAAATTTCATCTTCCCGCAGGGGAACCTTGAGTATTATGCGAAGCAGCCATGGGGTCGACTCAAGTTCCCGTGATTTTCGATGAGTTTCCATGAGTTCGATCACGGCGTTGCGTGAGGCTATCGAGGGTAGCAGAGCGCGGGCGCGTCATTTATACCGCGGAGCTACAGTGGCGCCCCCAGCGGAGTATGCAGCGGCTACCATCACGTCTGTAACCCTAAGCTGCTTCGCATTATCGCGCGCGGAGCCGCAGGCATTGCCATTCGTTGCGCAATCCCGGAGAGGAGTGGAGCTTCAAAGAGAAAATGAAGAATGCCGGAGAGGAGCGTCGGAGAGGAGAGGAGTGGAGGAATGTCTCGCATACTACTTAGTGTTCCCTTACGGGAAGATGACGACGGTGGTTGAACGCGAAGCTATCTCGTGATGGATTCTTTGGTTGGCCAATCCCAGGGGCATCCTGCCACAATCATCAACAGCGATTCCTCGCCAGGCATGCGCAGGGGGGTGTGGACGCCGCACTACGGCGCCCACACAATGGCGGAGGGAACAGGCTCGACCATAGTCTGCTTCGCATCTAAAATAGTGGGGTCAAATGTGGGATTTATTGAAGTGTTTGATTTTTGTGATGTTAGAGGAGACTGTATGAGTAGGTTGATGTAAGGAATAGATATGAACTAATTGGGAAGGATAATATTGTAGAGACGTGTTTCGATTTGAATTGTATTTTGAAATTGTTAGTTACAGGTTCGAGTGCTTATCGTTTGGGTGTAGTTTGTTTGAGTGCTTTGTTTTAGGGTTTTTCGAGTGTGTATTAAATGTATTTTTTGTTAAACACGTCAACGGCTTTCCTGCATCCTTCTCTCTGAGCCGGTCAAGACAGCCTCACCATCCGTTCACGTGACGATAAAAACAATTGGATGAGCAGTGGTGGTGAAGAGTGGACTCATAAGAAGTGAGCAAGGGTTGGGGAATAAGAGGACATCGGCCGCCAAGATAAAGCAGTTTTTTTAGAAAAACTCTTAAAGCAGGGGGTGATTGTCATGGGTGAGGGCACCCTTGGAGAGGAGATGCATCATAACCCCTCGAAAAGGGACAAAAAAGAACAAGAAAACGGCCATTTGAAGTGCGCGCCAGGAGCCCACCAAATAGTGAACGCCAGCGCCTAAACCCCGAGGCATCACGGTAAAATATGGCAGCGCAGTGGTCATCCAATCAGAGAACGCCGCGCAGGAGACCAATGGCGTGATGGCCATATATATGGACATGTGAAAGGCAAGGAGCCAATGAGAGCGCGCCACGACAGAGCCCAGGGGGGATAAAAGCAGGGTGCACAAAGAGGAGGGGGAGGCAAGAGACCGGGAGGCAAGAAACCAGGAAGCGGCAGGAGCATGTGAGCTTCAAGCAGTGATCCAGGGGGACGTGGCCAGGCCAACGACCATGCCATCCAAGCCTTGGCGGGAGCCCAAACTTTGCATCGGCTGCAGCATACTAGGTGCACCACGAACCTGTGTCTTCGTGGCCCCAGCGGCGGCGTTCGGGCACCTGCGGCCAACGTCTACACTCCGTCGACCTTCGTTTCGACGGCCCCGAAAGGCTTACTTCGTGCCGAGCCTACCTAGGACCTCCAGCGACAGCGGCTACCAGGGGATAGCCACCGAGTAAGCACGCCTACCTAGGAATGACCGCGCGCGTCAAACGCCGGCATCAAGGACGTCCCGCGGGAGCGGCTACCAGGGGATAACCACAGAGGAAACAATTCAGGACGCGCCTAGCCCACACCGTCCAAGGACGTGACCACGCGCATCGAACGCCGGCACCCAATTGAGAGGACGTCTATCACCGAGTCGCGGCCACGCAAAGGGTGGGACACGTCAGCGCCGAGGACCGGGTAGGCCAGTCCATTAGAGACGCGGTCGTAGTGCACAACTGTGGGGTTGTGGTGCGAAGGGCATTAATTGGGACTTGATGTAAGGAGTAGATAGGAACTAATTTGGAAGGACTGTATTGTAGATACCTTTGGAGTTTGCTTTGAATTGTGTTTCGTTATATTGAGTTTGACATTTTATTGTTCTCGGGTGTGTACCATTGATTTGTTAAGTGGTTTTCTTTAGGGTTGTCTAAGTGTGCATTAAATGTGTGTTTTGTTAAACATGTCAACGGCTTTCCTGCGTCCATCTCTCTGATCTGGTAAAGACAACCTCACCATCGGTTCACGTGACACCACGCACTTTGCACACCGACGACAACACACCCTATTCATATTTGTCTTGGCAAGAGTGGGAAGACTGATGTTTGCAGTAGCATAATACAGTGTGAAGTTGCGAGCTTGTTATAGTAACCGCTTTTTGACATGGAACCGTGTGTGCACTGTGGGCGGTAGTGTTGAACCACCCAGTTCACCGAGGTGGTAACTGCCTACTACAACTTATTCATATTGACACAACAGCCGACAGTGTATGCATGGTCCATATTGATAATAACGATAATAAGCTTGCAATTTTCCACTGCATTATACTTCCGTAACGCACTGTTCGCTCTCTTGATAGGACAAGTGTGAATAGGGTGTGGAGTTGTCTGTCCACAGAGTGCATGGTGCAAGCATTTAATTAAGGTTGTGCCAAAACAAGCTGCAGCAGCGGCTTTTGTATCGAGTATTCTCAAAACTGGAGTAGTCCTTCAAGGCATGTTATCAATGAAACACTGAGATTTAAAGCGAACCCGCCGCGGTGGCTCAGTGGCTAAGGCGTTGCGCTGCTGATCACGAGGTCGCGGGTTCGATTCCCGGCCGCGGCGGCCGCTTTTCTAATGGAGGCGAAAAGCAATAATGCCCGTGTGTACGAGATTTCGGGGCACGTAAAGATCCCCAGGTGGTCAAAATTAATCCGAAGCCCTCCAATACGGCGCGACTCATCGCCTGCATTGTGTCGGCGGGTTAACCCTACAATCAATCAATCAATCAATCAATCAATCAATCAATCAATCAATCAATCAATCAATCAATCAATCAATCAATCAATCAATCAAAGATTTACAGCGAGTACAGGTTGTCCCTGATTCGAAACATTTAGGACTAGAAACGGACGTCCGGTGGACATCTAATGTCCCTGGATGTCCCTTGTACATTCCGGTTTGGAAACGTCCGATTTTGAACATCCGCCTGATGTCGGAAAATCCGTCTTATACGTTCGTAGGATGAGCAATTCCTTTGCATCAGACCATCCCACGGGCGTCCGTAAGGCGTCCCCCGGCTTTCTGCGGATGTCTGACGGACGTTGGAGTATCCGACACCCGATGTCCGACGGATGTTCCATGGACATCTGTGGTCCAATGGGTCTGTAGAGCCATGCCAAGGATTCTGACGTGGCTGTCCCTGGGGTCACATGCATGCTGACCTAGATTTAGTGGTTTTAACTAAATGATCGCGTGGCGCCATTCATGGTTTGCCGAATCCATCTTTGGGCGGTGACAGGGCCTCGAAAAATTCGAAAAATTTGTAGTTATGAACTAGGCTTTTCTTTGTTTTTAAGAGCCTGGCGTTAATCTTTCGCCTCTTTTAAATTAGGTGATACAATGTTGGTCCCGCCATCATTTTTGGCCGTCGGAGAGGCGCTGTGGGGAGACTGAGAGGAGGAGGGCGGGGAGGGGGTGAGTTGCAGCATGGCTGGTGACCGTGTCTGCCCAGCATGCGACTACACAGGGCACGTAGAACGAACGTCACTGCGTGGGCGCGATGCCAGCTCTAATCGCGTATCTTTTATTTTGTCTCAGCCGTAGCATTATTGTCCTCCTTTCTACCATCGAATATACGCTGCTCTGTACTCCCGATTCCGGCGGGCCCTCGTATCTGACTGCCCCAATTGTAGTTTCCCTTTACCATGGATGACGGACTTCCGTGGACGCTTGATGGGCATGGCTGATATTGGACGTCTAGCCGGCACGGCAAAATAAAAAAATGAGCCTAATAACGCTTTCACGTCAAAAGTTGCAGATGACATCTACGTTTCAGTCTTAAGACGTAGACGCGATAGCGGTACTTAGGCGCAAAAGAGCGTTTTGGAACGGAATTGGAGCATTTACCGTTTATGCATTCCGGGCATTGAAATTCAGTACCTAGAACTAGCTGCAAAGGTTTTTAATCGGCGTGGCAAAAGAAAGTCAGTGGCATCTACAATTATGTGGCTTAAGATGTGAACGGGAAAAGTGGCTCCGGGTGTTGCTCAGTTTGAGCGGGAAGACGACGGTGTCAGTGTTTAAAGGTATTGATTCCCTAGCGTCGTGGCATGACTGAACGTTTTGTTTTTTTAAGACACACGCACACACACACACACACACTGAGAGAGAGGGAGGGAGAGAGATTACTTGGTAAGCAAGAGTTACCCCAGAATGAGCTCACGCTAATTTTGATGTTACAAGCTGAGCAGGGCATCCTTCCGTGTGTCGATATAAGAGGAGTATGTAATATTTGAGTTGTTCACACCCTGAGCATATCTTTAGACATGACCGCTAATTAGCACAGTTGTAAGTTAATGTCAGACGTTTTCTACCAAGTTGTTATCCCATCAAGATTTGTGGTTGCATTTGTTGATGCGTATGCTGCGCAGAATTTGCGATTCGTCGGTGTTGAGAATTACCTTGCGGCACGGTGAGGGTTGGTGTTCCTAGTGTGATGAGATGTTTTCCATATTTGTCGGGGAAGGGAGGGTAGTAGTCGTGGACAAAAGGACGCATTCTATGCGAGTTCGCGGGGATCTTGGTAGGCTGCCTTGTTTCCTTCTAGACGCGTGTGTCCTGGTGGTAATGGGATGTTAACTTTCGGCATTCTGCATTGGGGAATCTTTCTGAAGTGTTTAGGTACAGTGTCTGCAGCGAATAGACTTGTGAGCACGTGGAATGATTTTGAAGCATCCATTCCATAGTTCCGCTAGGCGGATCGCAAAGAGGATAGCTCCGATTCCGCTATTTCCGTTCCTGTGTGTCGCAGCGTTTGCCACGGTAGTTCACTGCGACATTTTTCCTTCGTACTTTTGGTCGCACCGGCGTCCGCGTATACTGTGTTTTCATGGTTTTTGAACTTTCCTCAAAAGAATGTGATCCCTGGGTTGTCACCTCTCCTTAATTAGATTTCGATGTATGTGTTTCGGTAAGTGGAGTTTTTAGGTAAAGTCACTGGATCAGTAACATATGCGTCATGTCACCCAGCCGTTCTTTATCTGGAGATGTAGCTATATTTGATAGGGTGACTGGTCCCAATTTCGTTTTTCCAGATGACCGTTTTGCGCTAGGACAGTGGCCTCTCAGAGGTATAGTAAATGTTGGGGAGGTGAGTCTCATAGGTGTACGAAACAAATGGGTGCTTAGAGTACTGTTGACGAGGCGCCTCTTCCCAGTCCTGTTAGCGTTACATTTGTCAAGGAGGTTAACAGGATCGGTCGAAGGTTGTCTATGTGCGATGATTCGCCTGGTTTCAGCATCAGTCGCACCTCGCCTGTCATCCAGGAAATGGAAAGCTTCCATGTGCTCCGCAAACTGTTGAAGTGATACATGAGGTCTTCCACACCCTTTCGTCCGGGTCATCAAACGCATTGATGGTCATTTTAAACTTGCCCTGGTGAGTTGAAGAGTTTGCTGGCTATAATGGCGGTTGGTACCTCGTGGACCCATGTGTCCCTACCTTTAGATTAACTGGAACTTCATAGACGAGAAGTATATCCTTTATCTGAACGTGGGTATTTGTTCCTCAAGTCTTAAATGAGGTCATCCATGGTCCCTGGTGCAAGTTTGCTGCTCAAGCTTCGTTCGTGTCCGTTTGAGGTGCAACAGACCACGAGGTGGCGCCGACCACATGGCTCCCAATAGCTGGCGCTAACAACGCCCAGACATATGTGGCTGCTTTTTGTGCTGCCAGCGTGGTCACTTCCAAGTGCAGTTCCCGGAAAGGGTGACCAAAGACCTGGCGCGTGCGTGTATTCCGACCAGACCGAGAGGCTCCGAGGGAGATGTAGGAAATGCTCATCCTCGCATTACACATAGTCCGACACGGTGGGTTGGTTCCGCTCGATGCATTATGACCAGCGGTTTCCGCTGACAGATTCCTGTGGATTTCTGCAAGGGTGTGGTGCTTTGCCGAGGGTCAGTGTTTGCTTACAATCGAGAAGGGAATTTTAGGGGACTTCGCTGTTAAGTGGTTTATACATATTGCGATAGCATAAGAAAAACACACGCGAAGCGAACAGCACGAGTGCGAAAACAAGAACCGAGAAAATACGCGTGTTGCTTCCGACTACTCCGTCAATCAGTGGACAGCTGCAGGCATTTGTTCGCTTCGTTGGTGACAGTTCACATGTCCCTAAACGTCGTTTTAAAGGGTTCGCCTTTCTTGCAACCTTTGCTGTTGGCGCTGCTGTTCCCTCTCTAGACGCACTGCTGGTTGCTACCTGATCCCTCCTCGCCGGCCGCTCCTGTGGCGAGAAGGAGTGTCCCGGATTTCTAACAAAACCGCCAGGTGCAGAACGCCTCAGCCAAAGCCACATGAGCTGATGTTCTTTTACAGACAGACAGACAGACAGACAGACAGACAGACAGACAGACAGACAGACAGACAGACAGACAGACAGACTAGTTTCTGCGGCTGATAGCTGCAAGTTGCACGTAACAAACATAAATGCCCATTTTGTATTACAGGTTCGCTTGCAACGCAAAACGTGCTGAGTAGAACTAGGGCAACTCGGTATAGTATAAATTTTGCGGTAAACTGGTAGTCCAGAGCACACGTACCTCATCAAACAAGCGATGATGATAGGTGTTGTCGTCATCAGCGAAGTACAGCACGCCGGGCAATGAGGCAGCCTTCTGAAGCCAGCCAAGCGCTACCCGACGTGCCAGTGCAAAGCGATCCATTTTACTTTGTCGACACCGACGAGTACACGGCCGATGGATAAGCACATGAGGGACGCCGCATTCTCTCAGAAGCCTGGGCACCTTGGGAAAATAGCGACGTTGTTGTAGTTCATACTGTGCTCACACTGACAATAAAATGAGTGACCAAGGGCGGCCCGTAACCCCTAAGCAAGGCAGGCGACATGTCTGCAGTTGCTAAGAGAGAGCAAAGCTAGGAGAACAGGAAGTATGAGATTGACAAAGAATGATGCAGGGGCTGTGCTGAGATAGGGGCCTTTTTTCGAGCCATGATCATTATTCAGCATTCATGTTATGATTGTGGCCCTCAGTTTAGATCTGTTCCGGGCAACTGGCAATCGGAGGGAGACACGCGATACTCCGATCATCTTCATCAGCAGCACCATCACCATCATATTAATGATTCCTGCATGTCTCACACACTGCAAGGCCTACCCCACACACTTCCAATTCCCCTACCTTGCGTCATCCGAATCCATTATATTACCCCCGAATTTTCAAACTTTGCAAGACAAAGCTCGTTTAAAAGACATGCCACATTCAATTCACTTAAGACTTGTGAATGTCTACAGACCAAAGAAGCTCCCGAGGGACGCATAAACCCTCTACGAAACCGCAATAAACAGTGTAGAGCAACACCAGCGAACGAGAAGCCTGCTGCCGCATCCGTTCCTGAATACTGAGTACCAGATCATCCGAAACACAGACAATGAATGGTTTCAGTGCTGAATAAAGTTTAATAAAGCCAAGGGGATCTTAAAATAAACTGACAAAATAACAAGTACCGCAGAAGCAATCATGCAGGTGAGTGCATCGGTTTCGCTACACTTTCGCCTCTTGAATAAATACTGCTGAAGGGCAGTTCTCTCCGTTCCTTCTCCGGTGCGCAGTTACCTTGGGGTATGAAGTGACGTCGGATGTTCGGTTTTTATGATTAACTAAGGGGAAAGTGACAAGTGCCTTCAATCAATCATTTCCACCTTTAATTACTGAGTGAGTGAGCTAAGTTAGTTGTCAAGTTCAGTTACTCAACGGAAATCTTTGGGTTCATGTCCCGACGCAACAACTGACCTGCGGCGCATTCTGTACTTAAGCGTTCGGGAATAATCCAAGAAACTAGACTTGACACGCCCTCGTTCGGCGTTGGGCCCTCTCTTTCACTGTGAGCACAAATGTGGCAACGGCATGTGGGAAGTGTTACGAAAACCATCTTCGCCCAGGTCGGCGCCCAAAACCTGATGATGATGATTTGTATTGATTTCCCCTTTGTAGCGGGGGAAGGCAGACCTGCCGTCTGCCTTCCCTCATCGACGTTCGACGACCCGGCTTGTCCACAATGGCAAACTATGCTGCCGCTGGACAATTCCTTTCAGTGACCTCGGGGCCTCCCAAACACCAATCAGCCAGCGTAGGTGCTGAAAAAAGCATGGCTCGGCGCCTCGCGCGGCAGTCTTCGGCGGCGTCCATTGCTTCATTGTCATGCCCTTTGTGGCGTGTCTGACGACGCTGGAGATGCCGTCAACGAGCCACCCGATGACGATAACGAGAGAAGAACGCAGACGTCTTCCCAGCGCTTCAACATCGAAAGGACAAAGGGGGCTTCGACCTCAGGTGGATTGCCTCAGCGGAGGTAACCGAAAGCTCACCTGTGCAAGAGCGAAACGTGTCTCTCTGTGTGTGCGTGGGGGATTCACTCTCAGCGCCAAGAATTCTGGGACTGGTGCGTTCCTGACCAAGCAGAGAGGTAGGTGAAAAGGGGACGCACCGGATCCATTTATGTTATCTCGCGCGCGCAGCAGTTCACTGCCTGTTCTCGGAGATCGAAATGTAGTTTTTAGGGGAAAAGCACCTTAAGGCCGAGGCTTATCCGTCGTCCAGCGTCCCTGCTCACGGCACAGCACCGTGTAAATCGAAACATCTGTGAACAAAAGGTTCACAAAAGGTTAACAAGAACAAAATACAAGGACAGAAAGTTGGGCAAGTTGGTGTTGATTCATCTTGAAAACAGGCACGGAAACACGTTGACCAAGAAAGAATTACACAGGAGGACGCGCTATTAGCAAACTGGCAACATTTATTAAGAAACAGAAATATGGCAACCAACCGACACAACCCAACTGATTAAAACTTATACAAAGAATATCAATAAAACTTACCCCGGACATAAAAAATGCAACCTATAATGTGCTGTCACCGCACGTGTCGCCCCAAAAATGCCAACTCTGCGTCTTGCAGACTGACTGAAGGATAACTCACGCACATCGACCCCTCCCGGCTGATATTCCAAGCTTCCACAATCTCCCTTGTTGTTTTTTTCGGTTTTTTTTTCGAAAATGGGTTTGCACCCCTGTACCTGGCACTCTTTACAGTGCTAAGCCAGGTGCGTGTAAAGCCTGCCCACCAGCGAACGGTGACGTTCCCGTAACCGTGTGTTCAGGCATCTTCCTGCTTGCCCGATGTAGGCCTTGCCACAAGCAGAGTCCTTCAATGCCTTTCTGGTCATGAAACTTCGCCATCACGCTATGGGAGAGCTTCGTTCGCTGCCGCGCCGCGGCGCTGGTGTTGATCGGAGGGAAGCCGGGGGCGTGGTCAGAGCGCGTTTGGCAAGGAACGGACGGCGGAGTTTGATAAAAGAGGCGCTCGACGTCTTATCAGCAGTGCGCTTTCGCTTTACGTGTCGTGGGTCGCTCAAATGGACTTATCATTTTGTGAGTGGCGAAAAAATTTGGTGTGAACGGGCATGCTGCTACTGCGTTCCTGCCTGCCGGTCTGGTTACAGAGCAGCGCCGCCCGCCCGATGCCCTCTGATCTGCGGTGGCGCCACTCGCGGTAGCCTTTGTCCCCGTACGAAACTTGGCCGGGAGTTTCATGACCAGAGAAGCATTGAAGGACTCTGCCACAAGTAAGCGGCAGGCGATACACCACTGATTGGGTGCAAGCAACGAGCTGTTTTCCGTGTTTCACGTGGCAGCCTTTTTCGTGCCGCCCCGGAGTATCGATGCGTCTGCCAACGGCAGAGCATATCTGGCCTACTTTTTCCTCGGCAGAAAGCACAACGTTCACGCCGTATCAGGAACCCACTCTCTTGATGCCATGAGAGAGCCAATGTACATACGGGGTTTTTCCAGTCCTTTTCTTTCTTGTGGGGAGGTTTCGAAACAACCGTGTCATTGGCTTGCTTGATGGCACGTCTGATTTTTTCGCACGTGGCTGCAATAGCGCCATCCGCCAACCCCGCCTCCTTCAGTCTTTTTACTTGGCACTCAAAACTAGTGCCCATCGAATGCGTGCAAGACTTGTCGAGTGCTGACCGTAAGCATGCCCATGCTATGCTATTCTTAATCAGTGTTTCTGGGCTATTCTCTTGGCGTTTCTGGGACGAAACGTGCGGTGATAGGACGTTATAGGTTGCATTTTTTTTGACTGGGTTAATTTTGGTAGCTTGGTGGGTTGCCCTATATATTTCTGTTTTCTTAATAAATGCTGCCAGTTGCTAGCAGCGACTCGCCCTGTGTATTTCTTTTCTTGGTCAACGTCTTTCCGCGCCTGTATTCAAGACAACATAAAAGGTTCACAAAAGGTTAGAGAGAGACGGTTCTCCTGGACAGCCGTGGTGCGCATGCGCGAGGAGCATTTGATTGGATTGAATTGGATTGGATTGGATTGAAATGGATTGGATTAGAAGTAATTCAATTGAATTGGATTGGAAATCATTTTAGCAGCAGTAAGCACTTTCACGGCTGATTTACGGTAAGAACAATCACCAGTGCTTCGCCCACTCATCATTCAGTCCGTGGAGATACGTAATTTTTTTCTTTCTCCTTCCTCTTCGTTATCATGACTGCCCCGGCATGACATCAACCGCGGTCCCCTTGACATCAACCGCCCCACGCCGGAAGCCCCGTGGCTTTTGCCTCATTTTTGAAAGCCCCCTGTTCATAAGCCCCGTACGCATTTTCTCCGTCTTTTTCGCCCCGTCTCATTCGACTATATCATTTGTCCCGGCTCATTTGCCCCGTGCCGATTGCCCCGCGCCGAAAGACCCGCTAAGCGCAGTAGTCATCACCTAAGCCAACGCTATTCTACGTATGTTTGTTTTCTTTGTAATATTTGCGTGTGTGGCATATGACAGGAGGCGTAAAGACGGGAGAAGAGAACTAGAGACACGAAAATTTTGACCGAGTAGCTGGCTCTTCGGGTGGTGAATGCTTTCGTCCTCGCAGGTCGTGTCTTGCAAATATAAGTTTAATTAATAATTACATACATGTTGGCAGACATACTTGTATTCATGCATGATGAACGCATCCTGCTCTATTGGGTCTAAATAACCGACATAGGAACGAAATTCATTTGGTGCTGAATATCGTGCTCACTCACGAGACTGTGGCCGGCCGAGATGGAAGTTTTGTCCTCTGTTAGTGCATGCTTCCTAATTATCAATTAATTAATAATGTTGATCCATACAAAGTCGTTTGTTAAAACACACGCGTTTATTTACAGTTGAACGACTACACGAAAATTTTTTACTGCGCCATTTTAACGAAAGGGCATAAGAATCGTAAAGAGACTATGTACAAAGCACCAGATATAGATACGAAATAAAAAGAAAGGGAAAAAATGTCATGATGCGGGTTGGCTTAGTGTACTTAGATGTCACAGTATCGTGGAGCTTTTTCCAAGAAAGCTCCCAGGCTGAGCAAACCATTTGTCCTTTTTGGATCTGGTTGACTTCCATCGAAAAATTAGCTAGACGTAGCGTTAGCTAAGCTTCAGCTGGTTATTCTTAGCTTTTCTGGTTGTCTAGGATTAGCTTGATTATCAGGCTCACTGCTGCTTCAATGGCACACACACTGTATACGCATTATGTGACACATGTATATTTTTCAAGCGGCTTCGGCGTAGCGTCATAGTTAAGCTGGTTCCTCAGGCGCAAGCCGGTGTTGCTGCGACGTACGAGCCCTCGGTTCCACAACCCCCCACCCCTCGCATGATCATCAACCGGGCCACCCCATTCCCTCCCCACCAGACACGTCCTCCACCACATCTATCCCACATTATATCCCCACCCAAACTGCCCGGCATGTGGCGCTTGAGACCCTACGCCACACGCCATTTGGGAATGCCCCTTTTTACCCCCTCTCCATTTACCCAACCGTCCCACTACCTGGCTGGAGGTGACCGGGAGCTCCTCCCCGAGCTACAGCTCCTGACCACCACTAGGGTTCAAGATTACCTGGCGCGCCTTCCCCACCATAAGGGACACTCGCTAGGACTAAGCTTCGCCAGGAATAAAAGTTTTTCTCTCTCAACCGGTCCGCCACGTGCGGAACGGAGGTGGGCGAAAACGCTGGGCGCGTGAGGTGTGTGAGGAACGCCGGGCAGCTAGCAACGTTCTGTGCGCCCCGTGACGTCACTTGCTCCTCTCGCATGCGCAGCACGACTCTCTAGGAGCCACGCAAAACTGCTCAACCTCTGCCAGTGTAGCGCACGCTACAAAAAGAAGTGGCTCCGTGCTGTCGTCCCCGAAATGGATGACCCGCAGCTTAACCTCAACATGGAAACGTGCGCGTCCTGCGCGCCTGATTTCGGCGAAGGAACGACGATGGGCGAAACACTGCCGACAATAGAGTTGTGCGGGCTTTGAAGACAGCATCTGAGCGCAACAAATCTTGCCTGCATTGAGTAGGCCGATTTGGGTGACAGTGTGCTTTTTTTGAGTGTTCGGACCCGCGCTTCAGACGGATTCGGTTTCACCGTCCACGGGGCAGATGCCATGACGGCTCGCGCCTGCGGGCTCCGGCTGACCCATTTATTTTCCCCGAGCTGGCGCGCCGAGACCGGGCGGTTCAGCGGCACCGTGTCAAACAAAGCGACGCCGCGGGCTGCCCATCCCTTCCTGGAACCTCTGGTCGACGCACTTTGGTGGTGGATGCTTAACGGCTTCCGAACTCCATGGATGTGTTTATGTTGACTTGTGGCTGTCTTGTTCTCCCCGCGTCTTTTACCAACACGGATCCTGTGCATAGAGGTCGTCCTCGTCCCACCTCTTGTCTCGTCCTGTGTCTGCCTCGCGCTTAGCTACAAGAACGGTGTGTTCTACCTCTTCGCTCACAAGAAACAGCAGTGGTCCCGATCTTTGGAGAATTCTGCTTCTTCGGAGACCCCGCGCTTGGAATGTCCGACCACGATAAACGAATGAAGACACAGGGAGAATAAACTTCATTGAGCCGCTACCACGGAAGACGCACCATAGCTGAGCGTTGCACTCAGTAAACCCGCTGTGGCCGCCCCGTGGTGCCACCCTCGGAGACCATGAAGATGACTCGTATGTTCCGGTGGGCACTGCACGGTCACCGCTTAAGCAACGGGGGTGGAGCGAAAGGGGGGGAGGGTAGCGGTCACCGGCATCGTACTTTGAACACACGTATAAATTAGCGCAGCTCAAGCAAGAAGCCATAACGTCGCAGTGCTACTTCGGAAAAGCGGCAGGCGCAATAATTTTTGTGAGAAGATCGTCAAACATTACTTTATTATAATTTTAAAAATAGGCACTGAAAAGAACATGACGCGCCATAATATCGCCCCGGGAGAATGGTTCAGGGAAAGTGGTATCGGGGCTTTTGGCACGCGGGGATTATGACGCGCGGCTACTACTCGCGGGGCATTTGAGACACGGGGATAACTCCGCAGCGCTTTTGCGACGGGGCGGGCTTGTGCGCACGGGGCAATCGTGATACACTACCACGCTAACCCGGTTAGCAACAGAGGTAAACTTTCGACTGGGAACACTTTGTAGCTGTGCCGTCCTTGAGCAAAATTAGGCTAGCATATTACCGTCTTCGAGGGGCGGTTGGCGAGTTCGACGAGCACCCAGAACACCTCTGTGGAGAGCATCAGAGACTGGGCAACCCGCAGAAGATCGGGGATCTGGGTGGCGTGCCGGTAGGTGGGCGTCACCACGTACACGGTTGGTACAGAATTCTTCGCCTGCAGCTGCGGCGACCACCTCACCGGCGGCAACGACAACGGCGTACGCCAAGATGCTGGAAGAATGCGGAGGGTGGTTGACTCTTTGGTACTGCTGCTATTCACCGCATTGAAGCAACATTTTTTTGTTTGCCAGATTAGCAATTGTTAGCAGACGTTACACTAATTCCTTCACGTAGTAGAGTAAGTATTTGTTTGGTTGTTACAACACTCGCTACGCTAGCTGTAGGGTTTATTAGAGGCGCTGGCGATCGATACTTGTAGGCTGTCGTGCATGCGGAGCACACTAAACACCTGCTATCATCCGTGGCGGAATCGTTTCTACATAAATTAAAACGAAACACGCTGGACAGCCCGAAAGCATGAGAACGAAGCAGAAACGACAACATTAACCGTGATTCTCAGCAGGCATCGAATTGCACATAATTTCAAAAAGATAGGTCAACGCGCCAACGTGAAAGTGGTAGTTTCTGCCCCTAATTTTTTTTTTATTTACTTATACTGTTTGCCGGTAGGCTGGTACAGGGTGGGGTTACAAATTTCTTAAGCGGCACGAGCACGCACGAAAGCGCACACATAATCGCGCACGCCTAAATTATTGCACAAAGCACACAAATAATGCGAAACAACGCAAACACACACAAGCGAACGAGTACAACAAAGAAGTTTATACACATACATTCATATATAGTAAACATGCATTCAGTACTACTAACAACGAAGGTGAGGTTAATTTGTACTTAGGCCTGCAAGAAGGCGGTGCCCAAATTCAGAAGCAGACCGAGATTGAACGATAGATTCTGACAATGCGTTCCAGTGACGTGGAAAAAAGAAGTGCTGGTGCGTAGTTGTGGTACCCTGTAAGCGTGGCTACTTGTGCCTCGGACCTTGTCTCAGAATTAGGCAGTGGGTTTGAAAGGCATCTTGGGTAAGTCAAAAGAAAAACTTGAGGAGCGCATGACCACGGTGATCTGCTAGGGTTGGCAAGTTAAGAATTTCAAGCATATTTGAGACAGAGTCAGCACGCGAGTAACGTGATAACAAACCGAGCCGCCTTTCTTTGCACTTTTTAAAGGACGCTACCGCTGCGAGCATGGCCTTCAAATTGTCGTTCTTCGTGCAGGCCCTCCTGTCATGGTCCGCCATTTTGCCCTTCAACCTCGTCAACACCGACGCATGCCCGGTCCACCTCGTCGCACAGCCGACAAGGCCCGTTTTCCTGCCAGTCAACACGGAAACCCGCGAGAACTTCTTTCCCGCCCGCCCATTCTGTCCTCAACTTGCTCATCAATACAGGGCGTTCAGTGGAAGAAACACGGTAGGCACGTTGTCGTAAGGGTGCGTGACTACCGGGATCGATGGTGTGTTCGACGGTGGTGGTTCGCCCCATACCAGTCTGGACAGAATCAAAAAACGTTCGAAATCGGCGCAGCATGGCAAGAGGTTGGTCTTGTTCAAACGGCGAAAGGTTGGAATCAATGGAGCGAATAAAGACATCTGCGGAAAATGAGGATGTCGCTGCTCCAGGTGGTCTCACTGACTTCAAGGCCACTGACTTCAAGTGGTGTTAAATCGTCCGGCAGATCCACAGCGACTACAGAATCGACGGTCTCGACGTACCCGACGCACTCTCCGCGTAGCACGGTGCAGGGACACGAGCCGCAATGAGAATTGTAGTTTGCTATTACTGGTGGGAAGCAGGGAGAAAGGAAGCCAAACACTACGTCATTGGTGAAACAGGTCAAATGGCGTAAACAGCTCTGTCGCATTGGACAGAGATAGGCAGGAAAACAAAGCAAGGATGGCGGGATGAGGATGAATGCTAATTTCTTCCACCACGATCAGTTTTACGGAAGAAGTAGTGGGCGTTCCTGCAGTGGAGTGATCTATCAGCGGGAAGGGCTCTACTTCAGCACGGCCACAGTCGATCACAACTCCATGGTGAGTATGTTCCACCCGTGTATGACATTGTTGGAGCACGAAAGAATGATGATGATGATGATTTAGGGTTTTATGGCGCAAGGCCGACGAGGTCAAAGAGCGCCATGACAATGGTGGGATGCTATGAGGAGATATTAAAATCGAATCTAAAAAATCCACTACATTAAAGTAAACTATGGAAGTTGGTGTATAGGGCTATAATTAAAAGTAAGAAATATTTGTATGCAAGGTGTTAAAAACCCCACAATACCGCCATTGTTTTGTGCCAGAAAATGAGGACCAGTGCGATCATAACATGACAGATTTGTAGAGGTAGCCTTATGCAGATTGAGAATTGGCCACACACACATCACACACTCATACCTTTTAACAGACGCAAATAAGCCACACTGTCATCGGTGTGGGGGGCAGCTCTCAGTTCTTCATATGCTTATTAAATGCGAGATGTGCAACATAGAGAGAAAACGTCACGTTCATGAAATATACACTCATTTCATACCCTTGCACCCTTCATTATTTTTATCAGGTAGTCCCATGATTTCTTACAGAAGAGTCTTTAATTACCTTGCCGATGTTGACTTCTTAAAGTACATAACATACTCCCCATGATCTTACACAGGAATGAGCGGGTCATTCGCGTCTAGACTGAAGAAAGTTACGACAAGATGGGATGGTCCGCACATACGCACAGCAGGAGGCCACCTCGTAACGCCAAGTGGAACATACATATCGCGCGTCACCATTGACGGCACTACGTACCCTGCTGCGTTCGTTGTTTTACCTAACTGCTCCGGCGACGTAATTCTTGAAATGGACTTTTTGACGAACAACGAAATAATTGATGTGCAGAAACGGTCGATAGCTTTTTCCTCCGATCACTCCATGACGCCGGAACCGAAGCCCGCACACCGTGCTGCTGTAAGGATTGCCGACGATCACGTCACCCTGCCACCCCGCGCAAGCTTGATGATCACCGCCTACTGTGATGCTGCTGCTACTGACGTCGACGCTATCGTGAAGAGTGACCAAGCATTGCTCCTCAACAGTGGTGTCTATGTCACAAGAGCCATTGCGCGCTTTAAGCAATGCAAATCCCATATATTGGTCACAAATTTCACCGAGGAGTACCAGCATCTAAACAAGGGCGCTGCAATTGCGTTGCTCGAAGAAACGCAAGAAACAAGTCAAGTGATCGCGGTCGCCAACTTTGAAAGCGCGCGCGCAGATACTTTCAAGCTGCCGCATCCTTTCGAGGTGACCCGTTGCTGCCGCAAAAAAATCGGGACAAATTATTAGATTTGCTTCGTCGCTACAGCGAGTGTTTTTCGTCGACTCAAATTTACGTCAGACACCCCTTGCGAAGCACCAAATTATAACCGAAGATGGAGCCCAACCTACCTGACAGTCACCGTACAACGTGTCTTCACACGAGCGGGAAGCCATCCGGACACAAGTCGAAGATATGCTCAGGGACGACATTGCACAGTTATCGAAAATTCCCTGGCTGCTCCGGTCGTACTCGTGAAGAAAGAAGACGGCCCATTAAGGTTCTGCTTTGACTACCGGCGACTGAACAAAATCACCAAAAAGGGCGTGTACACCCTGCCAGGAATCGACGACGCCCTCGACCACCTCTGCCACGCGAAGTACTTCTCATCGATGGATCTGAAGACCGGCTACTGGCGAATTGGAGTGGACGAGAGAGACCAAGAAAAGACTGCATTTATAACACTGGACCGAGTATACCAGTTCACGGTGATGTCGTTTGGTATCTTCACGCTGCCAGCAGCGTTCCAAAGAGTCAGGGACACTGTGGGACACCTGACTCGTATACCTCGACGACGTTGTGGTAGTCGCCCGAACTGTCGACGAACACCATGCAAGGTTGGAGTCTGTACTCGAGCCCACCCGTACGTCGGGTTTAACGCTGAAGCCTGAAAATTGCCGCGTAGCGTACGAGGAACTGAAGGCTTTGGGCCACGTCGTCAACGCCGCGGGAGTCCTGGCTGACCCGGACAAAACTTGAGCCATAGCGAAGTTGCCAAGACCGAAAGACAAGAAGGACGCGCGAAGATTCCTCGGACTAAGTTCGCTTCGGACGTTGTTTGTTCGGACTGTCTTTTATTTTAGCATCGGGTCAATGCACCCTTAGAGGGGGGGGGGGGTAATGCTGCGAACCATGCATTGGGTTTGCTTATGTTTTGTTTTTGCTGACCGGCTGCCCCGGGCTGTATTATATTTGCGCCAAGTGAAGCCCTTGTTCCATTCTTTATTTTTATGCCGCACGCGTTATCTCTTTTGATAGGGAGAACGTTTCGAACTAACGTCAACAGCCTAGAATAATTTGCTTTGATCTACAGTGTTCTGGGTGAAATCGACGGTTCGAGGAACACTCGCGCTCAAAGATAACTTCCCGCAGAAGAGCCACCGCGGCATTGGACTCCTCTTAAGCTCCCTATGGCACCAAGACTGCCAGAACAGACGCTCTCGCTATGCATGTAGCGAATCTGAATAGGAATATATAGATTGTAGGGTTTAACGCGCCGACGCAACGCAGGCGATGAGGCGCGCCGTAGTGGAGGGCTCCGGATTAACTTTGACCACCTGGGGATCTTTATCGTGCGCCGAAATCTCGCACACACGGGCGTTTTTGCTTTTCGCCTCCATCAGAAAAGCGCCCGCCGCGGCCGGGAATCGAACCCGCGACCTCGTGCTCAGCAGCGCAACGCCTTAGCCACTGAGCCACCGCGGCGGGTCTAGGAATTATATAAGGGGCTCGTTGAAAATAAGACAGAAATAAGGGTTGGCAGTCAAGAAAACCTCGGAAAGCAAAGGGGAGGATCCGGGTAGTCATTGAAACAGATAAAGAGTTTGGAAAAAAAGAAATAAAGTGGAGAAAAAATGCCCGCCGGGTAGGATCCCAACCCACGACCTCCAGAATACCGGTCTGGTGCGATGACCACTACGCTACCGGCGGGGCTATTTTTGCCCTCCACTTTCTGGGGTATTTATGATCAGGTATTTTTGTTTCCTGTGTTTGGGGATGGTAGCCAGCACCACTCGGACTACTCGGGGTGAAAGGGGCGTTCTCTTTAACCCCCGCGCCGTGATTCCAGTGTCTACGACATGTCGAGAGTGGTTGACCAGCGTTGAATCGTCTTAAGCTACCTTTGGCACCAAGACTGCCAGAACAGAGGCCCTAGCCTCTGTAGCGAATCAGAAATGGGAAAGGAGGGGCTCGGTGAATTAGGACAGAATAAGGGTTCGCTGTCAAGAAAACCTCGGAAAGCAAAGGGGAGAATCCGGTAGGTCAACAAAACAGATGAAGAATTTTTTGGGTCAGAAAGAAAGTGGTGAAAAAATTGACTTGACTGCCAACCCTTATTCTGTCTGTCTGTCTGTCTGTTTGTCTGGTCTGTCTGTATGTGCAGCGGACGAGGTATGTGCCGAGAAAGGACTACAGTCGAACACGGATATATAGAACTCCAAAGGGATCGCGAAATAGTTCGATATATGAAAAATTCAATATAAAAAAAGGGGCTCTTAGACCTCACCTGCGGCGGACGGCCACTTACCGATCGGCGCATGACAACTAATGACAAGAATGACAACTAATTCCGCACTAACGACGCAGGATGCTTTATTTGCGTGAAAAGAAATCGCTGATCTTAGCCTGCTTCTTCGTCCTGTACATGGAATTAAAGACGCTGGTCTCGATATTCTCGAGGCTATCCAGGTGCGATAGCCCAGTTCCTCCCATGTCGCCGCAACTACGTAGAATCAAGCTGAACGCAGCCGCCAGTTCACCGGCGGAGTACGATCGTGTAGCCGCATCCTCGTCCGGACGATCACCGACACTCGAGCTATCAGCCTGGGTTCCTGCAACCGCAGCTACGATATCCTCGTCACCGACGCTCGCAACAGCCCAAACATTGCTGTCAGCGTTCACGAAGTCGCCAGCAGACAGTCCGGCTGGAACAGCAGCCGGGAAAAGGGACGACAGCTCGCGAAACGTGTCGTCCATGCCCTATTCGTCGTCGTTGCCGTCTTCGCAAGCTTCCGAATGTTCGGCCGTCCTGAAGCCTGCCTTCCGGAAGCAGTTGGCTACGCTCTGCTTTACGCTGTTCCAGGCACCCGTCATCATGTGTATGGCCCCCAACTGGTCAACTTTAAGCTCGGTGCCCACGCGGAGGTTCATCAAAAGCCTATCGAGGAGTCGCCTCCTGTACCCAACCTTGAACGACTTAGTCGAGCGGTCGAGCGGCTGCAGCCTGGCTGTTGTGTTCGGAGGCAGTTGTCGAGCTCGCAGGTGGTTTGGTAGGCCATGAGAAGGCAAGCGTGACGCTCCGACGCCCCGGCTTTTGTCCCTGTTGGGTTTCGGCGAAGGCACTAAGCGGCCGCGGAAATTGGGGGTGCAGCGACCGCCGAAGAGCACCTTCCAGCTCGGGCGGTGTTCGATATACCAAATGTCGGGAAAAATACCGTTCGATATAAACGTACGAATTCCTATACTTTTACACAGAATTTTCAAGGGGATAATTCATGAGTTCGATATAGACAATAATTCGATATACCCGTGTTCGATATATCCGTTTTTCCACTGTATTATGCGCGGACGATGATGGTAGGCGCAAGGTGCTGGGCGCGAGAAGAAGCACGACCAGCATCGCGTGGCGCGGAGCGAGAGCGTGCTCTAATAGAACGTGCTGGGACATCGGCCTTCGCTGCCCTGCTCATCTTTGGTCGGTGCCTATTTTCAAAGGTCTTGCTGGCCTCCGGCTATAAACCGCCTTATAGTGTGGTGCAGGTGCAGTTTCCCTTTGCCTTTCCAGCCTGGAACTACGGAGCAAGCAGTTCGACCAGTATCGCAAGAAATCTATCATGAAATGGCGCCTCCGCGGCATGAACCCATGATGTGCTCTGGATCTCTTCCTCAACGTGAACCTGCGAAGTTCTCCGGCACCGACGATCATGACGCAGAAGACTGGCTGTCATCCTCCGAAAGAGTGAGTGCCCGCACGCGCTGGGATGACCCGATAAAGCGTGCTAACGTCGGCTTTAGCCTTACCCAAATAGCCGAGCGGTGGTTCCTCAACAACGATGCCGACATGACAACTTGGTCTGCCTTTAAACCGAGATTCTTAGAAATGTTCGGTCGCCCCGCAGTCCGCACGCTTCGGGCTGAACAGAGCTTACGTGGGCGCGCGCAGCTTGCCGACCAAACGTAAACGAGCTATATTGAGGTCGTTGTCGACCTCTGTAGACGCGTAAATTCTGCTGTGCCGGAGTCCGAGAAGATCAAGCACGTCTTGAAAGGCATCGAGGATGGCGCGCTCCAGATGTTGCTCAGCAACGACCCGCAGTCAGTTGGAGACGTCCTCAAATGGTGTCTTAGCAACGACGAGCTCAGGAAGCAGCGCATTTCTACCCGCCTGTGCTCCCCTAATGACGAACTGCATCGGGCCTCACTTTCAGCGCTTGCAATCTCATCTGATCTTGCGCCTTTTCTTCCACACATTGAACAATTCGTACGCGAGGAGCTTGCCCGTCAACTTAACCTTCAGCCATTGGCATCCACGCCTTCATGCCCCTTACCTACGACGGTGCTCCGCGTAATTCAGGACCGAGTCACCGAAGCGCTGCCGTCAGACCGCCAGCCTACATCCTCGAGTGCGCAGAACTGGCCACTAGGGGGCAGATCGTCGCTGTCACGTTTCGTTTCGGCTCCCCAGAAGAAGTTAAATTCGGCCGAAAACTCATTGGAACCGGATGAAGCCCTATGGCGACGCCTTCCTAGCGACAAGCGGACTACGAACATAACAGTTTTGTTCGCCGTAAGTTAATGATTTTATTTCCTCAACCCTTCGAACTTCCGAGGCAGCAAGCCGGAGCTAAGCCTACTTGGAACGGTGGGAGCACCGCCGCTGCTTCGCTGATGCCCACGTCAGCTACGGCTGCTATGGCTGCCGTCGAGGCGGGATCGGCGATGGACACCTCCGCGCAGCCTCCCGTAATTGAAGAACCGAATGACTACGACTTCGAGAACGAGGACGACAAGACTCCCAAGGAGAACTGGATAGACGTAGTGAGTAAATCTCAAAGGAGGAAGCAGAGGAAGCCGAGCGCAGCGATAGGAAACGAGCTGGGCCTCTCGAAGACTTCACCCAAAGAGACCAACGACACCAAGCGACGCGACCCACCCGAACCTCCACCGCTCCCCAAGCATGACTTTAAAATGGTAATTCGCCCATCGGATGGCCTCGATTTGCGCAAGTACCAAGCCTGTACTATCGCGGACAGTATTTTGCAAGAAGCACAACTCACGTGGAAACAAGCGGATATCAAAATCAGGATCGACCCGGCGCAGAACATTGCCACCGTCAGCACGCCGAACGAGATGGCTGCAAGGAAACTGGACGGCATAGAAAAGTTGAAGCTACAAGGCAGGTACTACCACGTCAATCATTACGGCCTCTTCCCGCACGACTCAAGTAAGGGAGTCATTCACGGCATCCCAAGCCACCACACTTGAGAAGAAATTTTGGACAACTTTCGGATGCCAGGCTACGAATTCGCAGCATGCCGGCGCCTAGGACAGTCAAGCTCCGTAGTTGTCACTATCCTCAGTCCAAAGGTCCCCTTCTACGTTTACTACAGAGGCGCAGAGACACGATGCTACCTATATAGGAAGACAACACCTTACTGTTACAAGTGCTACCAACAAGGACATCGCTCAGACGTTTGCCCCACACCGCACTGTAAACGCAAACTAGCCGGAAATAGAGTTTTAATCAAGTAATGTGCCCTGAAAAGTACCTATAGCAAAAAATGTACTCCCTAGGCATGGTTTAAAAAAGTGGACGAACCTACCTCCTTGGTAGTACCGTTGCCCATCCGTGTAGCAAAAGAGAGGATTTAGAGCATGGTTTAAAAAAGTGGACGAACCTCCTTGGTAGTACCGTTGCCCATCCGTGTAGCAAAAGAGAGGATTTAGAACGACATAACACCATTTGTGAGATGGCGTTCGGTTCCTTGTATACTACCACGTCCACAATAAACTCCCCATCTGCGGTAATCATCTCAAGCGGGCGGTCGCCATGTTAGTCTTGTGTTGTTTCCGTAAATCAGCACTCCAACCGGGGCCTAATGCTAATTAGAACGAGTAAGCAGGACGCGACGGTTGCATGCAGCTACAAAACCGATACCGTACGTATACCCGTATAGATGCTTCAGCCAGCGCGATCACAGGCAGACAGCGCGGCCGTGTTGTTTCAATCTGTTTGTTTTGGCGATAGGTGTTGTCAAACTCTGCTGCTAACAAAGAGACAGTTCTCGCCGTTGCAAACAATTGCAATGTTCATCTGCTTTGCTTGCTTGCGCATATATAGACGATTTAAATTCTCGAGCCAGCGCGCCAACGCACCCGACTGCAGCGACTCAACTTGCACTGGCGGCACGACTTGCTGCCCGGATGTAAACAACCTCCGTGCTATCAACGCAGCGCGGCCGGTGACTCGGTGCGGTTCAAGCCTCGCCTTGGGCCATCATTTTTTCCTATTTAGTAGTGCCATTTGGTGGAACGATTTTCATGTGCCCCTGTCACGCGAGGAACGGCCCCTAACAGCATTTGGATTCGGCGACAGCTGTGGACAGCTCGCTGGTAAGTGGTCTGTCATCAGTCGATGCGTTTGTCAAACGTTTGGATAGGGTTAACAGCGAAGTACCCGGGTACCCGTGCCGCACACAGCACGTACACGCGCGGGCAAAGAAAAAAGCGCACACTCGTTTTATTTTACTTGTTTGTGGGTTTTGGGGTATGCATTCGCATTCTTTTGTAGGCCGGTTTGTAACAGGGCATTCGAGATAAAATCTTTTGTCGCGCGCGGCGTCGTTTCAAAGCAACGTGACGGTTACTTCGTGCTGGCGCAAATCAGCGCAGTCAGACGGAAGCGGGAAGGAAGGTAGAGAGGTCGAGAAAGAGGGCGCTCATATTTAAAAGAAAGCGTAATGCAAGCACTGGAGGACTCCAACGTACTCCCGGGCCTCGAATCACCGTGATCGTCTCGGACGGCCTGTCCTACGACGAAGCCACGCTTCACACGTAGCCAAATCGCCTCCGACAGCGGTGCATCGTCCGGCCCGGTCGGTGAATATTGTGGGACTCTGTCTCTCATATTCATCGAACTGTTCGTGTTCTTTTTAGTTAACTGCTCTACTTTGTTATATCTATTTGTTAACGCTCCTGATGGTTTGCCTGTCCAAATATGTCTTTGCGTTGTTTACGCGTTCAAGGCTCTGACTCATTCTTACCGCTCTGGTCGGCGAAAGCCACACATCAGACGGCCACCCCCTTCGACACCTGTGCCCTGTAGATTCGGTGGGGTTGTTTGCTCGCTTGAGTCGACTCTGCACATCTTCTAACAGCGCACCCTATTAACGAATCGGTGACATGCGTAAAAGATGCTATGAGCGTATCGAAAGATTAAATGCACATATTGTGGTCCACGACGGCGACGTGGTTCGAACCCGAAATGTTTTTATTCCCTTTCGGATGATAATGAGGGGTCGGTATACTATCTGGGCCTGTCAGTGGCCAGCTAAGGCCACGTAATTAAAAACAAAAATTCATGCCCTTATGGAAGATAACCGAGTTTGCCGTAGCATGGCACAAGTCTGCCGGGCATAAAAAGGGATATCATTTTTTAGAAGAACAATGCACACACTCTTTTGATGGTAATAACCTTATGTCATAATCAATAGTAAGAACATACACAAAAATTACTCGAATCATCTTAAACTCGATTTTGACACGGAGCTTGCAGCTCCAAAAAAAAAACGCACTGTGGTTTTTCGTGACGGAATCTTCTGCACGTTAACATTAACTAAGGCAGCTGTGTGGGGCCTGCAGCGTTGGTAAGTTTGTGAGAATAGTGTTTCCATTTCAACTGGTTTTTTTTTTGTTGCCATGCAATCATAAGTAATTTGGTGCCATGAACGAGGTTTACGTTAGCTAACAAGGCTGTAGTCATAGAGATAATATACTGACTCTAGAGGGAAAGCGCGCCGCTGAGCCAATGCATTGGAATCGTACGACACAGTGGCAGACATGATACAACGATTTGAAGGTTGCCAGCTGAGCTTTTGCTTACTAAAAACGGCGAAAGCGATGGGTTGTAATCTGGCAACGTGCTACTGTGGCGTTTCCGCGTCCGGCTAGCGAAGCATGCCGGGAGAAATTGCAACATGGCGGACCGCTGGCCAGGCGGATTTTGTGTAGGCGGCGTCGACAGCATTGCGTAGTTTATCTCCTGTGGGTACGTGTTTACTGTTTTGCGTGTGAGTTATATGTACTGAGACTATTTGAGCAAGACGTGGAAACGCTCACACAACACTTGCGCGTAAGCTCGAATGCGACTGATCGCATGCGCGAGGACGCCAAGGAATCAGCTGATCCGTACTGGGGCGCACAGACAAATGAATCTCCGTCATGATCTCCGTGTATTTTTGCGCTGTGCCGCTTTATTTGCCATTCTGTGACATTTTGCCAGTCTCTCAATGCTTTTCAAACGAATTGAAGTTAACTGTGGCTTTAGCTAATTGTAAAACCTTTATTGACACCAAAAAAAAAAAAACCTTTATCGCATGGGCCAACGCTGATATTGCCGGTAAGTCGCGGCCCTTTGAAGCCCAGGAACGAAAGAGCGCGGTCGATCGCAGGCCAACGGAGTGGCAGAATGCACGCCAAGGGAGTATGCGGGAGTATGCGGGAGTATGCGAAATACAGTCAGCGGCGTGTCACGTTTTTTTTTCTGTTTGTATTCGTCAAGTTCTAGCTGCTTTCCACCACTTCAAAGGGAAAGCTTGCGGGTCTGAATGGGCAGTATTCAATGGGCAGTAATTTGCCGTACAGAGCGCGCGAGGAGAGAACATTGACTTATTGTCTTATTGTGAATGATTAAACAAGAAACCGCATTTCGTTACTTATTTTTTCGTTTTACCTTCACGAACGTTTGCGCGAAAGTTAGAAGCATGGAGAGCTGTAAGAAGTTCCATGAATAAAACAACTGGAACTGAACGATTATAAAAGCTCCTTCTATTTCTCTTCCAATGGGAACGATCGCTGGCTGCCACTCCGTAGCCTGTAGTGAACTTGAGGTAGTCAAGGTCAGATCGGAATCGCCGTTCCGGCGTAAGTTGAGGGGCAATAGATAGGGTGCTTAACGTGAAGAAACGAATGACAGCCACGCAAGCGCCCGGGGAGGCACTTCCTCAGCGCGTGCATCCGAGTTGTACCAGTTGTACAAGTTTTGCACGCACGCAGATCTGAGCTGGAGACGGCACACACACACACTGCGCCAGTCAGGCGCAAGGGCCTGGCCACTTCCTAGCACACTTAAACAAAATCAAAACCAAAACTGAACTACGCACTTACCCGTTCTTCGCTTATTAGAGCTTAATTACACTAAAAGTTTTTATAGAGCTAGTTTTAATTACGAAGGCAATTATTTGTAACTATTTCGCTTCAGTTCTTTGTTTTAGTGAAATAATTACGGAACAACATTTTAGAGGGCTGCATACAATTGATCTGGCAACCATTAGAATTGTATCATGTCAGCGCCCACGATTCGTACGGTCTCGGAGCTCGCTTTACCCCCCTGGCTGTAGTAACGGTTGCGGCTACAAATGGCCTTATGCACCAATCATGCTTGTCAGCACGGGGACACAGAATATTAAGGTGTCGGAATACGTATGACTGAGTCGCCTATTTTATCACTACTGTAAAAAAAAAAGAATGTGTTTTCTGACCCAGTGAAGGACTTTCCTGTATGACTAGCTGTGTTATGACAGATGACCATACTTGATGAGACAAGCCGTAACAAATTAGCTTTGGATGTAACGCCACGATGGAAATAGGTGGAGGTATCTGCAAGTATAACTGAAACAGTGTGTGCCTGTCCGGCATGAATTCATTATTTGCTGACATGATTTTCTTCTGCAGATCCTGATACATGATCCAGTTGAATGACTTCATATATCTTAAGGCAGGGTAGGCTGTGCTGTGCAAGGCAAAGCTGCATTTGGAAACCAGGTTGGCCCCTCCAGCAGAAGTGAGTATTTCATAAATACCAAAGTGTTTTTGAGTCACAAACAGAAAAACTTGCACGTGTTCTGAAAGAACCCCATGCAACCTCAAAAATGATAACGCACATTTATCTCAAACAAGCCTGGCAGGAATTGTCAGGCCAAAATAGACATGAATCACGGTATCATTTCAGAGCATACTTGCAGCGCTGCACTTTTTTTTGCATCCAAACGAGGGACGAAATCATGGAAAAATTTCTTGCACGCACCTTCAAGGGCTGTGCATGTGCCGTCCTTTTTCTCTGCCTTGCTTAATTGGAAATTTTTGTAGTGTGTCTGGGAACTTGGCTTTTTGCACAACATGCCAGCGGTGCAAAAAGCCAGACACACGAGAGGCGGCATATAGGTGTTTGGGCAACTGTTAGTTGCAAGAGCAAATTTTTTGGCAATTTGAGATGCATCAGCAGAGGTCGGCGAACTCACTCATGAGTCCACTCGCTCAGACTCATTTGGACTCAAACTCACGCGTGAGTTTGAGTTTGAGTGAGCGCGAGGCTAGTGTGGCATGGGTGAGTTTGAGCTTGAGTGAGTTTGAGCCGAGTGATCACGACTGAGTTTGAGTCCGATTGAGTTTGAGTCCATTTTGAGTTCTGAGTACATTTTGAGTTTGAGTCCATTTTGAGTTCTGAGTACATTCTGAGTTTGAGTCCATTTTGAGTTCTGAGTACATTTTGAGTTTGAGTCCATTTTGGAGTTCTGAGTACAATTGAGTTTGAGTCCATTTTGAGTTCTGAGTACATTTTGAGTTTGAGTACATTTTGAGTTTGAGTCCATTTGGTGTTCTGAGTACATTTGAGTTGAGTCCATTTTGAGTTCTGAGTACATTTTGAGTTCGAGTACATTTTGAGTTTGATTACATATTGAGTTTGGAGTACATTTTGAGTTCTGAGTACATAGGAGTTTTAAGTCCATTTGGAGTTTGAGTACATATGAGTAGCCTAGCAGGCAGCTATGGTTGGCTGTTAAGTTTCATGCGTCACTGTTGGGCTCGGAATTCAGGGTACCTGCGGGTATGGCACCAATCGCGATCTGCATGATCGGTTGGGAGGGAGGTGGTGTCTGATTTTTTTTAGTTTTTCTTGTTGAATTTTCATGGCCATAAGCACTTGCTGTCTACCTAGATTTTCGCGGCTGGGCGCGTGAGTGATAATTGACTGGTGAGGTCATAAAAAAGGGTTGTCTTAACTTTTCCTCCTGACGGATCCACTAAGAGCGTGGAAAGGGTGGTGGGAAAGCACACGGCGGCGCTGGCGTGCTGGTTGTTCGCCTGCTACTGTTAACGGCTTGATATACTAGGGGTCACAAAGTAAGAGGTGAGAGCCGGGGGGAAATGGGGGCGGGGGCTGTCCTTCCTACGGTTTCAAATGAATTAGCTGAATTGACTGGGCAGCGCCCTTAAGACAGAATAATGACCACATTAGATTGGGTGAAAGTGAAACTGATGAGCTAAGGCGTGTAAGGTATCAAATGAAAGGTCCGGATTAACGGAATCACGCGGGGTAAATAAAAAATGCTTCCTGATTGTAGTCAGCAGGCATCATAATGAGTCATAGATTGGGTTAAAATTCAAAATGACGCTGCGAGGGCATGTGGGAATCAAATTCAAGGTCTCGATGTGGGGAATCATTCGGGACGAACATGAGATATGGATATATCATGACGTAGTCATGGTAAGTCAAGAGTCGGTTAAATTCAGGTTCATAACGCTAGGGCGTATCAAATTAAGGTCCGATGAGGGAATCACGTGCTTCCTGATTATTATCATGACATAGTAAAAATGGGTCATAAATTAGGTTAAAATTCACAATGATCCACTGGGTGTCCGGGGCATCAAATTGAAGGTTCCGATAAGGAAAATCACGTGGGACAAAAATGTGGTAGGGCTATATCATGAGATAGTCATGGTTAGTCATTGATTGGTTTAACGTTCAAATTGATTCCGCTAGGATGTGATGGGTATCAAATAAATGGTCTTGATGAGCCGAATCACGTGGGAGAAAGTACAAAAATGCTTCCTTGTTATAACCATTAGATTGTCATGGCGAGTCTTATATTGGGGTAAAATTCGAAGTGACCCCGCTAGGGCGTGTAGGGTATCAAATTTACGGTCTTGACGAGGGGAATCACGTGTACAAATAAAAAAAGGCTTCGTAGTTCGAATCATGAGATGGTCATTATGAGTCATAGATGGGGTTAAATTCAAGGTGAGGCCGCTGAAGCATGTGGGGCGTCAAATTGAAGGTTCCAGTTAGGGGAATCATGTCGGACACCTAAATAATGCGTCCTGGTTACAGTCATGAGAGGCATCGGTTAGTTTGACTGGTATGAATTTTGTATGACCCTCCTAAGGTGTGTGGGTATCAAATTAAAGGTCTCGTCGAGGGGATCACGTGGGACAAATATAAAAATGCTTTCTGGTTATAATTATGAGGATATAGCAAAAGGTACACACTCACACTCACTCACTCACACTCACTCACTCACCTCACACACACTCACACTCACACTCACACTCTCACACTCACACTCACACTCTCACACTCACACTCTCACTCTCACTCTCACACTCATCACTCTCACTCTCACTCTCACTCACACTCTCACTCTCACTCACACTCACACTCACACTCACACACTCACTCCACTCTCACTCTCTCACCTCACTCTCACTCACACTCTCACTCTCACACTCACACTCTCACACACTCTCACTCTCACTCACTCACACTCACACTCACACTCACACTCACTCTCACTCTCACTCTCACTCACTCTCACTCTCACACTCTCACTCACACTCACACTCTCACTCACTCACACTTTCTCTCTCACACTCACACTCTCACTCTCACTCTCCACTCACACTCACACTCACACTCACACTCACTCTCACTCACTCTCACTCTCACTCTCACTCATCACTCTCAACTCTCACTCTCACTCACACTCACACTCTCACTCTTCACTCACACTCTCACTCTCACTCACACTCACACTCACACCACACTCTCACTCTCACTCCACTCTCACTCTCACACTCTCACACTCACACTCACACTCACACTCACACTCACTCTCACTCTCACTCTCACACACTCTCACTCACACTCTCACACTCTCACTCACACTCACACTCTCACTCACACTCACACTCTCACCTCACTATCACTCACTCTCACCACTCTCACTCTCACTCTCACACTCACACTCACACTCTCATCACTCTCACTCTCTCAAACTCTCACTCTCTCTCTGACTGTCTCAATCTCTGTGAGGCCATGTGAGTTCTGAATTCATTTTGAGTTTCCCAGCCCATTTTGAGTTTGAGTAAGAGTTTTGAGTACATTTTGAGTTTTGGTCCATTTTGAGTTTGAGTACATTTGAGTACATTTTGAGTACATTTTGAGTATTCAGTTCACTTTGAGTTTGAGTACATTTGAGTTTTGAGTCCATTTTGAGTTTTGAGTTCACTTTGAGTTTGAGTACATTTGAGTTTTGAGTCCATTTTGAGTTTGAGTCCATTTTGAGTTTGTTCACTTTGAGTTTGAGTACATTTTGAGTTTTGAGTCCATTTTGAGTTTTGAGTCCATTTTTTTGAGTACATTTTGAGTTTGAGTACATTTTGAGTTTGAGTCCATTTTGAGTTTTGAGTCCATTTTTTGAGTACACTTTGAGTTGAGTACATTTTGAGTTTGAGTCCATTTTGAGTTTGAGTTCACTTTGAGTTTGAGTACATTTTGAGTTTTGAGTACATTTTGAGTTTGAGTACAAGTTTGAGTTTGAGTACATTTTGAGTTTGAGTACATTTTGAGTTTGAGTACAAATTGAGTACATTTTGAGATTTGAGTACATTTTGAGTTTGAGTACATTTTGAGTTTTGATTACATTTTGAGTTTGAGTACATTTTGAGTTCTGAGTACATTTGAGTTTTGAGTCCGAGTGAGTTCTGAGTTTTGAGCTCAATGTGAGTTTGAGTTTGAGTGAGCGCAGATGTGCTGCTCAGCATTGAGTCTGAGTTTGAGTGAGTGGTGATTCGAAAAAAAAATTGTGGAAGTGAGTTTGAGTGAGCCGCGCCAACTTTGCCGAGGTATGTGCATCAGCATAGAAGTCAGCTTAAAAAGGCCGACATTAAATTGCGTGGGTGACCTCAGCTGAATTAGCGAATGCCTCTACATTACGAATTTAATCTATATAGTTCATCGTGGAGCCCTCCATTGTTTTGCAAGCTTGAGAAAGCTCCACAGCACATTCATATTTGAGAACCACTGATCTAGGTACTAAGGATTTAAAATAAACTGAATATTTTATCATGAGGCGTAAAACCTAAGTATGAGAAGCACTTCTTCGCAGGGTGAAGTAGCAGACCAGCTTCTGCACGACCACACATTTGTGATTGCTTTTGCTGCCTGAAGGAATGCATTCGCTGGTAATCAGATATTTGTGCCTACTATAGGGATGCTTACTGCACAAGCATTGTTCAAGAAATCCTCAGATAGGCGCATCGGAGTGCTAAAGGTGAACAAGTAAACAGCAATCTGCAACATTGGATAGGCCTTGGCATTTATATGTGTTATCTCTGAGGGGTTGTGCATGTGCCCACAGCTTAGTCAATATGGAACACTAGGCATCTGGTATCGCTCTGTGTGGATTTGAATTCAGGCTGAGGTTCTTTTTTGGTGGGAGGGAGGGGGGGGGGTAGTACAAGCAGGCTTGGTCATGGTGTCTCTACTAACACACCTGAGCTCCTAACGAATCTTTTAAAACGTGCTGTTCTTGCTGGCATGAGTACTTGATGGCCTTCTTCCTTGCATTCTGTTGCTGATAGACACTCACATATTTTCACTTGCCTGCCGACTTGCTTGCTTGCTTAGAAGGTTCGTTGCGGCTTTTTAAGAAATTTAAGACTTTTCAGGAGCAGTAAAACTGCTATCTTTGTATTCCAAAGTATTACAAGCAAGCACTGCAATGGGTGCATGCTTGTTTTATATTCTGTTATAGATCAGCGATATGGAGTTCAGTTTTGAAAGAGGAATTGATGATGCCATGCTTTTTAAAAATATGACAAGCCACTGTTTTTGTTTTTTACTGTACATAACCTGGCACGATTGCAAGTGGAACATTTTGATGAAGTTTAGTTTTATTACAAAACTGCCTTTGAAAACATTTGCAGAGGATGGGATTCGGGCCTTGCTGGCATTCATTGTCGACGTGGTGATTCACTCGAGGCCATTTTGACCGAGGTAAGTTTTAGGTAACAGTTGAACCAAGGCGTAAAGAACTAAGTGCAGCAGAGAGTTAAAAGGATGCTGTTAGCTAAATTTAGCACAACTGGTAGACTGATTTGCCTTGCTGCGACGAACGTGATGGGCAGTTGACAACGATTATTCCAAATGGCTAAAGCATGGCCATTAACTAGGCTGAACAAAAAGGCAATCATCCATTTCATACAGTAACAGGTGTAAACACAACAACACATACAGAAGCATAGATTCTGGGCTTCAGCTGGAGATTGCTGACTGGTCACTCAATAATGGCTCAAAATAACAGTCGTTTGTTAGGAAAGGGATGTCGTTGCTGATGAGGTATCATGATTTTTTATCCAGATAAATAATAATTGCCATCCTGCATCTCGAGAGATAACAAGGCTAGTCATATTCATCGTCATCAGCCGTCTGCTCATCAGCTGTCTGCTCATCAGCCACTGACCCATCAAAACTGTAGTCGTGATTCTAATTCTCATGAAACTAACGAGCGAAAGAAAGACTACCTGTCGCTATCTCTCTTAGAGCATAGCGATCTTACTCCTGCTGTTCCTCTCCTAGGGGCAAGTCGTCTCTCTGTGAATATCAGGTTGCATTGGTACAGTCGACACGTTGGGAGAATACCGTACAATAGAAACTTTTGTGCTTAGAAACAGGATTCAACTAATTCTGTGGTTACATTTCAAGCTGAGATGGCTACTGAGACTGGTCATAAATGCACCTCTACTCGGGCACAAGTTAAGAATGGCTGTGTGGCTGTGGGAGGCGAAACAGGATTCAACAAATTCTGTGGTTACATTTCAAGCTGAGATGGCTACTGAGCCTGGTCATAAATGCGCCTCTACTCGGGCACAAGTTAAGAATGGCTGTGTGGCTGTGGGAGGCGTTGTGTGGGGGCACTGTTAGATCGGCTTCAACATTCATGCGGCCTCAAAAGGGAATATGTTTTTATTTAACAAAGCGTCAATACTAATGATCATAGGTTCCTTTAAAAAAATTTTTGTAATTGTCTAGAGCAGCCAAAGACGTGGGAGTTTGGGGAAGCACGACTGGTTTAGCTGAAAGTGACGAAACCTCTTGGTACATGGTAACGTTGAATTTAGTTGCCCTTCACCGCCATACGTCACAGCTGCCTGGCTCACTTCCTGTTTATTCTAATGCAAACAGGGGCTGCATCAAGAAACTGCTGCGAAGGAAATGAAGGAAATGCATTGTTTAATTAAAGATTTTTTAGCAATTAAAGCATCCTTCAGCAGCACGTTAACACTAAAATGGCTATGGGAAGGTCTGTTTCATTTGAAACCAACTTGCTGTCCTCTTTTCACTCTCAAAAGTTCCAGGTCCCTATCAGGAAAACCGTTACGGTCTAAGGCGTTTCAATTGAAAGCCTTTCATTTCGAATGTAGATCCTATACTCCGTAAAAATGAGTTGCCTGTCCTTTTAGGTACGGCGAAATCTCGCGCAGCGCAGCATTCTGCCAGGGGGCCATATCCAAATGTCAATGCACACACTATGAAAGCAGCTTGCACCTAATGCGTCACATTGCCTGCTGATAAGCATTTTAGCTTCGCCCCTCTCATCATTCACTTCGTGGAGAGGGCGGGATTTTTTTTCTTGCATAGTTTGTTGTCACTGCAGTAATTAATAGCAGAATCAGTCCTACAAATCACAGAAACGGTTCGTTTCACGTTGAAAATACTCACAGTAACACACTTTGCACCACACGGAGGAACAATCGGTTGCAGTGATGAGGCATAAGGGTAACTTGTTGTTCTTAAAGGCTCACTGAAGACAACCAGCAAGTTGGTTTCAAACGGAAGTAGGACCTCCCCATAACCATTTCAGCATTGATTTAGTGCCAGGATGCCTTAAATGCTGAGAAATCGCTGTTCAAATGCTCATCAAACGTGACGCAAACACGACTGCAGTCGCTGTTTGCATCAGGATAAACCGGAAGCAAGTGAAGCAACGGTGATTTATAGCAGTATAGAAGCAACTGAATACAACATTACCACGTACCAAGCAGTTTGGTCAGTTTCGGTCAAATCGCTCATGCTTTCCCAAACTCCCCTGTCATTTGTCGTTCGAGACCACAAAGCAACATGTTTCTCCAACATTGGACTCTCCATTGGACACGTGATCAATATTTCGCTTCATTGAAGAAAAACATTGGCCTTTTGAGGCCCCGCAAGTGTTGGCGTCGAATGATTTTCTAGTGCGTAGCTCGCATGGTCCCTTGGAAAGCGGTACTGCCACCCCAAGTATGGACGAGTAGCACCATCCAGCGGCAGCCAAGAAAGAAGTTGCGCGCGTCAGGCCATTTAAGCCCTTCCGGTGAAACCGTGTTTTTGCTAGTTTCAACCTTATTTAAAAAAAATCCAGATGTAAGAGGGGTATAATAGTGTTCTCCGTGAGCTAATCTATCAACCTAGAGAGACTTGCATTTTAACTTCACTGTCATTTAAAGTTGTGCGAAAGTAATATCTTTTTATTGCTGCAAAAGCCACGATGGTTAATGTACTGGCACTTGGTTTTATGAAGCCTTTGCATTCCTAATTTAAGTACTGAAATTCGCAGGGAACCTGGCCTAACAATTTTATTACTGTACCGAATTATTAAGTTCATTTAACCATAGTGTCTGTTTTGAATTTTACGTGTGGGGCATTTTTTTTTTTTTTTGCTTTTTCAGGCAGATGTTTCTTTGACTCCTTGCCTGCATTCCGTGAACGGGGAAGTTAGCCACCACATCGATGGCCAGCGTGTCTTGACTGCATCATCTTTACTGGGAGGACTGTGTAGTCTGTTTGCATCGTTCTGGGTTTTCAACATTCAATATCCCAAGAAGGCACACAGAGCTCTAACGTTTGTGGAACATGCCTTTTTGGACCTTGCCAGCACCAAACCACGTGTGAAGGATTTAGAACTAATTCACTTTTATCGCATCAATATCGCTCAGTAATATTTTATTTGTTTTCAATCCTGTAATCATTGGATAGTAGTAAAAAAGAATTGCGTAATTTGTTTCTGACTTTTTCTTTTTCTTTTTTTACTGAACAGGGGATCTTTGATGGGCCTTCTGTATGCTGATAATACAGCTATCTTTTAGTCAAGCAATAATATTAACGAACTAATATAACTTGAAAGAATTATATAAATAATGTTGGCAACTGGTGCCAAATGAATCAACTAAAATGTATCCGAAAAACACTAATTTCAGGGCTTTTTCTTCTCACTCTGAAGAAGCTGTCGCGATACCACCCATTCTGTTCTATATCTTGGCAATTAACCGGTCAGACTCGGTCACTTTTCTTGGCGAATTTATGTCTTTATCAAAACGCACTGGTATTTTCCGTAGCATATTTTTCGTTTTTTATATTACTCATTTTTCCATAGCCATCTCATTGCTGTCTGTCTCCTACATCATTTATCTGTCGTGCCTTTACCATCTATAAAATGCTTGTTACCTTTCAATATCAAATTGTTACACAGCTCTAGCTCAGTTCACCACCAATTGAAAATTGTTTTTGTTGTAAACCAGTGCAACCATTTTTTTTCACTTTGTGTACTGATTACTGATGCGTACTGATAAGTTCTGATAAGTACTGACGCGTTCTCGGTCCACTAATATTATAAAATGATATCACTTACCATGCGGTTGTGTGTGTGCCTATCTTTGTTTTTCGCGTACTTCCTGTTCTTGTAGTAATATTGTTTCTACGGTTTGTTTAACTAGCATTGTATTGCTGTCTTCCATTCCTAACTGGCGTGTTATTTAGCAATGTACCATTTGTGCTTTCATATAGGAGGTCGCCCTAAGCTTTTATTTCGGAACCTCCTTGTGTACACCATGTACCATGTAAACTTGTATGCGAAAGTTCGTTTGAAATAAACCTGAAACCGAGAAAAACTGTCTGAAATCAGTACTCCCGCAGGGGAACTAGAAATCTTCCTGTGGCCTGAAAAAACTCCTTTCGGCAGGCCTACAAAACCACCCAACCTTTCGTAAAACTCCTTTAAAAAGAAATGTTTGCTTCCCTTGAACCGCCTACAAACTCCCCTCGCGAGGCCCACAAAACTTCCCACGCTTTCGTAAAACTCCATGCCAAAGAAGTAAATGCTTCCCTTGAACCTCCTAAAAACGCCCCTAAAATAACATAAGTACTTCCCAAGGGAGCCATAATAGGCTCCTATTCAACCGCCTAAATATTCCATAAACATCACTTAAAACGCCTTGAGGAAGTAAAGAATACTCCATTTTGATCTCCTTAAATTCTCCCGACCAAGTCTTAACACTCCCTAAATACCTCCTTTCTATCACCTAAAAACGCCCTGTTTTGAGGAGGTAAACAAAACCTCCCTGTACCATGTAGTAAAAAAACTCCTACAAGGAGGACCACTAGAGGACAGGCGAAAAAGAACCTCTAGGGAGTATATGGGAGGAAAAAAAAGTTTAGAGTGCGGACGTAAAAGCGTGCGAGAAGTGTGGAGTGCGAGACCCACAACCGAATCATTTGTGCAAACAGAAGTGTGAACTTTGTCAAGGAGATCATCTCACGGCTATGAGCTGCCGTTCGAGGTTTATTTAAAGAGCCGTATCTTGCACGTCAAAGGCGCCGTGAACGGGAACTCGACACCACCCGAAGATCTAGGAGTACGACCAGAAGACCCCAAGGCAGCGGCCGTTCAGAATCATAGACCCGAGGTGGAAGAGCCGCTCAAGGTCCAAATCCCGGACTAGAAACTTGCCAGGTTCTTTTTCGCCTGTCCTCTAGTGGTCCTCCTTGTAGGAGTTTTTTTACTACATGGAACAGGGAGGTTTTGTTTACCTCCAAAAACAGGGCGTTTTAGGTTATAGAAAGGAGGTAGTTAGGGAGTGTTAAGAAATGTTCGGGAGAATTTAAGGAGGTCAAAATGGAGTATTCTTTACTTCCTGAAGGGCGTTTTTAAGTTATGTTTATTGAATTTTTAGGCGGTTAAATAGGAGCCTATTATGGCTCCCTTTGGAAGTACTTATGTTAGTTGAGGGGCGTTTTTAGGAGATTCAAGAAAAGCATTTACTTCTTTTGAATGGAGTTTGACGAAAGCTTGGGGAGTTTTGTAGGCCTTCCGAAAGGAGGTTTTCAAGGCCACAAGGGAGAATTTCTAGTTCCTGCGGGAGTACTGATTTCACACGGTTTTTCTCGATTTCAGGTTTATTTCAAACGAACTTTCGTAGACAAGTTTACATGGCACATGGTGTACACAAGGAGGTTCCGAAATAAATACTTATGGCGGCCTCAGATTGAAATCAGAAATGGTACATTGCTAAATAACACGCCAATTAGGAATTGAAGACAGCAATACGATGCTATTTGCAGGGGTGAGACAGCTGAAGCAAATTTGGGAGCAGTTTTTGGAGCAGCGAAATCTCGATTTTGTAGCAGAAGAGCCTTGATTTGGAGCAGTTAGCTACATTTATTATGTCACCTTAGGAGCCTAAAAATTAAAGTTTTGGCAACTCGGAGGGGGGGGGGGGAGAGGAGACGATGCACTTTTTGATAGGAAGTTTTTTTCTACCAGAGTATCACAAGGTACAAACTGCACCACCTTTTTACAAACCATTTTTAAATTTTCAGGCATTATGCATGGTAGCGTGGAGTGCTGTTGCAAATATCGAATTGAAAAACTAAGCGATCGTAAGGCATTTTTAGTATCGTGAATGCCGAAATAATTATTTTTGTAATCCCAGACTCGACTTTACGCACAAGTGTACAGCCACAGCAAAAGTTTCGAAAAACGCGGTGACAGTAGTCGCATCCTACCAGCCCTCCCATTTCAATCCCCAGGGTGCATGTTCACTACGATCATAATTTTAGTAACGTCGGTATGTTTAGCCACCTCCCTTCTGGCATTAAACTTCACTTCAGGTAGATGAACCATTATTTACTACCGTGCAATATTAGCCCGTCTCGCTCTAGGACACTGCATGAGCATTTTGCGGCGATGTAGCCTGCGCCACCACTTCTGCAGTGTCGATCGTCCTATTCCCGCCGCTCGCAAGCTCTCTGTCAAAGGCAGCAATAACTCAAGCGTTTTATAACACCGCAATAGGTCCGAAATTTCACTTCAAGCACGCACCGCGCCTCACCACCATGCCTCACAGTCAAGGCCGAAACACGGCGAATTCGCGGGCACCAGGTCGTTTTTGATGAACTCCTGTCTATCGAGTCGCACAACTTCCCGCAACAGATCAAACGAATAAATGTAAATCCAGCCACCCCCCATAACCAAAATCACGGTAGCAATCGGCGAAGAGCACTCTGCCTGAACCACGAGCAACTGCTTCGCCCGGCGGCCATGTTTTCTAATCTTCACTACACCAAGATGGCAGCGCCCAGTAATGTCATTCCGGATCCGAAAATTGCTGTTGTTTCAACTTGCACAAGTATTTTATCGCCGCAGTACACATGAGTATTGTTTCTACAGGTTTTGCAATGGTTTTTGATGGGAAAACTTTAAAAACGCCCAGAATATAACATGTCCAACCCCACATTGTGGCTTTCGAAAAAACTATCTCGGGCACAAGTTTGTGCGGGTTTTTTAATTTAATCATCAATGAAACATTTACAAACCGCTACCTTGAGGGGCTGGAAAATTATGCCGTCAGAACAAACGCGTAGAAACAATATTACATCAAGAACTGGAAATACGCGAAAAACAAAGATAGCACAAACACAACCGCATGGTAAGTGAAAATCATTATAGAAATACTATCGCATCGAGAACGCGTCAGTACTTATCAGAACTTATCAGTACGCATCAGCGCTCAGTACACAGTGAAAAAAATGGTTGCAGTGGTTTAACAACAACAAAAAATTCAATAGGTGGTGAATGAGCGAGAGCTGTGTGCTAGTTGAACAAATTGTAGAAACAATATAATATCAAGACTGGAAATACTTGAAAAACAGATAGGCACAAACACACCGCATGGTAAGTGAAATAATTATATAATACTAGAGGATCGAGAACGCGTCAGTACTTATCAGAACTTATCTGTACGCATCAGTACTAAGTACACAAAGTGAAGAAAAAATGGTTGCATTGGTTTACAACAACAAAACAATTTTTCAATTTGTGGTGAAATGAGCGAGAGCTGTGCAACGATTTGATATTGAAAGGTAACAAGCATTTTATAGGTGGTAAAGGCACAAGAGATAAATGATGTAGGAGACAGACTGCAGTGAGATGGCTATGGATAAATGAGTAATATAAAGAACGAAAAATATGCTGCGGAAAATACCAGTGCGTTTTGATAAAGACACAAATGCGCCAAGAAAAGTGACCGAGTCCGAGGGGTTAATTGCACTGATATAGAACAGAATGGGTAGTATCGCGACAGCTTCTTTGGAGTGAGAACAAAAAGCCATGAAATTCGTGTTTTTCGGATAATTTTTAGTTGATTCATTTCGCACCAGTTGCCAATATTATTTAGATAATTGTTTCAAGTTAAATTAGTTTGTTAATATTATTGCTTCACTGAAAGATAGCTGTATTATCAGCATACAGAACGGCCCATCAAATACCCCTTTTCAGTAAAAAAAAGAAAAAGAAAAAGTCAGAAACAAATTACGCAATTCTTTTTTACTACTATCCAATGATTACAGGATTGAAAACAAATAAAATATTACTGAGCGATATTGATGCGATAAAAGTGAATTCGTTCTAAATCCTTCACACCCGTGGTTTGGTGCTGGCAAGGTCCAAAAAGGCATTTCCACAAACGTTAGAGCTCTGTGTGCCTTCTTGGGATATTGAATGTTGAAACCCAGAACGATGCAAACAGACTACACAGTCCTCCCAGTAAAGATGATGCAGTCAAGACACGCTGGCCATCGATGTGGAGGCTAACTTCCCCGTTCACGGAATGCAGGCAGGGAGTCAGAGGAACATCTGCCTGAAAAAGCCAAAAAAGAAAAAAAAATGCCCCACACGTAAAATTCAAAACAGACACTATGGTAAATGAACTTAATAATTCGGTACAGTAATAAAATTGTAAGGCCAGGTTCCCTGCGAATTCCAGTACCTAAATTAGGAATGCAAAGGCTTCATGAAACCAAGTGCCAGTACATCAACCGTCGTGGCTTTGGTAGCAATAAAAAAGATATTACTTCCGCACAATATACTCGAGCACAACTTTAAATGACAGTGAAGATAAAATGCAAGTCTCTGTAGGTTGATAGATAGTTTTTTGTTTTTGACTGAAAAAACACTTTGGTATTGCATGATTTTGTTAACTGCTGTCTCTTGCTTTAAGATGCCAGCTTGCATCTATTCAAGTGAATGGGCACATTGTTAAAGATGCAAACCCTTACACTGCCTCTCCCCTACCATGGTGGCTCACTTTCATAGAAAAGTGCAGCTTTTGCGAGCTGAACGGCTGTTGGCAAGCCGTGGCAATACTCACTTCTGCTGGAGGGGCCCACTTGGTTTCCGAATGCAGCCTTGCCTTGTACAGCACAGCCTATCCTGCCTTAAGATCTATGAAGTCATTCAACTCGATCATGTATCAGGATCTGCAGAAGAAAATCGTGTCAGCAAATAATGAATTCATGCCGGACAGGCACCCACTGTTTCAGTTATACTTGCAGATACCTCCACCTATTTCCCTCCTGGTGTTACATCCAAAGCTAATTTGTTACGGCTTGTCTCATCAAGTATGGTCATTTGTCATAACACAGCTAGTCATACAGGAAAGTCCTTCACTGGGTCAGAAAACACTTTCTTTTTTACAGTAGTAATAAACTAGGCGACTCAGTCATCCGTATTCTGACACCTTAATATTCTGTGTCACCGAGCTGACAAGCGTGATTGGTGCATAATGTCATTTGTAGCCGCAACCGTTACTACAGCCTTGTTAGTTAACGTAAACCTCGTTCATGGCACCAAATTACTTGTGAGTGCATGGCAACAAAAAAAAAACAGCTGAAATGGAAACGCTATTCTCGCAAACTTACCAACGCTGCATGCCACACACACCTGCCTTAGTTAATTTACCGTGATTGTAGAAGTTTCCGTCACGCAAAACCACAGTGCACTTTTTGGAGCTGCAAGCTCCGTGTCAAAATCGAGTGTCAGATGAATCGAGTAATATTTGTGTATGGTCTTACTATTGATTATGACAAAGTTATTACCAACAAAAGAAGAGTGTGTGCATTGTTCTTCTAAAAAATGATATCCTTTTTTATGCCCGGCAGACTTGTGTCATGCTACGGCAAACTCGGTTCTCTTCCATAAGGGCATGAATTTGTGTTTTTAATTACGTGGCCTTAGCTGGCGACTGACGGGCCCCGATTGTATACAGATCCCTCATTATCATCCGAAAGGGAATAAAAACATTTCGGTTTCGAACCACGTCGCCGTCGTGGTCCACACTATATGCATTTAATCGTTCGATAGGCTCATAGCATCTTTTACGCATGTCACCGTTTCCTTAATAGGGTACGCTGTTAGATGTGAAGAGTCGACTCAAGCGAGCAAACAACCCCACCGAATCTACAGGGCACAGTTTTCGAAGGGGGTGGCAGTCTGATCTGCGGCTTTCGCCGATCAGAGCGCTAAGAATGAGTCAGAGCCTTGAACGAAAACAACACAAAGACTTATATTTGGACAGGCAAGCCATCAGGAGCGTTAACAAATAGATATTACAAAGTAGAGCAGTTAACTAAAAAGAACACGAGCAGTTCGATGCATATGAGAGACAGAGTCCCACAATATTCACCGACCGGGCCCGACGATGCACCGCTGTCGGAGGTGATTCGGCTGCCTGAGTAACCGTCACGTTGCTTTGAAACGACTCCGCGCGCGACAAACGATTTCATCTCGAATGCCCTGTTACAAACCGGCCTACAAAGAATGCGAATGCATACCCCAAAAGCCACAAACAAGTACAATAAAACGAGTGTGCGCTTTTTCTTTGCCCGTGCGTGTACGTGCTGTGCGGCACGGGTACTTCGCAGTTAACCCTATCCAAACGTTTGACAAACGGATCGACTGATAACAGACCACTTACCAGCGAGCTGTCCACAGCTGTCGCCGTATCCAAATGCTGTTAGCGGCCGTTCCTCGTGTGACAGGGCACATAAAAAATCTTTCACCAAATGGCACTACTAGTCCTTCTCAAATAAGAAAAAAACGATGCCCAAGGCGAGGCCTTGAAGCTCCGGCCGCACCGAGTCACCCGGCCGCGCTGCCTTGATAGCACGGAGGTTGTTTACATCCGGGCAGCAAGTCGTGCCGCCAGGGCAAGTTGAGTCGCTGCAGTCGGGTTGCGTTGGCGCGGTGGCACGAGAATTTCAATCGTCTATATATGCGCAAGCAGCGAAGCAGATGAGCATTGCAATTGTTTGCAACGGCAAGAACTGTCTCTTGTTATCAGCAGAGTTTGACAACACCTATCGCAAAATAAACAGATTGAAACAACACGCCGCGCTGTCTGCCTGAGATCGCGCTGGCTGAAGCATCTATACGGGTATACGTACGGTATGGGGTTTGTAGCTGCATGCAACCGTCGCGTCCTGCTTACTCGTTCTAATTAGCATTAGGCCACGGTTGAAGTGCTGATACACGGAAACAACAGAAGACTAACATGGCGACCGCCCGCTTGAGATGATTATCCCAGATGGGGAGTTTATTTTGGACGTGGTACTATACAAGGAACCGAACGCCATCTCACAAATGGTGTTAAGTGGTTCTAAATCCTCTCTTTTGCTACACGGATGTTCAACGGTACTACCATGGAGGTTCGTCCACATTTTTAGACCATGCCTAGGGAGTACATTTTTTGCTATAAGTACTTTTCAGGGCACATTACTTGATAAAACTCCATTTCCGGCTAGTTTGCGTTTACAGTGCAGCAACACCAGGTGAGCTGGGCGTCAATTCTCTCTCCCACTGCTCCCCCCGCCAATGCTAAACCCCGGTGTAATGAATGCGAGAAACTACAGCATGAGCTACAAACACTCAGAGCAGAAATCCAAAGCCTCAGAACTTAATAACAAAACAATCTCCGCAGCAATCGGCTCCCCAACAAGAACAAACGGTTGTGCTCGAAACAATCAAACCGGAGGCAGAACAGCAACAGCCCCTCGCTCCTTTACAACCAGCCAGTAAAAAGAAACGCAAGGTAGAGAAATCCCAACCCGTGGATATCGGAGAAGAAAATAACTTCATAACGAAAGAAGATTTGCAGAATGGCCTGACAGAAATACACGAAGCGGTGCGAGATACACTCCCTGCAGTAATTTCCCAAATGAAACAAATCAGCAGTCAGTTGACCCAATTGACCGAGCAAAATCAAAATCTGGTCGCCCGGGTAGAACGCTTGGAACGACAACAGCAAACGCCCACAAATCGCTTTGCTCGAAGAGAAAAGCCATACAGCAGACCAGAAACGAACGACGCGACACCTGCGGACACGAAAAACACCGGATATGATGACTCACTCTAAAACCAAGCCGCTGACGACTCCCTCTAAACCCAAGCAGCAACCAAACTATTTGGCAGTGGAATTGCCGCAGCTTTAAAAATAAAAGAGGCGATCTCCAACAGTACGTTTCCCTCCTCTCTGATCCACCAGATGGTCATAGCCCTTCAGGAAACGACCTCAATCGCTAAACTGCCCGGCTACTTAACTATCACCACGCAGAACGGGAGAGACGTGTGTACGCTCATTAAAAGGACATCACGGCCAGACAGCATCAACTAACCACTCATAGCCATGATAACATTCTGGTCGAATTAATTCCTCAGAAGACGAAGAAGAAAAAGAGTACATTTGTTCTCAACGTATATTGTCGCCCGAAAAACCACGCCATTGGATTGGCGGATATTATTCGTTAGGCTAAGTGTATTCGCAGCAGAAAACCCTTTCATAGTCACCGGGGATTTCAATGCGGCACACACCGCCTGGGATACACATACGAAACAGAGAGGGGTCGCGAACTCTTGACCATCATGGATGAAGAGCAACTTATTCTGCTCACCGAACACCACCTACCAACCAGAAATCGGCACGAGCACGGTGAGGGACACCTGCCCCGATCTTACGCTGGCAGCCAACGCTCCGAGAGCCACATAACATAACAGAGAGGATAATCTCGGAAGTGACCATATGATTATAGAAACTGTGCTTCCGGGACCTCAATATACGAGAAATCTAGGCGCAGTCAAATTAACCAACTGGAATAGCTTCAGAAAGGCCAGAAGCCAGGCACAGCAGAAGAATCATGGACATTGGGCAATGGGCACAAACACTAGCCGCAGAAGTGGAACACCATACACCAAGAATATTCAGACAAGCATCCAAACGCCAGCAATTGACAACCATCTCGCCCACTTATGGGAGGCGAAGAATAGCTTAATTGCGGAGGGTGGAAACGCCAACGTCATAACAACAAGCTCAGGCGACGTATTGCGCAAATCAACACTGAGGCCAGCAACATATGCAGCAAAGTTATGCCACCAAAACTGGGCCCACATGTGCGATGGCCTCAGTGGTAGACTTAGTACCCTCCAAAACGTGGAACCTCCTTCGCTACCTCATAGATCCTGCCCGAAGTAACTGAAACTTGCAAGACAATGCAAACGACAATGCACAAATTTCAAGGAAGGGAGCAGTCACTCATCACTGCGCTTAGGGACAGATACCTCCCTGAAGTACAACAGGATCAGCTCCCTGATTACACAGGATCCCCGAACTTGGAATTAGACAAGCCCATCACCACGGCAGAGGTACGAGCAGCACTTGTCAAACTCCGCAGAAACACAACTCCCGGCAAAGACAAGATCACCAATAAAACACTGATGAACCTCGACGACACTTCTATAGAGCTCCTCACTAATTATATGAACGAGTGTTGGACCGGCACCAAGCTTCGCAAAGAATGGAAAGAGGCAGAAGTGAGGCTCTTGCCAAAACTGGGGAAAACACCGTGTATGGACAACCTACGCCCAATTTCTTTAACATTTTGCGTGGGGAAACTCATGAAGCACGTCGTTCTGCGGAGACCTCAGAACTACCTCGAGGACACCGATCGCATTCCATACACAATGTTTGGATTCCGGCCAAAGCTATCGACGCAGGACATACTACTAGAATTAAAAAAAGAAATTTTTGAGACCGCAAGCAAAAATGCACCCAAGGCGAATCTCGAACTTTACCTAAAGGGAGCATTTGATAATGTAGCCCACACAGCCATACTCAGAAATCTCGCCTCCTTAGACTGCGGAGAACGTACATACGGCTACGTTAGAGATTTTTTAACAGCCAGACAGGCGATCCTGAAAGTAGGCGACCTGCAGTCCAACCCCCCCCCAAATATGGAAGCAGAGGCACGCCGCAGACCGCTGTATTATCTCCGATGCTGTTCAACATCGCAATGATAAACCTGCCCCAAAAACTTGGAAGCATTCCAGACATAAAACATGGTCTTTATGCAGACGACATCGCAGGATAGCCAAAGGGTCGGAAGGGGAAATGCAGGAGAGATTGCAACAGGCTGCAGATACTGTACACACGTACGCGAAAGAATGCGGACTCGCCTGCGCTCCCCAAAAATCTGAACTCCTGCTGGTGCAAAAACGTCGTCATGACCTATCTACCATCGTTCTACATAATGATGGACGGTATAACGCATAGAACCCACCGATTACATCAAAATTCATCGGCATGACCTATCAAGAAGACTGCAAGAACACCCGCCTACTTCAAAAACTGGACTCATCCACTGCTCAGATAACAAGAATGATCACAGAGTATCGACTGAAAAGTATGGCATGAAAGAACAAGATACGATTAAAGCTCGTTCAAGCATTTATAATTTCACGCCTCGCATACGTAACTCCCTACACGATCCTCCAAGCAGCAGACAAACAAAAAGCTCAACACCCTTATTAGGAAAGCTTACAAACAAGCCTTGGCCCTCCCACCGACAACTCCACCGAACGTCTTGCAGCACTAGGGATACACACACCATAGAAGAAATCGTGGAAGCCCATCTCACGGCGCAGAAAGTCCGGCTCGGCCTCACCAGCACAGTCAATCAGTTCTGACCTCTTTAAAGCTTAACGCTCTCACGGAGACGGAAGATGCGGGCATGTTTTCTCTAGAAATCAGGACAAGACTGAAACTTCAACCCTTGCCGAGAATATGCATCAGACGGACACCATCAAGCACGAGGATCGGCTAGGGCAGAAGCTTCTTCAACGTCAGTACGGAAAATCGAGGAGGTAGTATACCTGGCGCCGCAGACTATGCCCGGTATAAAGTAAAAGCTGCGGTAACCGCCACCCCCGCTCCCTCCTCAGTAGCTTACATTACGGAAGGCAACAACCTGCAAGCAGAAGAGACGGCAATCGCCCTCGCAATCGCCCAAACCCGAGCATCCACCATCATAACGACTGCCAAGCCGCATACAGAAATTAGGCGGCAGGAAGAATTTCTACAATCGCTCTCGGCATCATCCTTCAACACCCACCTCGGAGAAACATCAGAATATCTGGATCCAGGCCACTCTCTCTCTGCGGAAACCAGCGGCGCACGCCTTCGCTCGAGATTTGGTCAGCCGAGCACCGTTAGAAGAAGAGGAAAGGACAATATACCCCCCTTCTCACGTACAAGGACATCACACAGCATTACGGCTTGGCCGAATGCGATTACCCTCCAGTTTCTGAGCAACTAACCAGGCCCAACAGGCTGCTCTTCGTCACTCCAGACGAACACGTACCACACACCCTACGAGGCTGCAAGCTATACACCCCCACCCTCTATGATCCCCTGTGCAGACACTGCGGCGTCCCTGCCACGCTTTATCACATGGTATGGGAATGCCGAAGTTAACGCCCACATTGACCCCATCCCAAACCCCTCCCGAGAGCAGTGGGAGAGAGAACTTGCTAGCTCTTGCCCCAGCAGACAGCTTCAGCTGATCGAACGGGTGAAGACGGCGGGTTGTTCCAATGGTGCCCTGGACAGAGGGCTCCACCCACAAGGCTTTTCGAAGCAATAAAAGTTGTACTCCTCCTCCTCCTCCTCCTCGAGTGCGCACCTGGTCCCGGCTGTTACTGCTCACCTCAACTCGCCCATGGCCGCACCCGCAGCCGCACCTGTGGCGGCGCCTCTCTTTTCGCCTATGGCAGCACCTATTCTTTCCGCCATGGCGGCGCCCTTCGCTTCACCTGTGGCAGGGCCTTACACGTATGCTGCGATTTGTGCTCAGCCACCGCCCGCAACATTTCAGCCTCTGCAGTGCACCTCAAGTCAGTGGGTGCTCCAATATCCTCGTGCGGCAGCTCATGCCCCCAACCCAAGGCGCACGCCCGATAATCGCCCCATATGTTTCGTGTGTAACGTTCCCGGAGATGTCGCACGTTTTTGCCGACGCCGACCGCTTCCTACGAGTGAAGTTCCTCGAGCGCCCGCCTTTGACTCTCAGCCCCACTCAGCGTCCATTCCTTCTGGCTCAACGCCTACTTCGTATTCACCCGGCGGGTTTCCCTTTTCTTGCCGCCGTTCTCCTTCCCCACGCCACCGTTCCATTTCCCCGATGCGCCCCCGTGTGAACCCTGCAGCTGAGGGAAACTAGCAGCCGCAGTTCCTGAAAGACGAGCTGCAAAACCGTCGAACATACGTCCGCATATTTCGCCTTGTAATGTAATTGATGTGATTGTGGTTGCACCCCGGCACTCGCGCTTATTTACACTGGAGCAGCCGTATATGTGATTCGTGAGACTTTTTGCCGCAAAATTCGTAAATTATTACGCCGCTTTCAGGATTTACTCTTCGCAGTGCCAACGCACAGCCCGTTCAACCGCTAGCCATGTGCACTGCTCGCGTTACCATTCAAGCCATTCCCCACATCGTTGAACTGGTCGTCCTACGCTCATATCCTCGGCTGGGATTTTAGTCACGTAACCGCGCTGTCATCGAACCTGCCTTCCTGTGCAGAAGTTAAGAACTAGTTTTCACCAAATGAATGGTGCGGCCGGAGACTTAGAAGCGTGAAATTGGTTGCTTGCCGAAGATGCTTCCATTCCGCCATTCTCTTCCGTTCTTGTACCTGTGTCGTCACCGTGATGTTCCACACGCCACCGTTCCTCTTCACAGCCATCCAGTCCTATTTTCGTTCGTCGCGCCAAACCTACTCCTGCCGTTCGCTGTCCTGGACATCATTATGTGGTTCGAGCATGATGTCAATTTCTTACCACCGCCCCTTGTCCGGCCTCGAGTGCTTCGCGGGGGCGAATATCTTGGGTGCGCCGACGCTGGTTGGCGACCACATCTTGTTTGTCGACAATCCGCAACGAGGCAGCCCCAGGCCATCTCGACGCTCTAAGCCCCCGACAAGCCACTTGGATCCGTCATTTTTTTTCTGCATTGCATGAATGCGGCCTCACCGACAAAGCAAACAGACCAGCTCCTGGTTCTTCTACAACGATTCGACACATCCTTCGACTCCCACCAAACATCTCTAGGGCGCACGTCAACTGTCTGTCATCAGGTTGACACCGGGAACCACGCACCATTGCGCCAGCGACTATACCGCGTGTCACCCAAGGAACGCCGCGTTATCGAGGAGCATGCATCCGATATGCTGTCCCGGGACGTTATTCAACCCTTCACGAGTCCCTGGGCTTCTCCAGTCGTGCTCGTCACCAAGAAGGATGGGTCTGTTAGATTTTGCGTGAACTATATATGTCTAAACAAGATTACACGGAAGGACGTGTACCCGCTACCTCGAATAGATGACGCGCTGGACTGCTTGCAAGGTGCCGAGTTCTTTTCTTCATTAGATCTGCGCTCGGGTTACTGGCAAGTACCCATGGCTGAGGCTGACCGACCGAAAACAGCGTTCGTGACACCGGGCGGACTCTACGAATTTAACGTGATGCTCTTCGGTCTATGTAATGCACCGGTGACATTCGAACGAATGATGGACAATGTGTTACGTGGGCTGAAATGGCATGTCTGCTTATGCTACTTACACGACATCGTCGTGTCTTCGCCGGACTTTACTACCCACCTCCAGCGACTTCACCAAGTACTTACTGCCTTACTTCGGCTGGTCTGTCAAAATGAACCTAAAGAAATGCCGTTTTGCTGCATGCCTACTTACTATATTAGGTCACGTCGTCTCTAAAGACGGCGTCCTGCCACACCCAGCCAAGCTGCGTGCGCTGAGCGAGTTCCCTAAGCCGAACACCCTGAAAGAGCTTCGAAGTTTTATTGGGCTTTGCTCATACTTTCGGCGGTTTGTCAGAAAATTCGCGTCTATCATTGCACCGTTGACGCAGCTGATTAGTCAAGGCAAGGAAGTTTTAGATTGGTCGACTGCTTCTGAAAGAGCGTTCGAGACCTTACGCCGGCTTCTGACGTCAGCGCCGATATTGCGCCATTTTGACCCTAGCGCTCCCACTGAACTTCACACGGACGCCAGTGGTACCGGTCTGCGCGCTGTCCTTGCTCAACGCAAGGCTGGCTTTGACGAATATTTTGTGGCGTACGCCAGTCGCGCTCTGACAAAAGCGGAGCACAACTACTCTGTAACAGAAAAGAGTGTCTGGCCATCGTTTGGGCGATTGGCAAATTTCGACCATGCCTCTATGGCCGCCCATTTGAGGTAGTCATGGACCACCATGCCCTATGTTTGTTGCCATCATTGAAAGATCCCTCCGGACGTCTGGCCCGCTGGTCACTTCGCCTCCAGGAGTAGGACGTTCGTGTTGTTTACCGGTAAGGACGAAAACACACCGACGCAGACGCCCCTTCTCGTTCGCCATTACCAGCGGAAACTACAACATCAGCTCTGATGGCGAATTGCGACGTGTCATCTCTACAAATTGACGACATGGCAAACGAGCAGCGGAAGGACCCTTGGATTGCCTCAGTACTGGAATTCCTTACAAACCCTACGACGTCTTCCGCATCTCGCACGCTACGGCGCCAAGCAGCGCATTTTGCCATCAGAGTCGAGATGCTATGCCGGCGTAATTATTCCGCAGAAGGCCGCAAATGCTTGCTCGTCATACCGCGTCAACTATGCTCGCAGGTATGCGCAGCGTTTCACTTTGACGCCCAGTGTGGCCATGCTGGAACACTCAAAACATATCAACGCTTACGCCTACGCTTCTACTGGCGAGGAATGCACACGTTCGTCGCAAAGTACATGCGGTCGTGCACTGCCTGCCAGCGTCGTAAGACCCCTTCAAGGCACCCTGCTGGAGAGTTGCAGCCGCTACCGTGCCCGGAACGGCCTTTCGATCGAGTTGGAATTGACCTCTACGGACCTCTTCCAAGCACTCCTTCAGGCAACCGTTGGATTATCGTCGTGGTTGATCATCAAACTCGGTACGCTGTGACAGCCGCCTTGGTCACCGCAACGGCTCGCGACATCGCCATTTTTATTCTCCGGCATTTCGTCCTACGCCACGGCACTCCTAGAGAGCTGCTTAGTGACAGAGGGCGCGTGTTCCTCCGTGACGATGTGGAGGCGCTGCTTAAGGAACCTCAGGTGTTCCACAGAACTACCACTTCGTACCACCCACAGACCAATGGCCAACAGAAAGGTTCACCCACACCCTGGGCGATATGCTATCCATGTACATATTGTCGGTCCACTCAAACTGGGACATGGTGTTCCCTTTCGTTACGTACGCCTATACACCGCCAGGCAAGCGACCACAAGCTTTTCACCGTTTTCTCTTCTATATGGGCGTGAGCAATCTTGCCTCATAGACACCATTCTACTCTATCTCCCCGACGCCTCTGAATGTACCCCAGTTTCCGATATGGCGAGCTATGCCGAGCAGTGTCGTCAGCTCGCTCGCGCCTTGACATCGGAAGACCATGGACGTCAGAAGTCCTGCCATGACAGCTCCGCCGCGGCACCCGCGTTTGAACCTGGATCCCTTGAATGGCTTCAGGTTCAATGCCCCACTCCTGGTCTTTCGGCGAAATTCCTTGCGAAATACCGCGGCCCGTATAGAATTATCGAACAAACATCGCCCGTGAACTACCTCGTAGAGCCGGCGACACCCACCTTACAGCTTCGTCATCGAGGTCGTGAAATTGTGCACATCAACCCTTTGAAGCCATATTACGATCCCCTTGTCGTTTCAACACTCCAGGATGGCTCCTCTTTTCGCCGGGGGTGATTGTACTGGAGATAGTATTCCCCGACAAGACGACATCTCATGTGGTTCATGTGCGCCAATCTCTCTTGTGCAGCGGACGGGGTATGCGCCCGGAGAAAAACTATTATGCTCGGACGATGATCGTAGGCGCAAGGTGCTGGGCGCGAGAAGAAGCCCGACCAGCATCGCGTGGCGCGGAACGCGAGTGTGCTCTAAGAGAACGTGCTGAGACATCGGCCTTCGCTCCCTTGCTCATCTTTGGTCTGTGTCTCTTTTCAAACGTCTTGCTGGCCTCCGCTATAAACCCCCTATATATAATATATATATATAATATATATATATATATATATATATATATATATATATATATATATATATATATATATATACTGTGATGAGCATAGCCAAAACGGGCAAATCCCCCTACAGATATGCTGCGCCATGCCTTTGAGGAAGAGGACGCGCTCGTTCATGCAGGCCTGGCGAAAGTGGTCATCTTTCTTTCTCCTACGGGAACGCCGAATCTCCTTACAAATATATATATTATATATATATATAATTATATATATATTATATCTATATATATAGACTACGTTATTATATCAACATATATATACTCTATATATGGTCTCTTCTTCCTCTCCTCTCCTCTAACTATCTCATTCTCTCCCTACTCTCTCTCTTACCTATCTACTCTTATATATCTATATATATCTCCTAATATATATGTCATCTGTATAGGGTTATAGTTGACCCTCCGGTAGTAGGCCGAACGTAGTTTATTGGCAGGAGCAGAAGCAAGGCGAGCGCAGGTACAAGCGTACAGACGATGGACGAACACACGCGCCAAGCACCTTCTGCCGTACTTCTTCTTCCACTGCTACCAAGCGTGCGCGCATACCGTCGTCCATAGATTAGGCCACGATCGCATGGCACTCTTCTTGATGTGGCGATACCCGGATAAGCTGATGGCGTTACAAGAGCTGCTCGTTATCCTTGCTACAATATATATCTAATTATTTTTCATTGACCCCGGTTACACCTAATGAAATCAGGGAAATCAGCGAAACATTGGGAAACATCAGGGACACATCAGCGTTTTGATGATCTAAAAGCCGGTCCTATTAAGCGTGTATCGGATATCATATCTTCAGCAGTTATTGTTAACAGAACATTCGAGACGGGAATTTTTTGTAACCAGTAAAAAATAGCACGAATTTGTCCTCTTCATAAGAGTGGTTGTGAAAGATAATTAAACAATTACAGGCCAATGTCAATTCTGCCCGTCTTGTCTAAAGTATCCGCACGTGCCATAACACTCGACTGGAGAAATTTTTTTAGTAAATTTAATATTATAAGCAATGTGCAATTCGGTTTTAAGAAAGAAAATTCTACTAAAGCCGCTTTAGTTAGTATCAAGCATGACATAATACATAATTTTGAAAGCAGATTATGTACTCTAGGATTATTCGTGGACTTACGCGAAGCGTGCGACTCTGCGTGCCATGATGTCGTGTTGTCGAAACTTCGAAACTTTAAAAATATGGTGTACGGGGGTGGTACTGAAGTTATTAGAGAGTTACCTCACTGATCAATGTCAGTACGTCAGTGTATGCGCTGACACGTCATACCAAATAAAAATGAAAAGAGGCGTACGACTTTTGATGTGATGTGAACGATTTTGATATGAGCGACTTTTGTAGCATACCCTAAAGTAATTATGTACGCGAATGATACAAACATTTTCTTTACGTAACGCACCCTTTTGGAACTCGAAAACATGGTCAATACGTACTTAAATCAGCTATCCGCCTGACTAACCCTAATAAGCTCCAACTAAACTCTGATAAAACCAAATAAATAATGTGTGTTCCTATCAATAAGCCAAAAAACTCTGGAGTCGAGGTTATTTTTGGAGTTGTGACACTAAAAAAGGAAAAGCAACAAAATTTTGTACTGTCTGGTTTCAGGGAATTTTCCCTTGGAACGTTGACATTGATAATTTGGCAATTGATCTCAGTAGGTCGGTAGGCTGCATGTGTGTATGTATGTAGATAGGCTCTGTCGCTGTGCCATCGCACGGTCCACTAACCAGTTCGTCTTCGCAATGCAGGCGCTCGCCCCTATCATCGTTCAGTTGCTGGTTCCTGCTCGGCTGGCTGCCTCATCAGATGTTCCAGTGTACCGCGAGTGACTCAGCACCGGGAATGCCGCCGTCCTTCTCATGCGTGCTGCAAACGCGTCCGGATTTCCTGCTGCGCCACCGGCAGATCACGTTATCGCCGACGTCATCATCGTATCACCGCCGTCATCAACCAGTGCAGCGACAGCAGTTATAAATTGTCATCAAGTAGAAATTTGAGCGGAAAAATTCGGCAAAGACACAGAAAGACCAGACGCAAGGTCTGGTCTGGTTTTCTGTGTCTTTGTCGAATTTTTGAGCGCAAATTTCCACTTGAAAACATGAACCAATTAGCCCAACAACAAGTTCCATTAAATATAAATTGTCAGCAACCACCCTTCAAGCTTCGTCTTCGCTATGCAGGTTAGTGTACCACATGACCTCTTCACTAAAAAATGGCAGCATCTCCACTCCGTTGATGATGGCGAGGATGCGGAGTACGGGGACTCGAAATGACATCCAAGTTGCGCCCCGAGTAACATCCGATTTGCGCCCCGACCATCATTCGATTTCAGCCGTGAGTTGCACCTTGATTATTCCCTAAATGAAAATGCAAATCACGGCTCAAATTATATTTCGCTTGATTTTCGCATGATTTCGCGCAGGGATGGGGGCGGACGGACATTGGGAGGTTCGAAGGTACTCCGCACCGTTACAGGCGAGGGAGTGAACCGTTTGACTCTCGGGTACTATCTCACGGTCGTAGCCCAATGGGTAAGGGGACTGGCACTAACACTGTCTGGTCTACCAGACACAAGCTCGAATCCTGCCGGTGCCTGTGTGATGTTTTGCGGTTGCAAATGGTGTGCGCATTGACGCGGACGGACATTGTGCGGTCCTAAGGTACTCCGCACTTCAAAACAAGAGCGATTATTTTTTGGTACAGCTGCCGAGCCCACATTGCTGTTGTGCCCTTGCAATTGAATGTGTGAATGTCGCTCGTGCTCTCTTGCTTCTGTCGGGGGACGTGGAGTCCGACCCCGGCCCTGACGACTCTCCGCCTAAAGACCCTCTCCCCGTTAACCTTATTCTTTCCGAATTGCAAAAGTTATCTGCACGTCAGTCTACACTGCTCGCCGAAGTGCAAGGACTCAGGTGCTAACAACAAACAAAGCCATGGCTGATCTAGCTAAACGTATTACGGATCTTGAAGTTCACTACCGAGGTCTTGTAACTGTTAGGAAGGATATCGAAACAATTAATGGCAACACTCCAGATATGGCCCGTCAAATCTGCGACATGGAGGCGCGGGTTGACGACGCTGAAAATCGTTCCAGAAGAAACAACCTCATCTTTTACCCCCTCCCTGACCCGAACCCGCCCGAAAAATTTGCAGATTCTGAGGAAATAATTATTAACCATAGCCGCGGCCACTTACACTTGACTTGACCTTAAACTAATCAAACGTGCTCACCGCCTTGGTCGGCAGCGGAATGATCATCAGCGGCCTGTAATAGCCAAGTTCACTTTCTTTAGAACCAAAGAGGAAATTCTCTCGAATGGGCGTAAACTGAAAGGTACAAACTAGAGTATTGAAGATTTTTCCGAAAGCCCGAAAAGACTTTGTCGCATTTGCCCGTTCCAAATCTGTACCAGTCTCTCTGCGGTAGAAGACTTTTTATCTTAGTAAAAAAAGATACATTTTTAACGAAACATCCCAAACTGTAAACGAAATTCCATAGCAATCGCCCCGCCGTCCAACAGAAACGAAACGTGTTAATGTTACAACGCCACAAACTAGCCTTTCCTTCTCTGCAATCTTCACTAATATACGCAGCTTTCTTCGAAAACGCCACGCAGTATCAAATCTTGTATCGACATAGTAATTCTGACCGAAACGTGGTTGACTGATGACGTCACAGATAGTAAGGTTCTAGCCGAATTGCCAGATTTTGTTGTTTTCAGGAACGATAGGAAACAAACACGTGGCGGGGGCGTACTCATTGCTGTCCATGAGCAGTTATCTTGTTCAATGATAAACATTCACTCGAAGGTCGAAATTCCATGGTTAATCTGCCGCGCTGCACAGTTTTCCCTAGTTCTCCTAGGTGTGTGCCACCTGGGCCGCCGGACCCAGATTTCGCAGAAGATCTAAACGATATACTGAACCAGTTACCGCGCATATCCTACTTTTTGGAGGCCAATTTTCCCGACACCGACAGGAATGGCGCCAACCAATTAATAACAGGCCACTCTAGAACAAAAGAATCCATTAAGGTCAGCCTAAATTTTAACTTGACACAGCTAATAAGAGAACCTACACGTATTTCTGGTGAAACGTCTAACCTGATACTGACAACTAAACCTTAAAGCTTGTCACATATTACACACCTTCGTGAGATGAGCGACCACAAAGTTATTTAGGCTGTTTTTGAATTCGTCCCTTAACTATGCAGATCATGAAGTAAAACAATACGTCTATACGACAAGGGGAATTACAATGCAATAGTCACTGAACGCAGAGTATTCCTACTTCATTTTGAAACAACCTTGAGTGAACGATCAATGAACGATAACTGGTTAATTTCCGAAGAAAACAATTAAGCAGCTAACAAACAAATTCATTCCCAAGACCCCCTCTAAGGAGTCTTAAGGTAATAAAGTGATGTGATGTATAGGGTAATCTGATTGATTCCCATATGGCTGAAACTTTCTTTGTACTACTCACTTTTGTATTCAAGATTAAGCTATAGCATTTCGGTATGGGGCATAACCACCAATTCGAATTTTGGCAGACTGATAAAATTGCATAATAAGGTATTGCGCATTTTCTAGTGCTACGCGGGTCGTGCGGAATATTTGCCAACATCTCCATTTTATATAAAGTACTCCCCATGGAAAGCATATCAAGTTTATTATTTTAGCCTTTTGAAATGCACAATAGAAAATTAACTCTAATCACTGATAACGTATCGACACATCTTTATATAGTTTTCGCCGGCAACAGCTTAAGCTGCGAATGAGAAGAACCAATTACGGCAGACATTTAGAATACCAAATTCCCTTTCTTTTAAATATAGTAGCGATGAGAGTAGATTTTAAAAAGAAGACATCGCATCGCACATCTAAAACTCTAATGGGAAGTAATGTTCAGTGTAACTAATTTGTTTACGTAATATGGGCCGACTAGTTTCTCTCCTCCTCGCCAGTACAACTGCGGCCCTCCTGTGCTTATCCGATATGACTTAATACTCAAGATGACGTTGTGATATGTTCCTTTGTTTTCAATACACAGCGGTGTCTTTCTATTTTGTAAGAGTGTGTCCTGTAATGTAATCAGTTTCCTTGTAAAACATTTTCTTGACATGTTCCACTTTGTGAATTAATTGCCACGTTTGGTTTTACTTGTATAAAAATGCTCGGGGGGAAGGAGTGTCAGGCGAGCCGCCTTTTGTCTTCCCACCGTTTTTCTGTATTGAGAAAACAAATTTCAATTCAATTCAATACACATTCAATTTGCCAGTCCACGCATTCAGCCCTGTTGTTTGTTTCCTTCGTACGCTTGCCCCTTGTAAACTCTCCGAAAGAGGATTGCCGGCGGCATTTTGTGAATTGTTTGGATTATTTATGTGGTACAATATTTCCATTATCATGAACACCTTTTAGCAAATTTAACCTTCGAAATACTACTCGAAAACCCCAAACCAAGGACAATTTTTTATGCCCACGTATCCTGTCACCGCTGTTTTACGGTGAATGTAGCTTTTAGTTAGGTGTTCCATATAGATAAGACGCAGAACTTCCGCTTACCAACTATCGTGAAGACCAGATTTGCGCATACGGAAAGGACGATTAATAGCAGCAGCCATCTCCACATTGTTGCTTCCATGAGAAATTTGTACCTGCGAAGAGAAAGAAATTGACGGCGGTTACGTTTCCGGTATAGCGAATTTTGCGTCAGCCGAGTGCGTGGTTCAATGAGTGCGGGCGCATATAGTATACGCGCAAGACCTTAACGCCGCCGTCACTTCTTCACAACCACCCGCCGCGGTAGCTCAGTGGCAAAGGCGTTGTGCTGCTGAGCACGAGGTCGCGGGTTCGATTCCCGGCCGCGGCGGCCGCTTTTCTGATGGATGCGAACAGCAAAAACGCCCGTGTGTACGAGATTTCGGCGCACGTGGTGAAAATTAATCCGGGGGAGCCCTCACTACGGCGCGCCTCATCGCTCGCGTTGCGTCAGTGCATCAAAACCTATAATCAATCAGCTTCTTCGCACCCTTGGTTTTTCTATCCTGGCGCCAATGCTCGGATTGGAAAGGCTGCATACCGGTTCGGCCCCCGACACAAGGCCAGAACTTCCCGTTCACGTAACCGGGCCCTTCTGCACCCCTCACAAACGCACCAAATATGTAGATAGCGCCACACTAATTCCAGCTTCCCGATATACTGCGAAAATATAACCACGAAGCTGTGTACTGTTCGGATTCCGAGGTCTTCCGTCTCCGTGGAACAAGAACCCGTCGGTACACTCTTAATCTGGTTTCATGTAAGTTCCAGTACGGGTAATCCACATATTTTATCTGGATCCGAACGAAAAAATAACTGGAACGAGACATATAGGTGGATTTTATCTGGAATCATCATCCTGTTTTCTTTATGTTTGTGGTGTTTATCTGGAACCGCATAAATGGGGTCATGGGCTGTCAGCGGCTCCAGTTACAGTTACACTTATGTTCCAGTAACCACTTGTGGAGACTGCGTTTGCTTATTTCTTTCTCGTGTCTTGTTCCACGTAACTTGTGCGCTGCAGTGAAGTGTACACTGTTTCGTGCATCAACTGGAACGATGAACCGCATATATATTTGGTGCTGCTTGACCGAAGATGCACTTGCGCCTTTAAAATACACGCGCGCACCGCATACAAAATTTAATAAACTTCTCCAACATCTTTGAAACTGCCTTGCAGCAGTGCACTTTTATAAGCAGCTAAAATGTTATATTAGCGATGTGCTTTGACAGAAAACGAAATCCAACTTCTTCGCCAACGCCGTACTAGCATTAAAAATGTCGAGGGAAGGATATCTTAGGGAAAATAATAAATTGCAGGAATCCATTTCCAGGTGTTCTGCGGCACCCAACCGCTTTCGTGAACATCGTATTTTGCTAATTTGAGGCGTGCAGTACAAAATCACCAATGACTTGAATTAGAGAAAGACTAAACGTCTTCCAATTCTCCCTCTGCCATTCGGGCGAAGCCATAACAGCTGTAGGGGTGAAGAATTCGTGGTGCTTTTGTGAGCACATTCATTACGAAATACTTGTTGAGGCTATTACATGTCGTGCATTTGGTTTACGAAGCGTCGCAGAAACGGCAGTTTTTGTTCAACACTCAGTCATCATCACGCGCACAATTTTAAGTGATTCATAGGAATGTACAAACGGCTACAGCCTGCGCTGAAATAAGTACTTAGTAGTCCACGTTGCTTACGTGGTGATGCGGTACATACATAATGTTAACCGGCTGCGTCACTGCGTACATCATGCTACGCGTAGATCTTGCTACGTGCTATGCGTACATCACGCTACGCATCATGCTATGCTTAGAAGTTTGTTCGCGTTTTTCGTCTCGTGCCGGCTATTATTTTCCACAAGCAAAAATAAAAGCCTCTCTGCAGGAACCGGTTGAGGGTTGCCATTCAGAAGGAGAACGACACAAAACTTGGAGAACTAAGAACCTACCACGGGGCATCTGCCTTACCTTCTGTGTTAATACTGAAATGTTATCCTTATTTCAAATTATGCATTGCTGTACCGGAAAAATCAGTGGTATTACGTTTCTTTATGTCGCGCCTTGTCATAGTAATTCCAGTTCACCGAATGACCCGCCCTCTCCTTCTGGTCCCCCAGTTGCTGTTTCTCTGCAGTATTGGTGTTCACGAGGAAAAACTGCTTGGAAACGGGCAGATGTATTGTTACTCGCTAATTAGCTGAGTCACACCGGTTTCACTGTACGGAAGTAGTTTAGTATAACGTGGGTATCAAAGAGCGTCGCAGTATATTTTATTGGTTTTGGAAAGGCTTGTTGTGAAGAGAACGCAGTCAAAACAAACAGCGTTGTTTTGTGTTCACTGCCAACGACAACGCAGAAAAGCTGTCATCAAAGTTTATGCACAGATATCGCGCACGCTCATGGCCCGCGGAGAGGAACAACTTTGGCCCAACTTATCGGGTAAAGAGGCTAATATCTGAGATTGTTCCAGCCCTCCGCGCCACGTACTAGTCTGCAAAAAGGCAGATTGCCATTTTTCCGAAGCAAAGAAAGCTATCAAGGGTGCCGAGTTTGTTGTGATCTCTTCCGCGGACTGGCCAATAGCCACGGCGCGCATCGCCCAAGCCACGGAGGAAGGAAAAGTTGGCTGAAACCATTACGAAACGACCACCACATCAGTAGCGCATGCCATGCGCATGCGTCGGCAGTCGCGCGGGCAGAGCCGTTTCCGTTGATGCATCATTTATGTAGTGGGACTGCAACGGGTACAAGGGTACAACGACAGTAAGCGGAAAACGAGACCGCGTCAACACTTTAAACAATAGCAGCGCCCTGTCTCTCAACCTTACTCCGCTAGCTCGGCGTTCTTTTGAATGCAGCGCCACAAGTGGCGTTCTACACCAGTTTTCTCGATTGCTCGCGTGATGCGACTGGATCTACTAAATAAATTGTCGGTCAGGCTGGCGGGAACCGTTACCAGTTTGATGGTTTGGTTGTGGCGTAAAACTGCGGATTTCTTCATATCCACGGGATGTATTCCCCGTTCGACGAAGTGTACGTTTGCCAGCAAGTGCAAAAAATGTCAGTGCTGCTTGTTTATGTTCTGGTAACGGTTGTTTTTCAGTGACATGTTCCTCACTGCGTCCGGTAACCTTACCGCTCCACTGCCCGTTGTTGGTGTGCGAGAAACGTTTGCTACCGTAATTCACCTAAGCTTGCGTGTTCGTGGGTCGGAGTCAGCTGTACATTTCTGACAGTGTACGTTAGCCAGTGCTTTTTAGAAAGTTGCTGGTGCGTTGTATGTCCCCTTACGGTGTGGTGTTGCGTAGTTGTATATTGATGGTTGCTGTACCTGTAGGCGCCACTTAATCTCCTGGGTTAGTCTCTCGCTGTCGCATCGCACACACAAGCTGAACAACTTTCAAGCAGTTTATCAGAGTGTCCGTGCCTAGACTCTTCAGTATTTTTAAACTTTCGTGTTAATTGTGGTGTTAGGTTGTCTGGTGAGTAGCGTACATTTACAGTGCTAATCAAACCGGGAATTTCGACCTTGCCCGTTGCGCGCACGAAACGTAGAATGCGCCGAGGAGAGCGTGAGAGAGGTAGGTCACGCTATTCCTCCTAATGTGCGTTCAAGGCGTTAGCGGCCGCACTGCTTACGTTTATCTGTGCTGTGTGTGAGGTAGTTGTCCCATGTTTCTTCCAATGCCACTGATTCAGTCAGATGTTCTATTACACTAGTCAACCTTAGTTTGCTCCCTGACATGTAGATAAATGGCACGCACACTGGTTGTCTTAGCAGTAGCATAGTATAAACAAAACGTTTATTTTGTGGAGGGAAAGAAAGGTGCAAACATGCAGAAAGTTTGCTGCCGCTTCTGTGCAGTCAATGTCTGTGGTAACCTGAGACTTCAGAATAATTGCTCATAACGCTCACGTGCTTACTATTAGAAGTTTTAACATCATAAAATGCGTTTAAAAATACCGCATTCCTGCAATTTATGCCGTCAATGTCAGTGGCAGTCCGAAAGACGGAATAATTTTCAAAACGCTTAGGTGCAGAGTTGTTGCATCACGATGTGCACCAAACATTAACCCAGCAGTCGATAAAGACGACGACGAAAAAATTCTCTAGTTCGTCGTATTTTCGCCTGTTGTACTGTCGTCTTGTAGTCTTTCTTGTCGTGTCGTGATTCTGAGGTTCTGTCGTGTGTCATATTCCTGTCCTAAGTTTAATTTTCTATCGTGCCGAATTCCCTGTCTTGTCGGGATCCTGATGTTTCATCAATAGTTGCAAATGGTTTGAATGTCATCGCCCATTGTGAAGAGTAGCGTACATGGCAGTTCTGTGTGACTGCAGGAATATTTGTCGTTGCGAAAATTGCCTGTCGTTACACCAGAAATATGCGTTGTAACAGATGACTTTGTCGTAACAACAGGACTTCTGTTGTCACAACAATGTTTTTGTTGTATGGCAGGAATCCTTGTTAGTTTTTTGCAGTATTCCTGTTGTGATTTTAGACTGGGGCTAGCAGACTGCTACATGGTGTATTCATTCTCTATAACCTGTCCAGAAACAGTCTATAATTGAGCTATGGAGATATTTGGTCCACCACTGATAGCTTGCGACAAATATTTTTGTTCCTCTGCAATATAGAAATGAAAATTCTTTCCATTCCTTACATGAACCTATGAAGTCATGGCTGTGGCATTCCCTGTGGCTGAAGTCATCTGCGGTATTCTGAGAGGTCGTCATGGAGAGTGTGGAGGATTATGAATGCACTGTGGAGCTAATAAGCCACAAAAGAGTACCTTGTGAGTGGTCCATATTGTGCAGATATTCACCAGTTCGCAAGAACGAAGGATAGGTAAGCCTAAAGTATGTTTAAATATTTGTATGTCTCAAATTGTTTAGCAGGAAAACATTACCATGGCTCGTGCTGTAAAAACATTCCAGTTTCGTACAATGAATGAGGCATTGTTCAATATTTTGTCGTGCTCTCTGCGTAAAGACAGGCATAAATTTATTCTCTGACATTTTTGTACTGTTTATTTGCTAAGCAATAGAGCGAACATAGACTGAGAACAACGAAACAAGGAATGCATCACCATTTTAATTGTATTTGAACCCCTTTTTGGAAGTATGCTTACAACCAGGCAACGTATGAAAGCTCTTGTACGGGGATAAAATCATTGCATTCTTCAGACGCACTGCCATTTCTGGGACTTTCATATTGCGTTTTTAGGTAGTTTCTTTATCAATAATGGTTTTGACAGCTTGAGCTGTAGTTCAAGGCGACAAGTAGGAGCCGTTCAGAACACGTTGGCAAAACGTTCCTGGAAGTGCACTTTGAGTGCACTTCCAGGCAGAAAAACTGAGATCCTAATTTTGGGTTAGGTAAGCTGGCGTCTTGTTTTTACAGGAATAAATTTGTGGGAGTGTTCGTTGTAAGAAAATTTCACTGTTGAGATGTTATCCTGAACAACAATATTTGGCATTGTGTTCACATTCAGCCTATTTCTGATGCTGGAACAGGTGGTAAAAAAAGACCACAATTTCGCATTTACGTTTTGCAAATATTTAGCTTTTACACCTTGAGAGTTGCTGCTGTGATGTGACAGCACCGCGGACACGCCCAATACGGTTGCTGCTGCAACATTACGGTAGCAAATGAAGATTAAAATTTCCCGCTTTCAATACTCCAGTAGTACCACTAATACGCCCAAAACAGGTGTAGCATAAGCAATGCTTGCATTTGATTTTGATACCTAGGTGGCTAAATAAGGGTTCCTTTTTGAGGGTAATTGTTTAGAACTCAAAAAGTGATGTCTGGAATAAAATGTGCTGTTATAATTTCTAAGAAAATTCTGCAACAGCCTCATTCAGCATTAGTCAGCTCAACTTTTGGCTCGTACCACTACGCCACCATCGAGGCAATACATATCAAGAGGGAAATATTCCAGGTGAAAATATCTCCATAAAACAAATTTTCTGCCATACGGCGATATTTATAATTTCCAGTGACTTGCCCTTCATTTCTTTGTGATGGCAGCATCGAGTGGAGACGTTCTGATTGCATTTTACGAGTGTTGTTAAGGTAAACATCGTTTAGGTGTAAGTTATATTAAGCCAGCCTCAGTAGAGCATTCTAGAGAGCACATTATAGAGTACTGGATAACATTTTTTTTGCAGAGAGAAGGGGTGTAAAATGCTATGCTCAAAGTTGATTATAATATTTGATTAAGAAACAAAACCTCTCAAGGAGAAAAACTCTTATCTTCAGGCTACTTAGGCAGCAAAGTGGGGACAGTTTCCAGAATCACAGTAATGTATGTGCTGATATTTTTTCGCGCACACTTGCACCTTTAGCAGCAGTCCCACAAAAGAAAACAAGAAATCACTGATTTTAAATCAATTACTCTGTTATCAAAGGGCCTAAGCAACTCACTCATAAGTCTTCTTAAAATCAATTACCTCTTATGAAAGGCCTCAGCAACTCACTCATAAGTCTTCTCGAGGCCCAGTTATTCTGAGAGGAGAGAATGGCAACATCAATATTGTCCGCAAGAAACACATCATGGATTCGCCACATGCATTGTCACTTCAGGATGTGGTCATCCTCTTCGCCGCATATGTCATTCTAATCTTGTTATGCTTATGTACCTTTGGAGAGTTCTTGGGACTTTCACAGGGAGTCTTGGAAGAGAGAGAGAGAGAATAAACTTCTTTATTAGCAAAAAAATGTGGAGTGGTGTCCTCATTTAGGGACCCCATTCGTGGTGCCAGCTGCGACGGCCCTTTCAACCAACTGAAGCTGTTTCTTCCGGACTGGAACTGGACAACACGCTCTCCCACTGCTCATAAGACGACGACGAAATCTGTCTAAGATGGGGTTTTTCTGACAACCCCACACCATGTGGTAGTAGAGCGCGCCAGGTTCGCTACAAAACTGACACAGAGCGGAGTACTGGGTCGGATACATTAGGCGCAATTTCGTCAAGTGGGGAAACGTATTTGTTTGAAGCAGCCTAAGTATTCCTCTCCTGGTTTTCGTAAGGATTCGTGGGCCGGGGGGTAAATCTAGCGCTCGAGCCTGTAATGTTGATGATCTCGTGGTAGGTGAGCAAAGGGCTCGCAGCCTCTATCCCACGTGGTGCCCGGCGGGAAAGCTCTGGGCAGTATTATGGGCGGTGTGTTGCCCTGGAGGATCGAATGGGCTGGAGTCCAGAGTATTTTGACTGGTCGGTGAAGCGGACGTTGAAGAAGAATATTTAAGGCACATTTGGATATTCTTCCATGCGGTAATTTCGGTATGCCTGTTGGGAATCTGTTACAAACTGTATCTGCGGTCGTCTGAGAGATGGCAGGGCAATGGCAGCCTCGTCTGCTGGGTCAGTGGTCGTACAGGGTAGGGTAATGGTGGTAATATGCGACGTTGTGGCTGTCACAACAACAGTCATCGATCCCTTCTGGCGTAGTCAGCCACATCAGTATAGACCATGCAGGCCCTGTTGTCATTGACCCTTCCGATTGCACGAGCTCTTGCCTCTCTTCTGCCTGCATGGTTATACTGGATGCATGTTGCGCGGTATTGGCGCTACTGCAATCTTCTCTCGCAGTTCGAGTGGCATATCCCGATACTGTACCTCTTCAGGGGACGTCATTCCTAGTCTGCCTAGGAGGCTTCTCCCAGTAATACTTGACCCCAATCTTTGTCGCTGGTTTGATAGATGAGCCTCCATGATTTCAGACACTGTATTGTGAATACCCAGTTTTAAAGTTTTTCATTCGAGGTGCTTACTAGGAGCCCCAGAGCCTGCATATATGCCTTTCTGATTAATGCATCCAATTTAGCTGTTTCAGTCTTATTGAGTATGGCATATGGAAGGGTGTAAGCCAATCGGGACATCACAAAGGCATCAACGAGCCGAAGTGTGTCCGCCTCTTTCATGCCCAGTTTCAGCATTTGAAAGCGGCCGCGTGTCATTTAAGTTCGTGTCTGTGTTGAAATACTTGACGTAATCAGCTCTACTTGGGATTTTACAGTATTGATCGAAGTTAAAGTCTCTCTTGAAGTGCATGAAGGGGGTCAGGTCTGATTTAGAGGTTTAAGTTACTGGCACATGCAAGTTCCATGTCAACTGGACACTTAAGTGATACCTCCATTTACGATTTTTCATCATTGGCACAAAGCCCACGCTGCCTTTGAATCTACACTCTTAATTTAGTTAATGGCACCATATTGTAACGTCTTTATTATTCAAGTGCAGCTCCTGAGAATTTTTTTCATGGAAGTGCGCTTGCTGGTGGATGCAGAACGGATTCTGCCCGGGGCTAGCCTAGTCTTAAATATTCGAATGTCGTCGGACGGCACTCTAGCCATGCCTGCAGCGGCCAGCCAGAGTGCCATCGGACGGCGCTCTAGACACTGCGTTAATTGTTAGCCCTCCCCTTTACTCGCTATCCATGCTCTGCTTCCTACCATACGACGGTGACGTGAACAAAACCCGCTGAAACTTGTAAAAATCGCCTCTGACAATAGTCACTCGCCGTTTATTGTATTGTAGCCAGGATAACGAACAGATGCAACAGGCCATCCTGCTGTCGGGGTATGCGCCGTACCAGCATCAACCATGTTGAAGATGGAGGTAGGATTATGTCCTATCATGACGCGAGGATATGCGCCAACGACGTGTCAGGGGCAGCAGATGAACCCCATAAAATGCATGCGCGAGAAACGAGCTGGGTTATCTCTCCCCCTCCCCATGTGGAGCGAAAATTGCATCGTACTTCCTGCAGCTTTAGAGGGGAATGCGCCAACGTTCACAAGAGTACAATTACTGTTGAACTCTTGATCAAAACCTGATTTTTTAGAGTACAGACTAAGTGGAAAAGTCGTAGAGGAAGAAGTTGCCAGGCGACGACGGTATGGCTGACTCCGCTGAGGGATACAGAGTATACAAGAGGCACCAGCAGCTTCAAAAAATAAAACGTAGCGGAGTCCCATTGTTGCACAACTTCGCCAAAGTGACACTTATAAGTGACTGCCATCAACCTACAGAACAGTCGATGTTTAGCGCAGGCTACGCAGAAATTCGCACCATAAGCCAGCTCGTTGATATATCCACTGATTTAGGAGGAGCTCAATATTCGAAACTGTAGGAAGCGTTTCATCCAGCGAGAGACGGGCGAAGGAATTGTCGTCGAGGGCAGATAATGAATGTGCCCAAAGTCCGTTCGAAAGGAAGTGAGAAGTTCCTTCTTGGAAAGAGCGCAGAAAGGGGGACGTTTTCTTTCTGAGATCATTTTAAGCTTTCCTGGAAAACTCAGGATGATTGGCGGAGGAGAGTGGCAGAAATAAAAGTGAATAAGTCACATGAGGTTAGAGTCATTGAGTCACTTGATTCAGCGCCTGGTAGGGTGTTGTGATGTCTCTGTGGGAAGTAAACACACAGAGCGGAATGCTGGAGGCACACGTCAGTGCGAGAAGCAGCGAGGGGAACAGGGGCGCTACTCCAGAAGGACCGAGTTCCGCCTACTCCCGAGTTTCCAGCTGCTCGGGTTATGAAAGTAGAGATAGAGGAGCATTCGATACACCTTGAGCGAAACCGCCGGAATCGCGCGCAGCACGCCTGGCAGTTTTTCGCACCTTGTGGGCCCCATAACGTCAACTTCACCCGTTCTTAACGGTTTCTCTTCAGAAGGGCGTTAGTGAAGTCAGCGTTGCAGAAGAATTTTGCACTAAGATCACCATTACGCCCCGCAACGTTGTGATCTCGGAGGTGTCCGTGCTTTGCTGCTCCACCACGAAGGCGACGCTGATGGATGAACCTTTCACCATTGAAGAGCTCAATTTGTCTTCCTATCCTAACGATTGCGCGCGGCGTTCAGCGACATGAACGAAACAAGCTTGAGAATACTAAAAAAATGGTAGCATCTCCACTCCGTGGATGGCGAGGGTGCGGAGTACGGGGACTCGAAATGACAACCAAGTTGCGCCCCGAGTGACATCCGATTTGCGCCCCGACCGTCATTCCATTTGAGCCGTGAGTTGGACCTTGATTATTCCCTAAATGAAACTTCAACTCACGGCTCACATCGAATTTCGCTTGATTTTCGCTTGATGGTACTGTGCGCACGGGTGGACGCGAACGGACATTGGGAGGTCCTAAGGTACCGTATAAACCGGATTATAGGTCGACCCGGTATATAGGTCGACCCCCTACCTTGAGGTGGGAAAAGTTTACAAAAAAAATAATTCGGCACAGAAGCGCACTGGCAATGTCTATATTTATTTTCGACGCCCGTCCGTCACTGCCACTCACTATGCCTGCCGAAGTCACTCGTCCGAGCTCTCAGAGTCGTCCGAGGATGACTGCTTCGCACTGTCATCTTCCATGCCATCAGGCGCGTTGCTGATGGAGCACTTCCTGAACGCTCGTGTAACCATGTCGTCGGGCAGCGACTGCCCAGAGAAGGACACCCAGCTTGACACGGTCGCAACCGGCCCGTATAGGTCTTTTGTTGTCGCCGGCTATCCACTCATTGTACAGTTCGCGGAGCCGGTCCGCGCATGGCCTCCGGAGCGATCGTGAGCGAAGTTCCCGGACGAAGTCCGCCACTTTGTTCTCCAACTCGGATTGCACCGCTTGACGTCCACGGAACGATCGGTTTCGGGGGTTGCACGCGCACAGCTTAGCTTTCTGGCTCCGCCAGTACCGCACACTTTTCTCCGAAACGCCTAACTGGCGTTGCGCCGCCATATTCCCATTCTGCTCGGTGACTCAATCGCCGTCAGCTTAAACGCCGCGGTGAACTGGCGTCGACTGCCGCCACTCATCTCGGAACAGAGACGTACAGAAATCTACGCACGCACGCACAATAGACGAGTAAAAGATGAAAAACTAGAGAAAAGCGAAATCAAATAAAGGCCTGATAGTGCGAGAGAGCAGTCCGACACGAATGGCGATGGCGATGGACTACGCTTGCACATTGGTGCCAGACAACGATTTACATTCGGCCAATGACCGCTATATAAGACGAGGGGTGACTTTTGTGCGGATTTTTTTGGAAAAAAACTCGACCTATATTCCGGTTTATACGGGTACTCCGCACCGTTACAGACGAGGGAGTAAGCAGTTTTACTCTCGGGTACTGACTCACGGTCGTAGCCCAATGGGTAGGACGACTCACCCTAACTCTGTCTGGTCTACCGGAAAGAGGCTCGAATCCTGCCGGTGCTGTGTGATTTTTTGCGACATTGTGCGGTCCTAAGGTACTCCGCACCTAAAACGCATATCTTCATTATTATTTTTCGTTTTTTTTCTGCCATGGGTTCCTTATCGACATTTGCAAAGTTGGCAAGCCATGCATCATAAAAGGCGGCCACGGATTTCAGCACAGTTGCGATCTATTCCGGCTCATGTTGCGCGCTGCACCGTTCACGTCAAACATGCATGCGTCCGCAAAACGTCGCCGGCGACGGGCGACCTCTCGCGCCTAAGGAGAAAACCGACACAGGCCTTGTACGCAACAAGACCGGGCGGGCGAATGACTGGTAGCGCGACACCGTGATATTCCACCAACGTGGGGTGCGCTTTGAAAGAAATGTGCTACGCACGAGGTGGGGTGGAATAGTCGCTTCATCCAACATGGGAAGTTGGACCTGCCCTTATCGTTATACTTGCTGCAACACAGCACGACGCGTGCTCGCAAACTGCTTGCATGCGAATGCTATATCATGAACACACGAGTGAGCCGATAGACAGTTTTAGTTTTCCGTACGTAGAACTTTCACGGGTGGCCAGTGAATATGCTCAGAACGCAAAGAACCTACGTGAGTCTCACCATCGCATCCTGTAATACAAGAGGCGATGCTCTCAAGGGCGTACGGGTGATTCGAATTTATACGTTGCGGTGTTCATGTTGCTTCCGTACGTATAGTTGAACAACATGGCGGCGCCCAGCCCACCCACTTCGCAGCGAAAACAGTTTCGTCGGTAATCCCTCGGTGCGATATCTTGTTCAAAGTTGTTGATTTCGCCTTCCATTATCCCATTCGTACCCTCACATCAAGTTTAAATCCTCAAACAGCTTTTGTTTCCAGATAGAAGAGTCATTTTTCAGCTGTTAATCCTGACCAAGTAGCGTTTGTCGTCGTCATAGCAACGGGCTCCCGAGATCACGAGCAGTACCTGTGTCTGCCAGATGACGCCTGGAACAACGCGAGGCTGTGGGCGGGGATGGCGTGCATCCAAAGGACCTGCACGCGATGTGCTTCGCGTACGTGTAACTGAAAGGGTTTCAAACTACATGCGCGTGAATTGCGTATACTTTTCACGTTTCCGTACGTAAACTCTGTACGCGTGCGTGCGTGCAACTAGTTTTTCTTCCGGAAGAACATGAGAGCCGCGGTGGCGAGAACGCCGAAACAGGCCCTACATGCGCTGTGTAGAGAGGCGCGCGCAATTAACTAGCGCAACGAAAGCGGCCGGGATCGCGCATTAACCTTTGAATCTTTTGCTTCGATGCCCATGGATATATCTACCGGACGAAGAAATGCTGCCGGGACGTAGAGGTAAGTGAGCGGTTAACCTCGTCTTTTTTTTGTCTTGTTTATTTAACGAAGCACAGTTACTCTCTGACTCTGCGGTTTGCCCTAACTTTTCAGTGACTCATTTTGACCATTCCGTAGATTTGAAGGGCGGCTTTTGAACCCGTGTGCAAACAGCATCAATTCTTGCACCATTTAAATCCCTTTGTTTCGTGAGGTGTTGGTATCCTAGCCGGATGATTTTGCTAGCCGTATCTTTTCGCAGGTAAGAAGCACGGTCGCGCGAATATTGGCAGCGGTACCCTGCACTCTTAGCTCGGCGGTTAGGGTTAGAGTGGCTTCCGTGCTGTGCCTGTGGCTACTTGCACGGCTACAAAGAATGGCTTATGATCAGTTGAGTGATAGGATCACGTGTAGCACTAGATTACATAATTTTAATGACTGGTGTGATTGAAATGCTCCAATTTGAAGTGCTGTCCAGACAGGCTTTTTTGCGTTTCGATTGGGGGCACCATGGAAGGAAACGGGGCTTTTCCGGGCGTACGCCCCGCACTGTTAAGGGGTAACTACATGCGTCTACGGCGGCGAGTGATGCGGAAAACGAAACTCAATCTGTACAGCAAACAGGTATTGTGGGCGAGACAGACAAGCGGAAATAATAATACACAGGCCGCCGGTGGTGGCGACAGCGGCAGGCGACGGGCCGTCGCCGTCGCGGCCTATTACGGGCTGAGCCCTTAGGGGCTCGGGCTGTCGGCGTCTCATGTCGTCGCCGTCGTTCGACGTCGTATTCTCATGTGGTCACAGAACTAAATTGCGGGACATTCGTTTTCCAACGCCTTGCGCTAGAATGTTTCGTCTCCATGGGCAAAAACTCATACTGAAAGAACACACCGCGACAGTCGTTTTTTGTTCTCGCTTGATTGCTTTCTCTATTTCGCTCCGTATTCGCTTTAACTAAAATTTGCAGTTCTCGATTTAGGCTGTCGTGCTCGCCACAGAAGTCTGAGCTTCTCGTGGCGAGGAGACGCTGAACAAATAAAGATGTCGACGACATCCAAATCACCCTCGATGGGCACGAACATCAAGCCAAGCAAATCCATCAGGATTCTGGGTCTGCTTATCCACGCGGACGGCAAGAACTATGCCTTGGTAGAGCAACTCACCAAGACCATCGAGAAGGTCCCCCATATGGTACGCGGGGTCACGAACCGACACAGAGGCATGAAAGAGGGCGACATGCTCACGCTTATCCTCTCACAAATAACCTCCGTGACTCCATACGTCATCCTGAGTAGAACGGAACAGGATAAGATCGACGTGCTCATACGCGTCTTTGAAGCAAGCCCTTGGATTACCCACGGGCGCATCCACGGACACGTTGCTGCGTATGGGGCTGCACAATACAGTATCGGAACTTATTGAGGGCCACTTGTCAAATCAAAGGGCAGGGCTCGCTCGTATACGAAGGGGCCGCAGTGTGCTGACCAAACTTCAGTGGGTTCCGCGAGACCAGACCCAGTCGCAGGTGATCCCGGAATCGTGGCGGAAATCTATAATAATCCACCCGATACCTAGGAATATGCACCCGAACTACCATCAAGGTCGCAGAGAAGCACGCGCAAAAACGCTGAATCAGATTTACTCCCGAGTCCCGACGACGACCTACACCGACGCAGCCCACTACAACGGTAGAAGAGCCATGGTGCCGTGGTGACGGACGGGTGTAAGCATTTGATCAGTGCCTCTACTCCAAGAGCTACGGCCAAAGAAATTGAAGAACTTGCCCTCGCTCTCGCCCTCACACAAACCAACACCACGACCGTTGTCACACTCACAAGAGGCATGCCGCAGCTTCATGTCGGGATGGGTGTCACCCGTGACGCTACGCATCCTGGAAAGCAAGACGCCGGACAGGAAGGTCGCAATTGTGTGGACACTGGCGCTCTCCTTCATGAGAGGCAACGAACGCGCCCATCTCATGGCCCGAGATCTCGCCCACCAGACCACGGAGGAGACACCAGAACCCACGCCACTCAAACTTCCACGAAATTACCCAACACTACAGGCTCAGTAGAAGAACATTCCCGGCACCACACCCAGAGCTCTCCAGGAAGCAAAAAAAAACGCACTCAGACTAATGCAGACAGATACGTTTCCCCATCCCGTCAGGATGCATCTGTTATTTCCCACGCAATTCGACGCACAATGTAAATTCTGTACTCGACCAGGCACTCTAAGGCACATAATATGTGAGTGTGCCAAGCCCCTTTCCCTTCCCCTACCCCTGAGCAGTGGGAGATACTGCTGTCCAGCTCCCTCCCTCAAGATCAACTTCTGCTGGTCTAGAGGGGCAGACGAAGAAGGGCTTGCGTTCAGGCTAGTTGGTATTCCATAACGTTAATCTTAACCACATAAAAAACACACGGACACAAAAGACAAGGGCGAGGCCTACTTCCAACTGAATTTTATTGAGTCGGGGTGAAATATATGTCTGCAAAAAGACAAGAGATACAGAAAAAATCACGCCATATCCACGGAATGAATGATGATAAGTGGGGCGAAGCTCGAGAGGAGGAGATCATCGGTAACCGTAACTCTCCCGTGAAAGTTCACCCATTACATCACTCCGCAGCCTTGTCAACAACCACCTCCTCCATCCGGTGACTCGTTGCCCGATCAACTCCCCCTCTGTTACCACTGTGGCGAGGCAGGACACATGTACCGTCGGTGTCCCTACAGGGAACTCGGGCTACGGGGCTTCGGAGTCAATGCTCCCAGGCCCAGACCTGGTGAAAGACCCCGCGCCATCGAGGACTACCCCGCACCTCCACCACAATTTGTCACGTAGGATGGGACACAACGGTAAAGAAAGAACTTTTATTTAGGGCGAACTTGTGCCCGAACAAGAAGAGAGGAAACGAGCAAAGGTCCTTGCGTCTCGTTCGATCTCCGAGAACGACTGCCTGCGTTCGTGGCGTGATCTCTTGCGTGATCTCCCCCTCACAGTGCACGTGCGCTCGCGCCTCCGTTGGCGAACACAGACAAGCTCGCGCTCCCGGTGCCGAGTTTGCGCTGCCGGTTGCAGCCGGTTCTTGCGCGTGCAACGCGGCCCACTTTGCGACATATCGGAAAGCATGCGGCGGTCACGTACCACGAGACACAAGGGATGGACAGACCCATGGCTTTAGGAGCTTCGCCCCTAAAAGGTGACGATTATACAGAGATATGAATAACGGAATCACTTGGTGCTGTTCCACAGGTGTCAGTCATTACTATGACCAGTTCGTTTTACTGCAAAGCAGTATATGCCACCCCCCCCCCCCCCAGTTTCATTTTCATTCCGGAGTCATCGATTTACTCGGAGCCGCTCAAGGCTCGTCCTCCCCTCCCCCCCCCCCCCCCGCTGACACCTCTTTCACAACTATTTTCCCCCTCGCCTCCACCGGTGCCCCTTTGGCAAGTTGCGCAGTCGGCAGCTGACGGTGGTCTGCGGTTATCAGATGATGGCGAAAAATAAACTGAAGCACGGATGGGCGTAAAAAATGCACTGACGAATACCACACTCCCTAATATGAAATTTGTGCGCAGCGCGAGCTGCAGTCTTCTCTGTCAGGGCGCATTTCTGCTGCATCTCAGAAAGCACGGCGAACGCACGGCGGCGTGCGCTACTTTACTCGGTGACAACTTAAGAACGGCACCACAAGTTGCCGCTGTGCCTTATCACTGTAGCCGGATGTTTCTCCGCGCGGCGCAAGTAGGGCGTTTACTGGGAATATTTTGAACATGGTGTGTGCCGTTGCCTGTGATTTTTTGGACTTAATATGCTTATAAACTACTCGCCAGTGACGACAAACAAACTGCGTGAGAAAGGCAGACGATATCACGCATTCATAGCAAACCCCTTTCAAAACGCGCGCGCACTGACGTCATGGTCCGGCGCTTTGGCGGACTGATACACTACATGAAGTGGTGCCGTTCTTAAGTTGTAACCGAGTATATGCTGTACCTCGCACAATGCGTCGCCGCTGGTTGCCCGGCCAGCATTTGAAAATCGTGTTTGAACCTCCCGCGCAAATGTCAAGTGGTTCGGATTAGCCCAACCACCACCTAGAGGAAAGCCAGTCTAGGTGACGTTGATTAGCCCCGCACAAAGGAGCAGCGAGCACGTTGTTGCATATCGTGTCTGAACCTCCCTCGCAAACGTCACGTGGTTTGGATTAGCGGAGGATGGAACAGCATCTGGGGGAGGGCGCTGCTGATGGCGATGCATAGGGTGCCTGGATGCACACGCCCGCAAAGGGGAGGCGGGGCGCGCGCATCGAGGCACCCTAGCGATACATGACACATGTGTGAGGGAAAGGCAGTGAGGGAGATGACGCCGTAGTCGCACGTCTCGTACTCCACTTCACCCTTCGCTAGACGCTCCTCTGTTTTCTTTCTTTCGTCGCTGCTGCGTTCGCTCACTCGGTTACGCGAACATCAACAGACACCGCTCCCGCGAAGCCAAGGTAACGGCTGCCAAGGCTGCCAAGGTAACGGCTGCCCCATAAAACGACTGAACCCGCCGTCGCGGCGTCTGTCACTTCTAAGCACGCGCACATGACCGGTTTACGGTTTATGCGTGCGCAGGTTTGTAGCGGAGAATATGTGAGGAAGAAGGGGAGGCGTGCACGCGCGCAGCTATAGGTGTCATGCCCGTACTGATGGATGGCATATCCGTTGTGCTGGTACGAGATTAAAACGCGGACGTTAAACGGCCCAATGGGACCTGTTCGGAGTCCTTGGTGGTGGATCGCATTGGGTTTGTGTGTTAGGCTATCTTCAAATTACCGACACAAAACTCGTATCGTGATCTATGGACGTAAACAATGTCATGTCACGCAGTTCATTCGGCTGAAAGGTGAAAGAACGTAATTCTTTAAAGTCATTGCGACAGTTGCAGAAACAGTCTGAACCTGTCCTTGTACAAACAGTAAGATGCTTACAACGCGGGAGGGACACAGGCAGTACCACGTTTATCTGCAAGAATAAAGCTTCGATCCGTCAGACGCTCAAGAAAACGCTGCTCCTTATCTGACAAGGCTACCGATGTTGTACTGACATTGCAAATCGCCTAGTTGCATTTCAGATGCCTCCACTATCTCACGCGTGCACTGATCGGAGTCATGAAAGTACGTTATTCTGATTTTCGCCTAATCTCGAGTTGACACACCGTGCCGTTTGTCCTACATAAACCCTTCCACAGGCCAACGGAACACGGTATACAACCTCTCTATCGCATTCTACGTACTTTTTTTTGTGCCCAATGTTACAGCGAGTATTTTCTTTTTGTACAGGACATGTGCTTCTGCAAAGCCTCGCGAGCTTGAGTGAAGCAGACATTACAACCCGAACGCCAGCTCTGTGCCCCCTATTTTCTTCAAGCGATGCGCGGTACCGAGCAAATACGGTATAAGCGCCGTCTTACGGCGCTCACTGCCGTCATGGCACTGGTTTCCGTCGCTTTGTTTGCCTGCTTCTCACTCCTGCGGACAGCCTCAACGACTGCCACAATGACGTGTTCAGGATACCCTGACTGTCTCAGCCGGGACACCTGTGCCTCCACAGCGCTCTTGAACGTGATGGACACAGGACTTCTTGAGGGCACTGGTGAAGCACATCGTCGCTACTGAGCGTTTCACCAGTTTGGTGTGCACGGAGTTATGTGGCAACAGGGGCTTCTGGCTGCGGGGTGGCTATCGTGTGTTTTTGTGCGCTTAAGATGAACGTTATGGAATTCCAACTAGCCCGAACGCAAGCCCGTGTTCACCGTCTTCGACGCATGCCCCCATGACGTTATTGTCGGGCTTGACTTTCTCACCGACAACGCCACGCTTATTGACTGTGCCCCGGATATTATTCGTCTTGACCTGCCAACCGCTTCTGTTGCCGACAGCAAGCTCCCCAACCGCCTCTGCTCCACAGAACATGTCCGCTTGCTTCCTAACAAAACGACATATGTCCCTTTGTCGCCATGGCCACCAGTTCCGGATGGCGACTACGTCGTTTTCCCTATAATCGACGTCCTCCTCCGACACCCCGTGGCTCTTCCTTACACTGGCGTTACCCTTCTTGTCGCTTTTAGATGCGACTGCATCTCATTCACTCGCCTTGTCCATGCAGCGCCGTCGGCGTTTGTTGTCGTCCGCCCCTCCTCCATTCTCCTCGCCGCGCGAGCTGCGCTCTCCGCTGCTCACCCCCTCTCCTCTCCGATGCCCCTCTCTCGCGAGGGGCATTGGATTGGATTCGAATGGATTGGCTTGGCTTGGCTTGGCTTGGATTGGATTGGATTGCATTGGATTGGGTTGGATCTGGATTGGATAGGATTAAAGTGGATTGTGTTGCGTCATAGCCGCGGCAGACACACTGGCGCCGGCGCATGTGCAGTACTCTCTCTTCCGCGGTCTCCTCTCCTTCGGGCGCGCTGCGCATATAACCGGTGTCCCGCTCTCCGGCGGCCTTTCGGTCGACGGTTGCTCTCCCCTTGCGCTTGAACCCCCTCAGCGTCGCATCACACCAGGGTTCCCGCGAGGGGAGGTGGGCGTACTTTTCGCTGTCGCCCACACTGTTTGCTGTACCCATTACGTTACGTTTTTCGCATCGCTTGTCGCCGGCGCTGCATGTAATTACCCCTTTAATGTTCCAAAGTAGGATCGTTCAGTGACGAGCCTATTGGTTCTCATCAAATCTGCAGCGTGTATGCAACAAAGCGTACTCGAGAATGAAGAAAACAGTAGCTGTGTGACCCACTAGCAACTTTTCCACACTGAACTTGTAAACGCATAATGGGCCGTACGTTGCAGTCCGCTGAGGACGACAAAATCGAGTGCAAATTAATCAGGAATTATAACCATACACAAAGAGTTATCTGTACTTAAATTTTGTGCAATGTTTTCATACCGGTAACGATAGCGGGGTAAACAATGGAAGCCACGGACGCGTAAACATTAGAACACTAGTGGGTTTGGCGCGGAGTGCGTGGGCAGACAGAGCTGTATACTATAGGACGCGCTGTCTGACATGACATTGGCCAACTGGCGTGGCTGCATTCAAGGTTACCGCACGTTCGCATCTAGACTGGTGACTGCGCCAAGCAGTATTGCATTCCAATACGGTTTCAGTGCTTGCTGTTGGCTCACTGCGTGCTGTCGGCGCAAACGCTAAGCTATCACCCAGTAAACTTCATTTAACGTTGTCTAACGCGCTGCCTCACGGGGAATAGCAGAACGCTCTTGGGGCGTAACGGGATGCTTGCCAAGAGAGAGCAGTAGTACCCTTCATCAGTATTCGGTAACGCCGCAGCCAATAGAGCTTATTCACGCCTAAAGGGAGTGACGGAACGCTGCCTTGGAGATGGCATTGCAATTCCCATACAGGGTTCAAGTACTCCGCCTCGAAAGCAGCAAGTAAATCCCACGAGGAGTATTTCGCCTCTCGTTTTGGCGGCCACGCGCCACTCCCTGGAAGAGTAGCCCAATGCTTCAAAAGGGAGTTAAATATGGGACAAATGCTTTTACTCGTAGACAGAGTGCCCAGCACTCCTCGACTTCTTAGAGTGTAGTATACTTCCCCGCCAATGCCTGACCGGCTGTCACGGCTGGCGCCACAGCACAGCGCGTCGCAATCGCCAAGCAGCAGCAATGCCATGGCCTCACCTCGCCCTAACTACAATCCCGATGAGCTCCTAGTATGCTGTGCCACACTGAAGGACATAGCAACTAGGACTTCCACTAGACCCCCGGCTTACTATCCGTTCTTTTGTAACGCGCCTGTGTTGCGTAAAGTCTCGTAGTGTCCAGGGATATTGTAATCGCCTTACTCTCCCTTATAGTCGATATGCCTGTTTTGGTTGCGTCTCTTTCTTAATAAAGGCTGAACCCTGCCGCAACACAATTTCGGAGAGGTGCAGCGCGGATTATTAAGTCAGCGCTCATGGTACCTGACTGTACGTTCGCCATCGGCAGTGAGAAAAGACGACAAGCGGGCTTACCAACACCAAAGCAGGGCCTTTTCTTTCTTCGTCTCCATGGTGGTGATGATGATGATGACCACCTCTCGCGGGGTACGTGCCCGCGGGCCAAGCTTTTATCCGAGAAAACGATGGGAACAAGCTAAATCGAATCAACGAAATTTAAGAAGCCTATACCCTCAAATTCCTCTAGCAATTAGCAACCCACATTGCACAAAACAACCGGTACAAAAAGAAGTTTGAACTAAACACAGATATCAGTCCTACCATAGCCAATACGTGGAAAAACGTGGCAGATGTTTCCCGTAGTCCGCGAGAGACGCCATGTGGAGAGGCAAGAATTTGTTCAGCGGAGTCAAAAGAATGAAAACAGAGCGGGGCGAAAGGAAGAACGCACTGTTTCTTCTTTCTTGTGGCTGCGTATTTTCGTTCCTTCTGTTACGCAGGCACCAACCAGCCCAACTTTAAACGCTCATGTTTTTCAGAGCCAACAACGTGGAACTACTTTCTGTAGTTCCCGCGTTATACTCGCGATCACAAATAGCCTCTAGTACCCTTGCCACGCATCCAAGATCACTGTTATGTTCCAGTTTGCGCCTAGCCTCCACAACAGGGGCGTAGCTAGGTCTCCGAAGTTTGCGCAAGCAGAAGAATGACATGTATGGTTCGGGAATCCGGCGCGGTCTCTCTTTCCTTTTATTGTTCCCTATTTATTATACCCCCGAAATATACTCCTGGCGACGCTTCTGCTCTGCGGCGCGCAAAGTTCGACAGAGAGCTCCTGGGGATCTCCGAAGGTCTGTATTGAACGCGTGCTCAGTCTTCCCCGCATGTACTTTACACCTGCGCTCGAAGAAGGCAGACATGTGTTCCATAGGCTTTGTCTTCGAACTCTGGTGGTGCCGGACCTCTTGGAGCAATCCTCTTGAGTGTGAGCTCTAAAGTGTCGCGAAGTGACAAGCTTCCTGTCCGTGCTCGTCTCGAGCAAATCTGAACACGCGGTGACGCGTTCCTGGACACTTTGCACGGCAGTAAGGCGGCGAGCAGCGGCGGTGCTCCCTCGGACACCTCTGGCTTGCTCCTCCTGCTTGCTTGCGCAGCACGTCGGCAGCGGCACCACCGCCTTCCTCAGCGCTTCCACAACTTCCAAGATCGGCGCTACCGCTGGCACCTTGCTCATCCCCATCTCAACTGGTCCTGGCTTTTCCGCCGTTGACGCTGTCACAAGCTACAGCCTCCACCCATGCAACTAGCACCCCTGCAGACGGCACGCGTGGTCAAGTATAATCTACCATCGCACATTGCCTCAGAAAAAGACGCCATGAAATTTCAAGAACTAATTCAAATACTGACACCATCTAACTTTTGCTCTTTTAATTGTTTTTTTCCTCTTTTCCGGGACGTGCAGCGAAGATATGTACTACCCCGCACGGGGCACCTTGAAAACATCATGGTGACGGTACTGGCGATACCGCGGACCCCGAGCCCCCAAACATAAGCTGGATCCAACCGTGGCGATGTGTTTATAGGTGGAGGGTTAGAAACCACGAACGGTGGCCGTCGGAGCCCAGGTCAAGCTCCGGCGGATGGGCTCCCTGTCTGTTTACTACCAGGCAGGTCGCCGGGACCTCTCTCGGCAACAGGGTAAACCGAGCGAAGAAAGTACCCCCCGTCCCCTGCTTTTTCCTATGCCATATGGTAAATCGAAAAAACCCCTCCAAACATGATCGGACCCTGAAAAGGGTCCGCGCCGAAGAATCTTTTCCACCTCGTCCTGCCATCAACTCACCGAAACCTGAAACCTGACAACTACCCACGTTTTTTTTATAGTTGAATCGGTTGACAAATCTAAGCCTCTTTCCTCACAATCTGTATTCCTTGTATCCAAGTTTCTTGAATCTATCCTTGGCAAGACATACAATGCTAAAAAACTAAGAACTGGCGAGGTCCTAGTTGATGTTAACTCACAGAAGCAAGCCACAACTCTCATGAGCCCAACCCGCATGGCAGACCTGGATATCAGAGTCACACCCCACCGCAGCCTCAACAGCTCCCAGGGTGTGATATCTGAGCCAGACCTCCTAACCGAGACAGAGACTGATCTGCTCGAAGGCCTAAAAGATCAAGGTGTGACAGCAGTAAGGCGCATCGTCATTAGAAGAGATAACAAAGAAATAGCCACCAAACATCTGATTCTGACTTTCGACCGCTGCACACTGCCCGAGCATGTCAGCGCAGGTTTCATCCGTTGTTCTGTCCGGCCATACATCCCGAACCCGCGCTGTTTCAAGTGCCAGAGGTTCGGGCATGGTACCAATTCCTGTCGTGGCAGAACAACATGTGCCAAATGTGGCCAGCATGATCATCTATCCGACAACTGCACTGCAACCAACCTTACCTGCCCGAATTGCCAGGGTCCACATGCAGCATACTCTCGCGCTTGTGAAAAGTTTCAACTAGAGAAAAAAATCATTAACATAAAGGTAACCGAAAACATCACCTTCCCCGAGGCGCGAAAGAGGTTCGCCTCTTTTCCCCTGGGGAGGTACGCCGACGCAGCTCGCCGGGGGGCGGAGCGGCGTCTGGTTTCCACAGGGACCCAGTTCAGCGAGTCTGACCTGGTCCCTCCCCCGCCCCCCCCCCCCCTGGTTGCCTCTTGCCCCCAACCCGCCACCACACCACGCGCTTGCTGAGGCAGCAGCGGTTGTGGTGGCAACCTCTTCGGTCAGGACCGGTGCCCCTCCCGTCCCTGCCCCCCGTCCTCCAGTGCGTTGGAGAGTGCCATGGACACCAGGGTCCCCGCACCGGCTCCCACCGCCACCGCACCGCCCGTGCCACCTCTGGCGCCCCGGACGCCCTCGGCGGTGGCGGCTCAAACGAAGGCTCCCGAGGGGGGGCCAAGTTGGGGGGGGTCCGGTTCGACGGGACACCCAGGACATCGGACGGATGAGAATGGAGGTCGTGCCGTTCTTGCCTGCGGTGCACCGCAAGGAACGCGTCCCGACGCCAAAGCCTCCCGACAGCCAAAAAAGGCCAGAGTCACTGCCCCGAAAGACGACACATAACAAACAACACACACTCCAGTAGCTCTCACACTAATAATGGGAAGAGAAAACAATTCAATGGAACTGTAGAGGCCTTCTAAAAATCTTGACGATGTATATGAAATACTGCATGCTAATCAGCCAAGGTAATGTGTGTCAGGAAACACATCTGAATTCTACAACACAAATTTCTTGAATAGTTACCTGGTATACAGAAAGGACAGGGTTGGCTGCACACACTCTTCTGGCGGTGTGCCTGCCATAATCGCCCGCAAATCCTTAGCATGCCACCCTGTCACCTTGAACACCGTCCTTGAGGCTGTAGCAATACGCTTAATAATATTTAATAGGTTGATAACGGTATGCTCCATATACATTCCTCCTGATGTTTCACTTTTAAGCTCTGACTTCGAGGCGCTGGTTGACCAGCTGCCCGAACCATACATCCTGACAGGCGACCTTAATGCTCACAACACTCTTTGGGGCTCTTCTCGCACGGATGCCCGAGGTCGCCTTATAGAAAAATTCCTTACATCTTCAGGAGCATGCCTTTTCAACAATAAACAACCTACATACCATAACATAGGACACAACACATACTCATGTCTTGACTTGGCGATTGGCTCCGCAGTTCTTTTTCCATGTCTTGAGTGGGGTGTGGCACTGACCCATATGGCAGTGACCACTTCCCCACCTCACTTACATATATAGGTAAAGGCCCAAGCAGTTCATCTTCCCATAATAGGTTTCAATAAAGCACGAGCTAACTGGAACACATTTACAGAGACATCCAAACTACACCACACATCCATAGGACACCTACACGTTGAAGAAGCTACCCAACTCCTCACGGCGCACATCCTCGACGCCGCCGAAAGTCCATTCCCCACGCCTCTGGTGCCCCGCGCAACCAGCGGAGGCCGTGGTGGAATGAGGACTGTAGGCGGGCGCGAGAGGCCCAGAACAAGGCGTGGGGTATCCTTCGACGGTACCCCACGTCGGGCAACTTATTTTTTGTTCAAACGGGCCAAGGCGTTGTAGGAAAACGTGTGCGCCGTGAGGCAAAACGAGAGAGTTGGCGCACCTTCCTTACATCTATTAACTCATACACAGACACACACAAAGTCTGGACACGAATACGAAAACTAAAAGGACAACAGACACACAGCCTGCCCCTGGTCAGTACAACAGGGGACACACTGGAAGACCAGGCTAACACACTTGCACAACACTTTCAACACGTTTCCAGCTCTGCACACTACACAAACACTTTCCTGAGACATAAAACCGGTTGTGAAAAGAAGTCCTTACGTGATTATAACAGGTCAAAATCTGGTTACAATTCTGAATTTACTCTCTATGAGCTGAAGGCTGGCCCTGAGCACATGTAAACCTTCAGCTCCAGGCGCAGACCAGATTACATACACAATGATACAACACCTACAACACCCAGACACTCTTGAAACACTCCTACACTTATACAACAACATATGGCTTTCGGGGCACATTCCGAAATCTTGGTGGGAGGCCATGGTAGTGGCGTTCCTGAAGGAGGGTAAGGACCCGTCCTCTCCCGCCAGTTACTGAACCATCGCTCTGACAAGCTGCCTGTGCAAGCTGCTCGAGAAGATGATAAATCGCAGGCTCGTGTACTTCCTTGAGTACAACGGTCTTCTCGAGAGCTGCCAGGCAGGCTTTAGGGTGGGGCGATCTACCAACGATCAACTTGTTGCGTTGGAATCCTTCATAAAAGATGCATTTGCTCATAAGCAGTTCTGCCTTACGGTATTCTTTGATCTTGAAAAGGCTTACGACACAGCCTGGCGATATGGCATCCTTAGCGACCTGAAGTCCTTTGGTGTGTCAGGTAACATGTTAAATACCATTTCTAGCTACATGTCCACGAGGACATTTCGTGTTAAGGTTGGGTCATCCCTGTCCGGGATACATGTGCAGGAAAATGGTGTGCCGCAAGGTGGAGTTCTAAGCTGCACATTGTTTATAGTTAAGATGAACTCCCTCCGAAAGGCATTGCCACCAACCATTTCCTGTTCCGTCTATGTAGACGATGTTCAAATATCCTTTAAATCCTGTAACCTGTCAATTTGCGAACGTCACGTACAGCTCGGTGTTAAGAAGCTTTCTGGATGGGCAGACCTTAGCGGTTTTAAACTGAACCCGGGCAAAAGTACTTGTGTTCTGTTCTCCCGCAAGCGCCGGCTTAATGCGGACCCTGAGATTGCTCTTGGCCGTGCATCTATTCCGGGTAAAAGGGAGCACAAGTTTTTAGGTGCCATATTTGATAACAAGCTCACGTTCATACCTCACGTCAAAGCACTTAAACATAAATGCCTCAAAACACTAAACATTCTCAAGGTCCTCTCCCACCAATCCTATGGGGCAGACAAAGAACTACTTCTCCGGGTCTTTACCGCCTTAGTCGGGTCCCGGTTAGACTACGGCAGCGTCGTGTATGGGTCGGCATCAAAAACCGCACTAAAAATGCTTGACCCAGTACTCCACTTGGGCCTCCGCCTTGCGTCGGGTGCGTTCCGCACTAGCCCGGCAAAGAGTCTATACGTTGAATGTAACAAATGGTGCCTTGAGGACCAACGAACGTACATGGACTTGCTCTACGCTTTCAAAATTTCATCGATGAATAACCATCCTTTTAAAGGGACACTGAAGTGAATTTGTCCAGCTCCCGTTTTTTGCTTGCACTGCGTAGACTGGCTCAAATTAAGCACACTTTTAATCGTTTATCCGGTTGACAAATCGGTAATTATTTTACAAAGCGCGAAAGAAGAAAAACTACCATGCGCGGTTTGCGGCGGCCGCACCAACTAAGGCTGTGACGTTGGGAGGAGGGGCGCCGTGATTGGACGATGCCCAAGGTTAGCAATCACACAAGTTTCGGTTTCGGTTTCGGTTCTGTAAAACATAACCAATGGCTTTGTTGGATGGGCATTCTCAATATCTCAGTAATCATCGTACCGCGCTTCTGCCATGTTGTCGGCTGTAAAATGCACAAGATAAGCCTCCCAGGACGGCTTGTAGTCGTAGCATTCACCAGCCGAGACCTACGCAGTGCATAAACGCCCTCCGCGTACCCGCAGACGCCCAAATGTCATGCGCTTTTCCCCCATATTTGGAGCTTGCCTCCCTCATGCCTGTATCGTAAAAAGCGTGTTCGCACCAGGCCAAGGGTCTGTTCATTCTGGCCTGTGCCCACTGCCTGCAAGCAGTCGGTGCTTATGGCAACAGCACGCCAACGAGAACTCGCTAGCGCGCCAGTGCCAGCCTGCGCGCGTTTTGTGAACTAGTTCGTGTAGCCATGAACGTTGCGGCCCAAAAAAAGGTGAACTCAATATAGAAAACATCGGCGGAAAACAAAAAAAGTTAACTTACAAAAAAAAAGCACGTACACGCGGGGATTCGAACTCGTGACTCGCAAAACATTTGCAGTGACATACCTAGCGCTCCAGACCGCTGAGCCACGGAGCAGGACGCGAATGCCCGTCTAATATAGGGTATACATTGTACAACCGTTTACACTTTCATTTAGTTTTGCCATTTCAAGCAGCTTAGGTGACTATTTGTTGTACTGCGATCGTGCAGTAAGCGTCGCCCGAGTTTCCACAGTAGCTCACGTCTAGCAATTGCATTTCGTAGACGGAAAAGCGTTCGCAGATGCGTAGTCGTGCTGCTGACCGCTGTGCTTGTTCGCCCAGCGCAAAAAAAGTGCTTCCCGCGCCCTAGTTTTACGCTGTACGGTAAAAATATCAGTTGATTTTATTTCCTTAGTACCTATATTGACTTCGCTGACTCTTCTCCCGCCTTCAAGAGGCCTTATATTTTCCTACTGCCGTACCAGTCAGCGAAGCGTCGCATGTGCGCTTGTGCAGCGCTTGTGTGAAGCGACCTTGACTTGGAGCTAGATACAGTGTACAAACAAACCAAGTAAAGAAAGGCACATTCTTCCATTCACAAACGTGTCCTGGCTTCGTTTCAACTAAGCGAACGAATTGCGACGAAGCAATTTTCTTTAACCTCCTTGATTGCGACGACCCGCCGGCGGCCGGCGGACGAAACGCTGGGCCGACTGACTCTCTGTCGGCCGGGGAGCCGTGCAGTAGCACAGCCGTGGCGCAGCCAATTGCCAGCTTATCCCCTCCTGACGTCACACGAAAACGCCACAGAAAATGGGCGAGCGTAAAGAGAGGAGGACAGCATTTTCGAATTAGTTTTTCTACTAAATAAAATCGCGTAAACGCGCCTAGAGTGGTCGAAACATGGCCTGGGGACTCCGGACTACAATTTGCGCTAGTAATCCCGCAATGTTTACATATCACTTCAGTGTCCCTTTAAACCTGTTTTTAATGATGCATCCACATCACTAGTGTTTGTAAATCGCCCGTCCGTTCCTTTGCCATTCTCGCTTAGAGTGAGACAGGAAGCTTCGGATTTCAACATCTCCTTTTCAGACATTTACACATCTTCTTTTACTGACGTTTTACCACCCTGGCAGCTTCAACCTGTGTGTTGTGACTTGTCTTTCATGAATATTGATAAAACCAGGGTACCACAAACTGCAATTTTGCAGCACTTCTTCTCCCTGCAGTACAAGTATCAATGTGCAGAGTTTTATAGTGACGCATCAAAAACTGCAACCATAGTGTCTTGCGCTGCTCATGGACCAAACTTTGATGCATGCAGAACCATGAGCACATACACCACAATTTACTCAGCTGAAGCATATGGCATCTTACTCATTGCACAACACATTCTTGAACACAAAATCTCGAAGTCCATCATATATACAGATTCCTTGAGCGTTGTGCGCGCATTGGCATCATACAAGCCATGCAAAAACAGAATTGTTCCATATGGTTTTCAACACTATCATGTCTATATGTGCCCAAAAACTTGTTCTGGTGTTGTGCTGGGTCCCAGGCCATGCTGGAATTGCCGGCAATGCGGTTGCGGATCAGAAGGCCGCAGTTGCTGCACTCAGGAACACAGTAGAGATAACCATACTACCACAGAGCAGAGTGACCTTAAGCCACAAATTCGACAATACCTTCGTAGGAAATGGCAAGCACAGTGGAATGAAGAGACAGATAACAAACTCCCCGCACGGGGCACCTTGAGTATTCATGGTGACGGTGTTGGCGACACCGCGGACCCCGAGCCCCCAACATAAACTGTAACCTACCGTGGTGATGTGTTTAAAGGTGAAGGGTAGAAGCCTCAAACGGTGGCCGTCGGAGCCCAGGTCAAGCTCCGGCGGATGGGCTCCCTGTCTGTTTACCAGGCAGGGACCTCCGGGACCTCTCAGGCTATCAGGGTAAGGTTTGAGAAGAAAGTACCCCCGTCCCCCTGCTTCCTTTACATGCCATATGTAATCGTAAATCCCCCCCAAACATGATCGGCCCCTGAAAAGGGGCCGCCCGAAGGTTCATTTCCGCAACTCCCAACCCACAGTCTCCAAAGCCCGATAACTACCCCCGTTTTTTGGTGTTGAATCCAGTGACCAGAAAAGGCCTCTTGCATCACAGTCCGTGTTCCTAATATCAAATTTCTGGAGGGCATCATTGGTGAGCAAATATAAGGCCAAAAACAAAGAACTGGAGAAATCCTCGTGAGTACACAACCAACAGATGCAAAGATCCTCCTTGAACAAACTCGCATAGCCAATCTTGAAATCAGGGTGACACCCCACCGGAGCCTGAACAGTACTCAAGGCGTCATCTCTGAACGTAGACCTGATGAATGAGACAGATGCTGACCTGCTGGAGGGCCTGAGAAATCAGGGCGTGACAGCTGTGAGGCGCATAACTATGAGGAGGGATGACAAAGTAGTTTCGACCAAGCACATTATCCTTACTTTTGAGCCGGTCCACACTCCCAGAAGTACGTCAATGCAGGTTTTGTACATTGTAATGTCCGGCCCTACATTCCAAACCCGCGCCGCTGCTTTATGTGCCAGCGGTTCGGGCACGGAACCAACTCCTGTCGTGGTCGTCTGACCTGCGCAAAATGCGCTCAGCATGATCATCCCTGATAATTGTCCATCGTCAACCCTACCTGCGCCAACTGCCAAGGACCCCATGCCGCCTACTCTCGAACGTGCGAGAAGTTTAAGCAGGAGAAGGCGATTATTAATGTGAAGGTAACTGAGAACATCACCTTCCCAGAGGCGCGAAAGAGGGTTCGCCTCTTTCCCCCTGGGGAGGTACGCCGACGCAGCTCGCCGGGGGGCGGAGCGGCGTCTGGTTTCGGCGGGGACCCAGTACCGCGAGTCGGACTTGGTCCCGCCCCCGCCCCCCCCCCAGGGTTGCCCCAGGCAGCCCAACCAGCCTCTGCACCGCTCGCTCACCCAGCAGCGGCTGTGGTGGCAACAACATCTGTTGGGGATGCCGCTGCATCCACTGCTTCCTCTCCACCGGCCCAAAGCACATGCAAGGGCACGGAGATGGAGACGGAGGCAGTCGCAGCGACCCCCTCCCCCGCCTCACTGCCTGTGCCGTCTGTCGTGCTCCCCACGCCTTCGGCACTGGCAGCGCAGGCTAAGAACACCCGAAAGGGTACCACGCCAAGGGGGCCCAGTCCGCTGGGCACCCCCTTGCCTTCAGATGACGACATGGACGTCGAGCCCTTCCGGCTTTCATCGCAGCGGAAGGAACGGGCTGCGACGTCCAGGTCAGTAGAGAAGGTCAGAAAACCCCTCCCAAGAGTCCAAGCCCCGAAAGACCCTACATAAACAGTCACAGTCCAGTAGCTCTGAACACATAATAATGGCAAGAGAAAACATAGTTCAATGGAACTTCAGAGGCCTTCTGAGTAATCTTGACGACGTGTATGAGATTCTGCATACCAAACAGCCGAGTTTAATGTGTGTCCATGAAACACATCTGAATCCCAAACACAAATTTCTTGAATAGTTACCTGGTATACAGAAAGGACAGGGATGGCTGCACACACTCTTCTGGCGGTGTGCCATAATCGCCCGAAAATCCTTAGCCTGCCACCCTGTCACCTTGAATACCGTCCTCGAGGCTGTAGCCATCCGCACAATAATTTTTAATAGGTTGGTAACGGTATGCTCCGTATACATTCCTCCTGATGTTGCACTTACCAGCTCTGACTTCGAGGCGCTGGTTGACCAGCTGCCCGAACCATACATCCTTACAGGCGACTTTAATTCTCACAACTCTCTTTGGGGCTCTTCCAGAACGGATGCCCGAGGTCGCCTGATAGAGAAATTCCTAACATATTCTGGAGCATGCCTTTTCAACGAGAAACAGCCTACATACCATAACATAGCACACAATACATACTCAAATCTTGACTTGGCTATTGGTTCGGCAATTCTCTTTCCATGTCTTGACCACTTCCCCACTTCACTAACATATATAGGTAACGGCCCAAGCAGTTCTTCTTCCCATAATAGGTTCAATGAAGCACGAGCTAACTGGAACACATTTACAGAGACATCGAAACTACACCACACATCCATAGGACACCTACACGTTGAAGAAGCTACCCAACTCCTCACGGCGCACATCCTCGACGCCGCCGAAAAGTCCATTCCCCACGCCTCTGGTGCCCCGCGCAACCAGCGGAGGCCGTGGTGGAATGAGGACTGTAGGCGGGCGCGAGAGGCCCAGAACAAGGCGTGGGGTGTCCTTCGTCGATACCCCACGTCGGGTAACCTCATTTTGTTCAAACGGGCCAAGGCGTTAGGAAAACGATGTGCGCCGTGAGGCGAAACGAGAGAGTTGGCACACCTTCTTGACATCCATTAATTCATACACAGACACACACAAAGTCTGGACACGTATACGCAAGCTCAAAGGACAACAGACACACAGCCTGCCCCTGGTTAGCACAACAGGGGACACACTTGAAGACCAGGCTAACACGCTTGCACAACACTTCGAACACGTGTCGAGCTCAGCACACTGCACGAACACTTTCATGAAACACAAAACATCTGCAGAGAAAAAGCCCTTACAAGACAAAGACAGATCAAAAACTTCTTACAACTCTGAATTCACTCTCTATGAGTTGAGGGCTGCCCTGAGCTCGTGCAAACCTTCAGCTCCAGGCGCAGATAAGATTACATACACCATGATACAGCACCTACACCCAGACACTCTTGAAACACTCTTACACCTATACAATAAAATATGGCTTTCGGGGCACATTCCACGCTCTTGGAGGGAGGCCATAGTAGTGGCTGTCCTTAAGGAAGGGAAGGACCCTTCCTCTCCCGCCAGTTATCGTCCCATTGCCCTGACAAGCTGCCTGTGTAAGCTCTTCGAGAAGATGATAAACAGGAGACTCGTGTACTTCTTAGAGTACAACGGTCTTCTCGAGAGCTGCCAGGCGGGCTTTAGGGCGGGCCGATCTACGAACGATCAACTCGTTGCGTTAGAGTGATATATTAAAGATGCTTTCCTCCACAAGCAGTACTGTATGACAGTATTCTTTGATCTTGAAAAGGCGTACGACACTGCTTGGCGGTACGGCATCCTCAGCGATTTGAAGTCCTTTGGCATGTCGGGTAACATGATGAATACGCTTGTTAGTTACCTTTCTGAAAGAACGTTTCGTGTGCGAGTTGGAGCTGCACTCTCTAGGGTTCATGTGCAGGAAAACGGCGTGCCGCAAGGTGGTGTTTTGAGTTGCACTTTGTTTATTGTAAAAATGAATTCTCTTCAGAAGGCACTGCCACCATCGATCTCCTGTTCAATCTACGTAGACGATGTTCAACTCTCCTTCAAATCGTGTAACTTGTCTATCTGCGAGCGCCAAGTGCAGCTTGGTGTGAACAAGCTAGCCGGCTGGGCAGATAGCAACGGTTTTAAATTTAATCCAGGAAAGTGCACTTGTGTTCTGTTTTCCAAGAGGCGTGGAATTCGGGCCGGATCCAGACATTCGACTCCACGGTGTCTGTATTCCTGTCAAAAAGGAACACAAGTTTTTAGGTATAATCTTTGACGAAAAGCTTCACATTCATCCCACACATAAAACAACTAAAACATAAATGCTTAAAAACAATGAATATCCTGAAGGTTCTGTCGCACATCTCTTTTGGTGCTGACAAACAACTTCTTTTACGTGTTTTTACCAGCTTGATAGGTTCACGACTGGACTATGGTAGCGTTGTCTATGGGTCAGCCACTAAAACATCCCTCAGAATGCTGGACCCTGTGCTTCATCTAGGGCTCCGCTTGTCCTGCGGTGCCTTTCGGACTAGTCCAGTCGAAAGTCTGTATGTAGAGTGCAACAAATGGAACCTACAACGTCAGCGAGCATACACAGACCTCCTTTATGCTTTGAAAATTTCATCCATGCCTCACCATCCTTTTAAATCAGTTTTTCATGATACCTCCATGACTGCACTACTCCTAAACCGACCATCGTTCTCTGCGCCCTTCTCTTACAGAGTTAGAGAGGGAAGCGTCAGAGCTTGCTGTCTCCTTTTAGACACCATCCCAAAGTTCTGTAGCAGATTTCATAGCACCATGGCATCTCCGCCCTGTGTCATGCGACACATCTTTCACACATGTAGATAAAAACCGAGCTCCCACATGTGCAATCCAGCAGCACTTCTTGTATTTGCAGGAGAAGTATCATTATTCTGAATTTTATACGGATGCCTCTAAGGACTTCCACCTCTGTGTCCTGCGCTGCGCATGGGCCCGGCCTTAGTGTCACTAGAACTCTTAACAGTAATACAAGTATCTATATGGGCCCGGCCTTAGTGTCACTATAACTCTTAACAGTAATACAAGTATCTATACGGCAGAGGCTTATGGTGTACTGCTTGTTGTGAATCATATACTCCAAAGCCACACCCCACAATCCATTATCTATACAGACTCCCTCAGTGTTGTGCGGGCATTGTCTTCTACAAAGTCTTCAAAAAATCACGTCGTAAATCTTATCATCAAAGGTATTATGTCGGTGTATATCCACAAATTTGAACTCGTCCTTTGCTGGGTCCCTGGCCACTGTGGTATAGCCGGGAACGAAGCCGCGGATCGAATGGCCGCTGCTGCTACACTCTCGAATGCAGTAGACATCACCACATTACCCTACACCGACGTGAAACCACACATCAAACAACAACTTCGCAAAACATGGCAAACACATTGGAGCGAACAGACAGACAACAAGTTACACGTAATAAAACACCACTTGGGACCGTACACCTCCGATACACGCAATAGATACACAGAAGTCGCCTTGGCTAGATTACGGATAGGGCACACTCATGCAACGCACTCGCACCTGCTCACTGGATCTCCAAGACCTCTTTGCAGCAGGTGCGGAGAGGCCCTATCCGTGATGCACATTCTCATACAATGTAAGGCACTCGACACTACACGACGCAAACACTTCCCTCAACTACACCACGACATATTCCACCACACCGTCATACTTCTTAGGAGACGATGCCATGTTTTCTGTTCAACGCACCTTTCAGTTCCTATCAGAAGTTCACTTTTTACACTCATCTCATACCACCCATAGCTTTTACCCCTGGTCCTATACACCAGCCACCTTATTTATTTTAACCACTCTTGTTCTCACCCTGGCCCTTTACACCAGCCGTGCTCATAGCTTTTAACTGATTTTATTTCTTGTTCTCTCCTCATCAAATCACTTTGTGTTTGGCGCTCTTTGCCCATGTCGGCCTTGCGCCAATAAAATCAAACCATCATCATCACAGATAACAAACTACACGTAATAAAGCCACACTTGGGACGATACACAACTGACTCACACAAACAGACACACGGAAGTCGCCTTGGGTAGGCTGCGGATAGGGCACACCCATCGCGACGCACTCGTATCTGCTGACGGGATCTTCTAGACCCCAGTGCGGCAGGTGCGGAGAGGCCCTATCCGTAGTGCACATACTAATCACATGCAAGGCACTTCACACAACACGACACAAAGACTTCAGAGCACTCTACAGACAACATATTCCCCTACATCCTTCGTTTTTTCTAGGTGACGAAGCCATGTTTCCGTGAAACGTGTGTTGAGTATTTGTCAGAAGTCAAGTTTTTAAACCTCATTTCCTATCACGCATCATGAATCTGGCCCTCTACACCAGCCATGCTCATTGTCGTCTTGTGATTTTACTTTGTTTTTGCTGACTTAGTTATTGTTTAAGGTTTCACCCCTCATATATGACTTTTTTTGGCGCTCGTTGCCCCAGTTGGCCTTGCGCCATAAACCATCCACCATCATCATCAAGATATGTACTATTTTTTACCTTGATTCAGCTTGTTTGTGGTGGGATGAGTGAGTGTACAGTTTTTTATTTGTTTTTGAGTGTAGGCTTTATTTGTTTTCTTTTTTTATTATTTGCCTTGCATTTTCATAGGTTGTTCACTGTGTACTTGTCTGCATTCGAAACGATTTGTTGCCGATTCCTTGCCCTATTTTTGCTGTGATTACCAATTACGTGTTATAATATATACTTCAACCTTAGTCTGTATTGGATTTGAAATTTCATCCCTTTCGTTTGTTTTTTTTTCGTTTTTGACGTTCATTGTTTGTACTTTTGCTCATGTAACCATCTATGTAATACCCTCCTACTAGGGTCTTTCGGGGTGTTATGAATGAATGAATAAATAAATAAATACAGACCGACGGATCAAGACAACCATGACAATAATGACCCTGGAAGAACTGGGCTCGAGTCAAGCCCAGTCCGAAGACCACAATCACTCACCTGGACCCAGGCAACACAAAAAGTGGGTCCGAAGATCGGCCCCGATATATGGCCGCTGTCTGGCATGTCCGGCCAGCGTCCAGGTTCCGGCAGCCACTGATCATACCTTGAGCAGCCAACATTCGGCCACCAGCACTTCGGTATTTCTCCGGCCGCCCATGTTCAGACACACAACTGCAGGTGCCCAGCTGCCAGATATTCTGTAAACTTTCGGCTACCAATGTTCAGAAAAAGAACGGCCAACGCACGGACCCAGGGCATCCGTTTTTCCTTCGGAAAGCGATGTTCAGCCGTAGCCCGGCAATGCGACCGCCACAGAGTATTCGTTTTCTTGTGGCAGTGGGGGTTCGGGAGGAGTCCGCTCGAAGTGCGGCACCGTCATTCGGTTTTACTGCTGTTAGCAATGTTCAGCGAGAAAAGGGCAAGCGTCCGGCCGCCGAATATTCGCGTTCTTTGGGGGAATCGGTATTGTAACGGAAACCGGCCGACGTGCGGCCCCAGAGCGTACGTTTTTCATTCGGTGAGCGGTCTTCAAGCACGCTCCCGGCATGCGATCGGCTACAGAGTATTCGTTTTCTTTTCGTTGGCAACCGGGGTTCAAAAGATGGGCCGACGTAAGGCCCCAGGATATCCGTCTTTTTTTTTCGGTGAGCGGTTTTGGGCAAAACAACGGCAAGCATCTGAGCGCCGCGAATCCGTGCACTTCTGTGGCTGGCCGATGCACGTCCGGTTTTTCCTTCTGTGAAGAAAAGGCCTTTAGGAGGCTGAGCGATGCAGACGCATCTTAGATTGGCCCGGTGTTTGCACGCTTTTATTGAACGAACTTCGTTTCCCAAGCAGTAATCAATGGTATCAGGTGTACCGGCGAAGTGCAAGGGTGTCACCAGTTGACCTTTTAGGCCACCGGAAGACAATTTACAGCCTGGGATTGAACACTTACAAAACCATGCTATTCGCATAATCAGCTTTAGCACATACAGTGCACTTTCATATTCCATGTAGAACAGTTTTTAAAAATTATTCCACTCAGACGCTTAGTGCTATTCAAGTTGAGAGCTATCGCCTGCGTTTCATGTCATCGTCATTGATGGCTTTCCCGATGATCACCTCACGAACCAGATCACCTCACATTACCAGATTTTCTGAGCATCATAACCTCCTCCTTCCAAATGCACGCTCCAATTATGGCAAACAAACAGGTCTCTTTTCAGGCATTGCACTCTAGAGCACAATACCGGTTGAAATTAATTGGTCTTGTTCCTTAAAGGGGCCATAAAGACGAACTACAACCCTACTGAAAAGTTCCGTATATACGGAATTATGGGAATACGGAGTTTCATACGGAGTGTTACGCCCGTGTAAGGAATGTAGATATTAGTTCCAGAAACACGGGAATTATGTGCGTTCGCCTAATATGAACGTTTGGCACAGTTTTCGTGTTTTTATCTTCAATAATAAGCCAAATCACGCTCCGTATGATTTCCGTATACTCCGTACATACGAAATTCATACGGACAATGATTTTGTGGTTCTATTGATCATACAGACTTAAAACAGGTGTCAAAATTTTCAATAGGCATGCACTGTTTCATTTTCATGTGCTTCCCAAAAAACTTTCTTGTTTTGTGGTTGCTTTGTGTCATGCTAGGAATGTACTCCGCATTCCCATAATTCCGTAAACACGCAACGTTTCAAAAGGGAAGTTTGTTTTATTCGAAAGATTTCGTGTTTTATAGTGCCCCCAGCGCTTGTCCGGCAGCAAACGATATCGTATTCACTGAGAAATCAATCAATTTAGGTTAACAACTTTGATTCTTCCCCGCCAAATCGTTTGTTTCGAGACGTCAGCAATTAAGTCGTAACAGCGCTAATTCAAAAGAAATTCCACTGCGTCGTTCGACTCTGTGGCCTTCCTTGCCGTCAGTCCTCCCAGATGGCGAGTCATCCACGGACCGTTGTCCGCCGTTGCTTCTAAAATAAAGCTTTCTAGATCTACCAGCCAAAGGTTCTTTCGTGGCGTGCGGGACAACAACTAAAATGCGGCGGAGGCGCGGCGGTGTGGCGTGCGGAGGGGGTTTCACTCACGCAGCACACTGGAGATGGCCCGCGGCGAATTTACCCGGCGTTCCCCCACGCGGAGCCGCTCACCTCGGTGGTCCATTCCATCGGCTTTGTCGTCTGATTTAGCGACGGCTGTTTAGGCTTGTTTTGGTGCAGCTTCGCGTGCACTGTTGCTCTTCCTTCGCACGACTTGATTAGCTTGTTCGACAGCACCTCCTGAGTCACCCGACCCTGACGAAATTATACGGTCGTTCGGCAAAGATACGTTAAGGATTAGTTTGCAGGGTAAACTAATGTAAAACAAAATGTAGAGACCACATCTGGCCGCTAGAGAAACGCTAGAGAAATTCGCTGCTTGCTACGAATGGGACCCCGCTTCTAATTGCTGAATACCAGTACGGTTGCGTTTTAGCAGATATCACAAAAGGCGAAAGCAGCAACTGGTTCTGATTAATAGGGATTAATAAAGTTCCCTCAGCTTTCTCCAATTCTCAAAGTTACTAAACTAACTACTACTTTAACTAACTAGTTAAATCCGTATAAATGGAATCACTAAGCCCACGTTCCGAATTGTTTCGGTGTCTGCGCTTGTGTCGCGCCTTGGTGTAGCGCCAAGCTAGCACATCAAGATGGCTAGGTTCCGCTGTCTCACCCTTCGAAAGACGCTCCTCTCCGTTTTCTTTTCACGATTCACGGCCGAGCTACAGCGGCGGCTTCGCCGCTCCAGCCCGGCCGTGGCCGACGCTGCTGCGCGTTCCGAACGCCGCCCCGGCCGTGGCCGACGCTGCTAACGCGTTCGACGCAACGCCAGGCCCCGATGAGGCGCGAATTCGTAGTAACGGCGGATTAATTTGACCACCAGAATGATTTGATTGATTTGGATCTTTAACGCGCCGACGCAACGCAGGCGATGAGGCGCGCCGAAGTGGATCTCGGATTAATTTTGACCACCTGGGGATCTTTCGTGCGCCGAAATCCATCAGAAAAGCGGCCGCCGCGGCCGTACAACGGGCGATCGAACCCGCGACCTCGGGCTCAGCAGCGCAACGCTTAGCCACTGAGCCACCGCGGCGGGTGGCTGGCAGAATGTCTGGCTCCACTCTTCGCAGAGCCACGTGCGGGAATTCAAGTGCCGTCGCATGGGCAATTGTTGGGGGCGTCGATAAAGCTTTGTTTTGCGCCTGGCTTGTTTTTGCTACTGTACAAAGTATCGTTTCGTGAAACATGGGTGTATGCTCGACAAAACTGTGTCCTGTAAGACACGTAGCTTACGCTAATCGGCCAGTATCGTGTAAGACAACTCCAAAGCCAGAGCGGCGAACAACCTGGGCATCTCAAGCAAGATAGTGCGCCCAGTCCCAACAACAGTGCGCATCGGTAAAAACAACCAATAATTCCGTGGAAATGAAACGGCGCAATCTTTGCACTCGCTCTTATCACTATTTGCATTGAAGCACAAACAACGCCTGGTCACATTACAGGACATGATCTTTACAGACACGTGTGCACACCAGTCGGCGATTGCGCACGGTCAAGAGACACCCCTTCTCTCACCAAAAAGTGGATTTGTCTGGTTGAGAGTGTCAAAGATGGGGCACCGACGCAGTTCTCGCCCTCCCTGTTAATCACCAAAGCCTCGAACACTTGCCTATCAGTTTGAGAACATCTAAAACAAGACGCTCGTCTCCATGAATTTAGGCGTGCACCCGCACCTACGGCAATGGTCAGCAAGGTGGCCAGCTTCCATCTGCGCAATCACAGCTGCGCGGTGCTCCCTCAACCTGTCATTGATGCAAACGGCTGGTTGACCGACGTAGCACCTTTGCAGTCCAGAGGAATCTGGTAAACCACATCTGTCGCGCACTCTAGAAACTTTAAGTGCGAATGCACTTTTATAAGCGACCCCAAACCTTCCACCGCCGGCGGCGGCGGCGGCGTCCGCAGTGCTCCTCTATATTTAAAAAAGAAACAGCATCCGGCGCCAGGTTTCGATCCGAGGACTTTGCGGCCGCAGCGCGACGCTCTACCGACCAAGCCACGGACGCGACGCTGATATCAGTGTTAGTGACGCGCCTTATATCTTTAACGCATTCAAACTACGTCGTCAGCGGCGTGCGTTGGCGACTCAGCGGCGTTATAGCGGCTTGATAACTGCGTGGTGTACACGTGATACTACAAACCCGATGGAAGAGATGCAAGAGAAGGCGGCGAGGCGGTGGGCTGCGGGGGCCGAGCGCAAGCGCCGCAAGCGGGCCGACAACCGTGCATTCGCACTTTCACATTCTCCCCCTCGGGGAAATGCGGGGGAATTTTTTTTGCATGTTTTGTGACGCAGCAGGGCTCATTGCATGGCTCATTCACCCTGTCGCACCATCTTCGAAAGCTTCTCAGGAACCGAGAACACCACCTGCGCACCACATTTGCCACCGACCTTCTTTAGGCGGTGGGACACGTGGTGCACGTATGGCACAGCCACAACAGGGGTTTTCTCTCTCAGGCCATCCACACCTGGTGCTTGAGTGCTCTTCACCTCCTTCAAAAGGCTCTCCGACACAGAAACCACCATTTCTGAAGGATAGCCAGCCATTTACAATCTCTCAGCTTGCTGCATGTTGTGCGGGCAGGACCTATAGTGAGCGCCGCCTTCGTAGCATTCTTCGATATTGCCCACTTCACGTGCTTCGAACGGACCGAATGGTGAGGTACGATGTCCTTTTAGCTGAGAGGAGAAGACTGCCAACCCGGCTGACCATCGCCAAGGAGGCAGGCACACCTCCAGAAACTGCAGAACACCCGATTCCGGATTCTCGTGCGTAAACTTCAGACCCTCTGCACACTCAGCGAAAATGCGGAGCACATCCGCAACCATCCTCTCTCCGTCATCATGCTGAACATGCTTCGTGACAACAAGAAAATCGTCCACATATCTGCATGCCTTGATAACAGAACTATCTTGAAGGCGACAAGAAATGTGTCGGTCTGATAGGGAAGTGTTCGAGGCTTTGGTGATTGACAGGGAGGGGCGAGAACTGTGTCAGTGCCCCGTCTTGGCACTCTCGACCAGCGAAATCCACTTTTCGGTGAGAGAAGGGGTGTCTCTTGACCATGTCCAATCGCCGACTGGTGTGCACACGCGTCCGTAAAGATTATGTCCTGTAATGTGACCAGGCGTTGTTTGTGCTTCAATGCAAATAGTGATAAGAGCGAGTGCAAAGATTGCGCCGTTTCATTTACACGGAATCACGTGCTTGTTTTTTTGGTTTTTTCGAATCATGTACAGCCTCCCAAATTTTTAATAATATAGCGGGAGCGACGACCGACCGGCATGTCAGCGCCTTATCACGGTGTTCAGCAGCGAAATAGGTGAAAGTGCGCGCACGCGCTTAGGGCCGTTTGCTGTCTGAGTGTTGTCTGGTACGCTGTTTCCTTGAGAGTGGCACACCCCTGCCACAGCATCTGAATGACTTTGTGCCCCACGCTGCTTAGCTAACGTCGGCGGTAGCGAAACGGCCTTGCACCTCGCACGGGGCGCCTTGAGCAATCTTGGTGACGGTGTTGGCGACACCGCGGACCCCGAGCCCACCAACAGCTGGATCCAACCGTGGCGATGTGTTTTAAGGTGAAGGTCAGAAACCTCAAACGGTGGCCGTCGGAGCCAAGGTCAAGCTCCCCTGGGCTCCCTGTCTGTTTACCAGGCAGGGAGCTCCGGGACCTCTTCAGCTGTCAGGGTAAGGCTGACGAAGAAAGTACCCCCTTCCCCTGCTTTTAAACCTGCTGTATGATTTTTTCTAAAATTTCCCAAACCCAATGATCGGCCCCCTAAAAAGGGACAGCACCGAAGTATCCTTTCCACCCCTTCCGACCATGACAATCCGGCAACCTGATAACTACCCCCACTTCTTGGTAATTGAATCTCTTGAACAAGCCAGGCCTGTTACTTCACAGTCCGTGTTCTTGATTTCGAAGTTTCTGGAAAGTGTTGTAGGTGAATCATATAAACCTAAGAAACAAAGAACCGGTGATATCTTGGTCGAGGCACATAGTGAGCACCAAGCCACAAAACTCTTGAAGCAGACCTGTATGGCCGATCTTGATATCAAGGTCACGCCCCCACCACAGCCTCAACAGCTCGCAGCGCGTGATCTCGAAGCCAGATCTCGCAAATGAGACAGAGGCCGATCTTTTTGAAGGCCTGAGAAGTGAAGGTGTGACGGCAGTCAAGCGCATCACCATTAGAAGAGACGATAAGATAGTACCAACTAGACATATCATCTTGACATTTGACCGTTCCATTCTTCCTGACTTCATCAATGCCGGTTTCATCCGGTGCTCCGTCCGAGTGTACATCCCGCATCCGCGGCGCTGTTTCAAGTGCCAGCGGTTCGGCATGGTACTAACTGGTGTCGGGGCCAAATAATCTTTGCCAAGTGCGCCCAACATGAAAATCCCACAGATAATTGTAGTTCACAACTCCTCTGCCTTAACTGTCAGGGCCCACACAAGGCGTACTCCAGAAAATGCGAGAAGTTTCAATTTGAGAAGAAAATAAACTTCAAGGTCACAGAAAACATCACCTTCCAGGAGGCGCGAAAGAGGTTCGCCTCTTTTCCTCTGGGGAGGTACGCCGACGCGGCTCGCCGGGGGGCGGAGTGACGTCGGGATTCGGCTTGGACCCAGTACCGCGAGTCGGACCTGGCCCCGCCCCAACCTCCCCTCGGGTTGCTTCCGGCGGCCCGTCCCGCCACCGCGCCGCTCGCTGAGGCCGGAAGCGGTTGTGGTGGCAACCACGTCTGTTGGGGATGCCGCTGCATCCACTGCCTCCTCTCCACGGGCCAAAGCACACGCAAGGGCACGGAGGAGATGGAGACGGCGGCAGCCGCAGCGACCCCCTCCCCCGCTCTTTACTGCCGGCGCCATATGTGGTGCTCCCCACGCCCTCGGCGCAGGCTAAGAACATGATGATGATGTTTAGAGTTTAATGGCGCAAGGCCGACTAAGGGCAAAGAGCGCCACAAACAAAAGTGATTACATGAAAGTGACATGGAAGTAAAAGAACACTTTAGTAAAAATAAACAAAGTAAAACACAACGTAATGAAGATGACTGGTTGTAAAGGGCCAGGTTGTCAACAAGCATGATAAGAAAAAAATGAGATGTAAAAATTTTACCATCGGTGAGAAACTCGAAACGCGTTTTGATTGAGAACAGGGCTTCGTCTCCTAAGAAGAGTGACGGGTGTGGTGGAATATGTCGTGTGTGTAGTTGAGGGAAGTGTTTGCGTCGTGTAGTGTCGAGTGCCCTTACATTGTATGAGGATTGTGCATCACGGATAGGGCCTCTCCGCACCTACTGCACAGAGGTCTTGGAGACCCAGTGAGAAGGTGCGAGTGTGTTGCATGAGTATGCCCTATCCGTAATCTGGCCAAGGCGACTTCATGTGTATCTATTGCGTGTGTCGGGTGGTGTATGGTCCCAAGTGTGGTTTTATTACGTGTAACTTGTTGTCTGTTTGTTCACTCCAGTGTGTTTGCCATGTTTTGCGAAGTTGTTGTCTGATGTGTGGTTTCACGTCGGTGTAGGGTAATGTTGGTTATGTCTACTGTATTCGAGAGTGTAGCAGCAGCAGCCATTCGGTCCGCTGCTTCGTTCCCGGCTATACCACTGTGGCCAGGGACCCAGCAAAGAACCAGTTCAAATTTGCGTACATACACCGACATAATACCCTTGACTATTAGATTTACCACGTGATTTTTTGAAGACGTTGATGACGACAACGCCCGCACGACACTGAGGGAGTCTGTATATATAATGGATTGTGGGATGTGACTTTGAAGGATATGATTAACAACAAGAAGTACACCATTACGCCTCTGCCGTAAAGATACTGGTATTACTGTTAAGAGTTCTAGTGACATTAAGGCCGGGCCCATGCGCCGCGCAGGACACAGAGGTGGCAGTTTTAGAGGCGTCCGTATAAAATTCAGAAAATTGATACTTCTGCTGCAAATACAAGAAGTGCTGCAGAATTGCACATGTGGGAGCTCGGTTTTTTATCTACATGTGTGAAGGATGTGTCGCACGATACAGGGCGGAGATGCCATGGTGCTATAAAATCTGTTTGAGAACTTTGTATGGTGTCTAAAAAGGAGACAGAAAGCTCTGACGCTTCCTCTCTAACTCTGTAAGAGAAGGGCGCAGAGAACGATGGTCGGTTTAGGAGTAGTGCAGTCTGAGACGTATCATAAAAAGCCGATTTAAAAGGATGGTGTGGCATAGATGAAATTTTAAAAGCAAAAAGAAGATCTGTGTATGCTCGCTGACGTTGTAGGTTCCACTTATTACACTCCACATAGAGGCTTTCGACCGGGCTAGTCCGGAAGGCGCCACATGCCAACCGGAGCCCCAGATGAAGCACTGGGTCCAGCATTTTGAGGGATGTCTTACTTGCTGACCCATAAACAACGCTTCCATAGTCCAATCGTGAACCTATCAGGCTGGTAAAAACACGTAAAAGAAGTTGTTTGTCAGCCCCATACCATATGAAGAGTGGGAGAGAACCTTGAGTATATTCATGGCCTTTAAGCATTTATGTTTAAGTTGTTTTATGTGTTGAATGAACGAGAGCTTTTCGTCAAGGACTACACCTAAAAACTTGTGTTCATTTCTGACTGGAATTGAGACACCATTGAGTTTGATGTCTGGATCCGGCCGAATGCCGCGCCTTTTCGAAAACAAAACACAAGTACACTTCACTGGATTAAATTTAAAACCGTTGCTATCTGCCCAGCCAGCTAGCTTGTTAACACCAAGCTGGACTTGGCGCTCGCAGATAGACAGGTTACCAGACTTAAAGGATAATTGCACGTCGTCTACATAGATTGAGCAGGAAATGGTTGGTGGCAGAGCCTTCCGAAGAGAGTTCATTTTTACAATAAACAAAGTGCAACTCAAAACTCCACCTTGCGGAACACCGTTTTCCTGCACATGAACTCTAGAGAGTGCAGTTCCAACTCGCACGCGAAACGTTTTCTTCAGACAGGTAACTGGCAAGCGTGTTTCCACATGTTACCCGACATACCAAAGGACTTCAAATCGCTGAGGATGCCGTACCGCCAAGCAGTGTCGTACGCCTTTTCCAGATCAAAGAATACTGTCATACAGTACTGCTTATGCAGGAAAGCATCTTTAATATACGACTCTAATGCAACGAGTTGATCAGTTCGTAGATCGCCCCGCCCTAAGCCCCGCTGGCAGCTCTCGAGAAGACCGTTGTACTCTAAGAAGTACACGAGTCTCCTGTTTATCATCTTCTCGAGGAGCTTGCACAGGCAGCTTGTCAGGGCAATGGGGCGATAACTGGCGGGAGAGAGGAAGGGTCCTTTCCTTCCTTCAGGAAAGCCACTACTATGGCCTCCCTCCAAGAGCGAGGAATGTGCCCCGAAAGCCATATTTTGTTGTATAGATGTAGGAGTGTTTCAAGAGTGTCTGGGTGTAGGTGTTGTATCATGGTGTATGTAACCTTGTCTGCACCTGGAGCTGAAGGCTTACATGTGCTCAGCGCAACCTTCAGCTCATGAATTGAAAAAGGAGAATTGTAAGAAGTGTGCGACTTGTTGTTATCACGCTGGGACTTTTCTTTTCTACAGATGTTTTGTGTTTCATGAAAGTGTTTGTGTAGTGTGCTGAACTGGACACGTGTTCGAAGTGTTGTGCAAGTGTGTTAGCCTGGTCTTCCAGTGTGTCCCCTGTTGTAACTAACCAGGGAGGCTGTGTGTCTGTTGTCCTTTTAGTTTTCGTATTCGTGTCCAGACTTTATGTGTGTCAGTGTACGAGTTGATGGAAGTGAGGAGGTGCGCCAACTCTCCCTTTTCGCTCACGACGCACTCGCTTTCCAAAAGCCTTTGCCCGTTTAAAAGAAATGAGGTTATCTGACGTGGGGTACCGGCGAAGGACACCCCCACGCCTTGTTCTGGGCCTCTCGCGCCCGCCTGCAGTCCTCGTTCCACCAGGGCCTCCTTGGGGCTGCGGGACCCCTGGAGGCCCTGGGGAATGGACTTTTCGGCGGCGTCGAGGATGTGCGCCGTGACGAGTTTGGCGGCTTCCTCCACGTGTAGGTGTTTTAGGTTGTGTGGTGTAGTTTAGATGTTTCTGTGAATGTACTCCAGTTTGCTTTGGATTCATTAACCTTTTATGGGAAGATGGACTGCTCGGGCCTTAAACCCTATATATACGTTAATGAAGTGGGGAATGGTCACTACCATATGGGTCCTGTGCCCACACCCACCCCACTCAAGACATGGAAAGAGAACTGCGGAAACCAATAGCCAAGTCAAGATGAGAGTAGTATTGTGTCCTAAGTTATGATATGTAGGCTGTTTTTTGTTGTGTAAAAGGCATGCTCCGGAGGATGTAAGAAACTTCTCCAACAGGCGACCTCGGGCATCCGTTCTGGAGGAGCCCCAAAGAGAGCTGTGTGCATTAAGGTCGCCTGTTAGGATGTACGGTTCGGGCAGCTGGTCAACCAGCGCCTCGAAGTCAGAGCTCAAAGTGTGACATCAGGAGGAATGTATATGGAGCATACCGTTATCAACCTATTAAAATTATTGTGTGCGTATTGCTACAGCGCTCAAGGACGGTGTTCAGAGCGACAGGGATATGCATGCTAGGATTTCCGGGCTATTATGGCTACACGCCCGAAGAGTGATGTGGGCAGCCATCCCTGTCCTTTCTGAAGGACCATGTACCTATTTAAGAAATTTGTGTGCTTGGAATTCAATGCGTTTCCTGAACACACATCACACTTGGCTGATTAGCATGCAGTATTTCGTATCGTCAAGATTTTTAAGAAGGCCTCTACAGTTCCATTGAATTATGTTTTCCTCTTCCCATTATTTAGTGTGAGAGCTACTGGAGTGTGTGTGTTTGTTGTTTATGTGTCGTCTTTTCGGGGCTGTGCCTCTCGCCTTTTTTGGCTTGTCAGGAGGCTTTGGCGTCGGGACGCGTTCCTTGGCGCTGCGTTGCAGGCAGGAACGGCCCGACATCCATCTCGTCAATCGGATGTCCGAGGGGTGCCCGACGGACTGGGCCCCCTGACTTGGCCCCCCCTTCGGGAGCCCTTTGTTTGAGCCGCCACCACCCCGTGGGCGTCCGGGGCGCCGAGGTGGCACGGCGGTGCGGTGGCGGTGGGAACCGGTGCGGGGCCCGTGGTGTCCATCAACCTCTGTACCCTCCAACGCACTGGAGGGCGGGGAGACAGAGGCGGGAGCGGCACCGTCCCGACAGAAGAGGTTGCCACCACAACCACAACCGGCTGCTGCTCAGCAAGCGGCGTGGTGGCGGGTTGGGCTGCCAGAGGCAACCCAGGGGGGGGGGGCGAGGGCCCAGGTCAGACTCGCTGCACTGGGTCCCCGTGGAAACGGACGCCGCTCCGCCCCCCGGCGAGCCGCGTTCGGCGTACCTCCCCAGGGGGAAAGAGGCGAACC
>CM023451.1:200874727-200937227 GCA_013339765.2 Haemaphysalis longicornis | reverse complement strand
GTGAGAGAGGGGGCGCCTTTAACTAATGTCTCCTTTTTAAACATCTTGAAGTCATCTTGCATTCGTTTTATAGCACCATGGCACTTTCGCCGTGTGTCGTATGACTTATCTTTCATCCAACTCCATAAAAATGGTACCGAGAAATGCGATTCTGCAGCACTTTGTCACTGCAAGAGAAGTACCAGTGTACAGAATTTTACAGCGACCCCTCCAAAACTGCCTCCACCGTGTCATGTGCTGCGCACGGACCCAATTTTAAAGTTTCTGAGACCATGAATGTAACCGGTAGCATCTTCTTCACAGCAGACGCTTATGGAATCTTTCTTGCTGTGAATCACAGTGTAAAATTTCACACATTCCAAAATCTGTCATTTACACTGATTCACTAAGCGTTGTACGGGCGTCATCATCCCGAAAGAAGTCCACAAATTACATCAATATTGTTCTTAGAACAATCATGTCGGCATATGATGCACACCTTGAGGTGACTGTTTGCTGGGTCCCAGGCCACTCGGGGATCGCGGGAAATGAGACAGCAGATGAAATGGCTGCTGCTGCACTCACAAACACGGTGCACATACCAACAGTACCCTACACCGACTTCAAACCACACATAAAACAACTACCGTAAAGCATGGCAAAACATTGGAGTGAACAGACAGACAACAAACTGCACATTGGTAAAGCCCCACTTGGGACGATACACAACCGATTCACACAACAGACACACCGAAGTGACCTTATCAAGGTCACTTCGACCTTAGCAAGGTGACCTTAGCAAGGCCACACACGTCACACACTCCCACCTGCTTACTGGATCCCCAAGACCCATGTGCAGCGGGTGTGGAGAGGCCCTATCCGTAATCCACATACTCATTCAATGCAAGGCGCTTGACATAACACGACGCAAACACTTCCCACAACTACACACACGACATATTCCACAACACCCGTCATAATTTTTAGGAGACAAGCCCATGTTTTCAGTCAAACGTGTTTTTGAGTTTCTTACCGACGTACAATTTTTACATCTAATTTCTTATCATGCATCTTGACAACTTGGCCCTTTACACCAGTCATCTTCATTACGTTGTGTTTTACTTTGTTTATTTTCACTTAAATTGTCTACTTTTACCTTCATGTCGCTCTCATATGAAATGACTTTGTTTTGGTGCTCTTTGCCCTCAGTTGGCCTTGCGCCATTAAAATCCAGACATCATCATCATCGCAGCAGCGTCGGCGGTTGTAGGAGCCACGTTCGACGAAAGGGCTGGGGATACGACATTTGCGGTTCGTCTCGTCACGGCGGCTTTGTGAAGGTCTTCGTCGGCGTCTCACGGGCTGGGGTACGGGGCGGAGGACGTGGCCGACCTGTGGTCACGGCGGGGCTGGGGCTGCCCGGCGCGGCCCCCTTAACGTTGACGGCTAGGCCCACGCCGATGGTATGCAAAGCTGGGGCCAGTATGAGGATGTACCCCGCACGCTCCACCAAATGTTACGTAGCAGCAGAGCTAATGACTAACCATGGTTAATTGAAACGATGTAATAAAAGGTAGAACGATCTATGTACAGTATTTACATGGCGGTCATTAGAGAGCCCGCGCCAGCCACTTCATTGTCGTCGTCATCGTCGTCGTTTTAATACGGTCGTCGTTTTAATACGGTGGGGCATTGTCCGCCCATAAATGAGTTCCGTGACAATATATATGTATAGAATACGTAAAGAGTCGGGTACACAGCAAGAACAATAACAAAGAAGGTTTACTCACGTAGCGGCAACGGGACTTGCCTTCATCAGAGTACTGCTACATATTTTGCTGTCACAATCATTAGGAACACATTTCTTATATATCTTTGCAGAAAACTGTGAGAAGGAGCGGAAGATGTTTCGGAAACGGAGAGTATGCATGCAATCAGGCTATGCTTATGTTACAACAACAAAAGAGAGAGAGAGAGAGAGAGAGACACACCCCCACAGAGAGAGAGAGAGAGAGAGAGAGAGAGAGAGAGAGAGAGAGAGAGAGAGGTCGCATTAATAAGGCAGCTCTCAAGGTTGCACCACGGCGGGACAACGTACGTGACGCAGGCTGCAAGTTCAGACAGTGCGGAAGACTGAACAATTGCGGTTTCAAAAATAAGGTAAAAGTATACAATAAGGTGTTCAGTGGGTGGGGAGACTGGTTCAGAGGTATCCATACAGGCATGAACGAAGATTGTATTTTGGGTGTGCCCCCCGCGGATGGAAAGAACAGATACAGTGCACAAAACAGCATTGCACAGTGAGCTCGCAACCGAACAGGAGATAGGTAGGGTCCATAGATCACAAAGGGTTAATTGTAAGAGTTGGGATGAACGCGGCCTCCTTCCCAAGGACAAATCGCATTGTGGAGCTGCATTAGGCTACGAAAGCTGCTGTATTTAAAGAGTTTCTGCGAATTCTGATAAACTCAAGGGTACGAATAACGAACAATGTGTAAAGATTATGAGGACGCCAATTTTAATCGAGGGATTAGCAAGTTAGTTTTGCGTAACTTTCTTTAATACCGAGCGTCGCTGACCCAAACTTATAAATGAGATAAGAATCCTGAACCTCGCGGTCGTGGAGGGTTTTCAAAGCGAATTTTAACATTGTTGCTTTAAGATGTTCAAATACATGCCCGGGACTGCTCACATGTCTTGACAGGGGCAAATAAGGGCAACTTTTGCATGAGAGCGGTCATTATTGAACCGTATTCGGAGGGCGTTTCAGTTTGCCCGATATATTGTTGCCTACAAACAGTGCACTCTAGAAGATATACGACATTAGCGGAGTCACAGTTAAAGATACCTTTTATATTTACGTGGTAGTCTGAAGCCGTGCTGGTGGCGCGCTGTGTAGTGGTCATGTGTGAGCATAATTTACATCGAGGTTTATTATAGGGCTAACAACCAGTAGTTCCCGGTCGGTTGATACGAGACTTAGTACGAAAGTCGCCTAAATTCTTATTGCGCCGTTAGACAACGCGTGGTAGTTCGGGAAATATGCTTTTTAAGCGTTCACTTTGAATTAGGATATTGTGGTGTTTTCTTAGTACGGTTTACACTCTTGGAGCGGAGGCTGAGTAGGTTAAAACTAGGTTTGTTTGCTGGTTAACGTTCGGGGCTTTTTTCTTACAGATTTCGTTACGGTCTAATTGGTTGGCTCGCACAATAGCGTCGTCGATAACTTGTTCCGGGTATTTTTTATTAAGGGGGGCCCTCTTAAGTTCTTGACAGTTTGAGTCAAAGTCGGCTTGGTTCATGTAAATTCTCCTAAAACGGTGGGCTTAGATGTAAGGTATTGCTGTCTTGCAGTGTCTGACATGGCTACTTTGGAAGTGCAAATACTCCCGCGTGTCTGTCAGTTTTCTATACAGTTTAGTTTGAAGGTGACCCTGGGAAGTAGTAACGGTGACGTCCAGAAAGTTTGCACTGCGTTCCGAATAGGAATGAGCAAGGGAAATAGTAGGGTGGGCTAGGTTAAATGCCTCAATGAAGGTGAGAAGCTCCGCGTCACCGTGCTGCCAGACCATGAATATGTCGTCAATATACCTTTTATAGTACAGTAGCTTTAAATTTTGAGTGTCAAGAAAGTTTCATTCGAGGTGAGCCGTAAGCATATTGGCGTAGTTGCGTCCGATTCGAGTTCCCATTGACGTTGCGCTGACTTGAACGTACTGAACTCCGTCAAACTCAAAATTGTTAAGTTCAAGAATAAGCCTTAGGAACGTTTCTCGAAGAATCGATAGTTTTGTCGCACAATGACTGCTCATACGCAAGCGATACAGCGGTGATGGTATCTTCATGGGGTATGTTAGTATATAGTGACCCAACATCGAGGGTGACTAGGAGGCAGTTATCAGGAATTTCAATTTTTGATATATAAGAGAGAAAATCATTGGTATCTTTAATGAAGGAGGGAACGCTGGCCGGAATGTCGCAAATGAGATTATCCACATAGCGTGAGAGGTTTTCGGTAGCAGTAACTATGCCAGAAACAATGGGGCGCCCTGGGTTGTTCACCTTGTGGATCTTAGGGAGACTATAGAATTTACCGGCTACTGGGCTTAAAGGGATCAGGGAACGAGCCGTGGTTTCATTTATTGTTTTATTTTTAACAATCTCAGTAAGTTTATCTTGGACGATTTGCTTATAGTCTTGAGTGGAATCATTAGGTAGTGCTTTGTAGAACGTATATACCGATAGTTGCTTATTGGCCTCGCTAACATAGTCGGTTTTCTCAAGGATTACGATGGCGCCTCCCTTGCGGGCAGGTTTAATACTTGTGTCGGGACACCTTGCGAGTTCCTCTAGGGCTTTCTTTTCGTTGGTAGTCATGTTATGGTAACAAGAAACTCGTGTTTGGTATGCTTCTCGCACATCACGTTGGACAGCTTTGATGTACATCATCATCATCATCATCATTACCAGCCTATCTACGCCCACTGCAATGCAAAGGTCTCTCCCATTATTCTCCAATTACCCCGGTCCTGTGCCAACTGTGACCAATTTATCCCCGCAAACTTCTTGATCTCATCTGCCCATCTGACTTTCTGCCGCCACCTGCAGCGCTTGCCTTCTCTAGGGATCCACTCTGTTACCCTTAATGACCAACGGTTATCTTGCCTTCACATTACATGCCCTGCCCACGTCCATTTCTTCTTCTTAATCTCTACTAATATGTCCTTAACACGCGTTTGTTCCCTGACCCAGTCCGCTCTCTTCTTGTCCCTTAATGTTACACCTATCATTTTCCGCTCCATTGCCCGCTGAGTCGTTCTCAATTTAAGTTGAACCCTCTTAGTGAGTCTCCAAGTGTCTGCCCCGTAGGTGAGTACCGGTAAGATGCAGCTGTCATACACTTTCTTCTTCAGCGACAATGGTAGAGTGCTATTCATTATCTTTGATGTACATATCGAGGCAACTATCACACTGTGTGGGAGGGGTCCATTGCTTATAGCTAGGTAGGTTGCTGCGGGCTTCTTCGTCGCAGGGTGATAGTAGAAGTATTCTGGTAGCCTGATGTTTCTTGCAAAATTATCTAAGTCCAAGAGGACTGTGATTTGGGCGAGTTGATGAACGTTCATGATTGAAAATCAGCGCGAAAAAAACAAAGCGCCAAAAATGGAACGAGAAGTAGACAGGACAACACAGTCCTGTCTACTTCTCGTTTCATTTTTTGTGCTTTGTTTTCTCAGGGCTAATTTTCAATAATGAATTATCTTCTAAGTCCTTAAAAAGTTGAAATTCATCAAAACCACCGGTAGCAGGGCAAAAGTTTAGGCCCCTTGACAAGACGTTCATCTGAACGGGGGAGAAGGTTATACTTGAAAGGTTCATTACATTCCCGGTAAGATTTTCTTTTGTGACGGCAGACTAGGGAAAATATTAGTGCTGGTGTTTAACTGAACTGGTTGGGGTGCAGTAGTCGAAGCACTTATTAGAGTCGTAGTGACATTATCGGTTGTATTGAGAGAGGGGGGGGCAGTTACTAGTGCCGGAGCTTGTTGGGTTCTTAGGCGTGGGGCCAGTGTTCTAAATTTTATCTCGGTAAAATTTGCGGGGTTTTGTTCGGGAATATGGCGGAGGCCGTCTTGGATTCGTAGTTGCTTAAAAGGTTAAACTCTTTTTTGCTTAGTTCCTGACTGAGTAGTTCCTCTTTCTTTCAGAGAGAATGGGCCGTAGTTTCGTATAGTGATGAGGATTATTGCAGTTAATTGTAAAGATACTTTATCGAGTACCTGTTTCCTCTTTTTCATGATGGATGGGGATAGTTCGGTAGTAGAAGGTTTTATTCTAATCCTGAGACCACTGGAAGCCACTGCGGCAGTCAAATACTGTGCAGTATTTGCCAACATGGTCAAATAGATTGGCCGGGCAGGGCAGCGGTTGCAATTGACCACTCAGATGAGGCACGGGCGACTTTCGCCGTTGGCAGTCTTGGCACGACTGAACGTATTTAAGCACAAAGCTGTACATCCCACGCAAAAAAAAACGAAGGCACAAACGTTGATAGATTTGAGCAGGCCGGCATGGCCGCACGTAGGTTCAGAGTGAAGAGAGGCGCACACATCGGATCGCAAATGTTGAGGGATAATAAGTAACCATTTGCGGCCGTCTAAGTAGTAGCTTCGGCGATAAAGCAGCCCATCCCGTACCGCAAAGTGTGATGGTTGCCTACGCAGAGCCCGAGTCGTGACGGCCCTGTAAGGATTGGATAGGCAGCGGATGAGAAAAGCGATCCAGGGATCCTTCCGTGTCTCGACTGCCATATCGGTCACCGAAAGGGACTGCAGGTCACCCGACTGCTTCAAAAGTTCAGAAGGAATTGGTGAACGGGGCAGAGCGTCGGCGTCATAATGCGTCTGACCGGACCTGTATACGACGCGTATGTCTTATTTTTGTAGGCGAAGTGCCCATCGCCCAAGAACACCTGCCGGATTTTTTAACGACAGCAACCAGCAAAGGGCGTAGTGGTCAGTGACCACATCAAATGGGCGGCCGTACAGATATGGTTGAAACTTAGCAAGCGCCCAGATGATGGCCAAAACACTCCTTTTCGGTTACCGAATAATTCGCTTTAGCCTTTGTTAATGTGCGGCTCGCATAGGAAACGACATTTTCGTCAACACCCAGGTCTTCGTTGGCGAAGAACGGCCTCAAGGCCAACTCCACTGGCGTCTGTACGAACTTCAGTAGGCGCTGAAGGATCGAAGTGTCGAAGAACGGGTTGCGAGGTCAGTAGACGGCGCAGAGTCTCAAAAGTACGGTCGCAGCTGGAGACTAGTCAGGTATACGTCACTGGCACCGCCAAGAAGTTTCTTCAATGGCGCAATGATAGAGGCAAAGTTGCGGATGAAACGTCGGAAGTATGAGCAAAGGCCTATGAAGCTCCGAAAAGTTTTCAGAGTAGTAGGCTTAGCTTCCCTGGGGCGAAGTGGCACTTTTTTATGTTCAGTTGGAGTCCAGCTCGAGAAAGACAGGTTAAAAGCTGTTTGAGGCGGTGAAGGTGCGTCGGAAAATCGGCAGAAAAAAATGACGTCTCCTAAGTAGCACAAGCAAATTTCCTACTGAGTCCCTCAGACTATTGTCCATCATGCGTTCAAATTTTCCCGGGGCGTTGTACAGCCCTAACGGCATAACAATAAATTCAAACAGGTCCATCAGGGGTTTGCAAATGCCGTTTTCGGGACATCAGCGTCCGCCATAGGTACCTGCCAATATCCGGATGGCAAGTCAAGAACCGAGAAGAAATCTGCCCCTGCAAGCTGTCCACAAGCGTCATCGATGCGTGGGAGCGGATAGACGTCTTTGCGCATGATGTTGTTGAGGTGACGGTAGTCCACGCAGAAGCAAATGGATCCATCCTTTTTCGTGACGAGAACGACAGGAGATGGCCACGGGCTGCTTTAGGGTCGGAACAACTCGACGCTGAAGCATGTCATCCACATGCTGCTCGATGGTCCGGCGCTCGGCTGAGGAAACACGATGGGGCCGCTGCCGAAGGGGAGCAGGGGAGCATGGGTACCAGTGTCGATGCTGTGCTCGACTCTAGGTGTGGCAGCCAAGCGGTGTTACGAATGAGCCGGCCGCTGGGCTTTGTTTCAACACTCCTCAGTTGTGCGGCGAAACCTCACTACGTTCGCCTTTCAAGAAGGCCCTCCCTGTCGGTGACTCACACTTGAAGCAGGCAATTCAGACAAGCTGCGGACTTGCCTGGATCTCTTGCGCCTATCTGTCGGCCACGATCAAACTTCGATGGCGTGCCGACGCAACACACGCAGAGAGGCACGGAGGCCCCGCGTTCGCTGCGGAGACTTCCTCTCCCCTCTCTCGGACTCAGCCTGCGCCGCTACTAACCGACTCTCACGAACTCTGGAAAGAGTGTTGGTCGTCTGTGCCGTTCGTGTTGTGGGCACAATCTAGCGGGAACGCTTGTTTTGACAGTTGGCGCTTTGGGTATAAAATAAGAGACCCCCCCCCCCCCCCAAGCGCTGTAGTTTCTTCCTCGTTTGAGCAGTGATCAATGCTGTCACTCTGCCCTTGTCCTGTACTGTAACCTCGCCCGTCGGGGCATTGGTCTTTGGCTTCGGCTCATCTCTCGCTATGAAGTAAACAAGTTACGTTTTGCCTACAGCTTGTGGACTTCTTCACGGCTGCAACATTCGCTGGCCGCTCGCTTCATACCACGCCACAACACGCTACCACGCTGCCACACTGTGTGTGCCATGATGTCCTGTTCTCGAAACTTTAAAAATATGGTGTGCGGGGGGGGGGGGATACTGAAGTTATTACTGATCAATGTCAGTACGTCAGTGTATGCGCTGACACGTCAGACCAAATCAAATGAAAAGATGCGTGCGACTTTTGATGTGATCTGAACGACTTTTTGCAGCATACCCTAAAGTAATTATGTACGCCAATGATACTAACAATTTCATTACGTACCACACCCTTTTTGAACTCGAAAACATGGTCAATACGTACCTAAATCAGCTATCCGCCTGGCAAACCTTAAATAAGCTCCAACTAAACGCTGATAAAACCAAATAAATAATGTTTGTTCCTATCAATAAGCCGAAAAAACTCTGGCGTCGAGATTATTTTTGGAGTCGTGACACTAAAACAGGAAAAGCAACAAAAATTTTGTGCTGTCCTGGTGTCAGGGAACTCTCCCTTGGAACTTTGACATTGATAATTTGGCAATGATCTCAGTAGGTCGGTAGGCTGCATGTGTGTATGCATGTAGATGGGCTGTGTGGCTGTGCCATCGCACGGTCCACTAACCCGTTCGTCTTCGCAATGCAGGCGCTCCGCCCCTATCATAGTTCAGTTGCTGGTTCCGGCTCTGCTGGCTGCCTCATTGGATGTTCCAGTGTGCCGCGAGCGACTCAGCACCGGGAATGACGCCGTCCTTCTCATGCGTGCTGCAAACACGTCCGGATATCCTGCTGCGCCACCGGCAGATCACGGTATCGCCGACGTCATCATCGTATCACAGCCGTCATTGACCAGTTCAGCGACAACAGCTATAAATTGTCAGCAACCACCCGTCAAGCTTTGTGGGCTCTGTGGCTGTGTCATCACACGGCCCACTAACCCGTTCGTCTCGCTATGCGGGTTAGTGTACCACATGACCTCTTCAATAAAAATGGCAGCATCTCCACTCCGTTGATGATGGCGAGGGTACGGAGTGCGGGGACTCGAAATGACATCCAGGTTGCGCCCCGAGTAACTATCCGATTTGCGCCCCCGACCGTCATTCGATTTGAGCTGTGAGTTGCACCTTGATTATTCCCTAAATGAAACTGCAAATCACGGCTCAAATTCTTTTCGCTTGATTTTCGCTTGATGGAGGTGTGCGCACGGATGGGGGCGGACGGACATTGGGAGGTGCGAAGGTACTCCGCACCGTTACAGGAGAGGGAGTGAGCCGTTTGACTCTCGGGTACTATCTCGCGGTCGCAGCCCAATATGTAAGGTGACTGACACTAACACTATCTGGTCTACCAGACACAGGCTCGAATCCTGCCGGTGCCTGTGTGCTTTTTGCGGTTGCAAATGGTGTGCGTATGGACGCGGACAGACATTGTGCGGTCCTAAGGTACTCCGCACCTCAAAACAAGAGCGATTATTTTTTGGTACAGCTGCTGAGCCCACATTGCTGTTGTGCCTTCGCAATTGAATGTCTGAATGTCGCTCGTGCTCTCTTGCTTCTGTCCGGGTACGTGGAGTCCGACCCCGGCCCTGACGACTCTCCGACTAAAGACCCTCTCCCCGTTAACCTTATTCTTTCCAAATTGCAAAAGTTATATGCACGTCAGTCTACACTGCTCACCGAAGCGCAAGGACTCAGGTGCTAACAACAAACAAAGCCATGACTGATCTAGCTAAACCTATTGCGGATCTTGAAGTTCACTACCGAGGTCTTGTAACTGTGAGGAAGGATATCGAAACAATTAATGGCAACACTCAAGATATGGCCCGTCAAATCTGCGACATGGAGGTGTGGGTTGACGACGCTGAAAATCGTTCCAGAAGAAACAACCTCATCTTTTACGGCCTCCCTGAGCCGAACCCGCCAGAAAATTTGCAGATTCCTAGGAAATAATTATTAACCATAGCCGCGGCCACTTACACTTGACTCTTGACCCTAAACTAATCGAACGTGCTCACCGCCTTGGTCGGCAGCGGAATGATCATCAGCGGCCTGTAATAGCCAAGTTCACTTCCTTTAAAACCAAAGGGGAAATTCTCTCGAATGGACGTAAACTGAAAGTTACAAACTAGAGTATTGAAGATTTTCCAAATCCGTTCGCAAAGCCCGAGAACACTTTGTCGTATTTGCCCGTTCCAAATCTGAACCATTCTCTCTGCGGTACAAGACTTTGTATCTTAGTAAAAAAAGATACATTTTTAACGAAACATCCCAAACTGTAAACGAAATTCCATAGCAATCGCCCCGCCATCCAACAGAAACGAAACGTGTTAATGTTACAACGCCACAAACTAGCCTTTCCTTCTCTGCAATCTTCGCTAATATAGGCAGCGTTCTTCGAAAACGCGACGCAGTATCAAATCTTGTATCGACATACTAGTTCTGACAGAAACGTGGTTGACTGATGACGTCTCAGATAGTAAGGTTCTAGCCGAATTGCTAGATTTTGTTGTTTTCAGGAAGGATAGGAAACAAACACGTGGCGGGGGCGTACTCATTGCTGTCCGTGAGCAGTTATCCTGTTCAATGATAAACATTCACTCGAAGGTCGAAATTCCATGGTTAATCTGCCGCGCTGCACAGTTTTCCCTAGTTCTCCTTGGTGTGTGCCACCTGGGCCACCGGACCCAGATTTCGCAGAAGATCTAAACGATATACTCAACCAGCTACGGCACATATCCTACTTTTTGGAGACCAATTTTCCCAACACCGACTGGAATGACGCACACCAATTATTAACAGGCCACTCCAGAACAAAAGAATCCATTAACGTCAGCCTAAATTTTAACTTGACACAGCTAATGAAGGAACCTACGCGTATTTCTGGTGAAACTTCTAACCTGATACTGACAACTAAACCTTAAAGCTTGCCACATATTACACACCTTCCTGAGATGAGCGACCACAAAGTTGTTTAGGCTATTTTTGAATTCGTCCCTGAACTACGCAGATCATGAAGTAAAACAATACGTCTATACGACAAGGGGATTACAATGCAATAGTCACTGAACTCCAAGCATTCCTACCTCATTTTTAAACAACCTTGAGTGAACGATCAATGAACGATAACTGGTTAATTTCTGAAGAAAAAAATAAGGAGCTAACAAACAAATTCATTCCCAAGACCCCTCTAAGGGGTCTTAAGGTAATAAAGTGATGTGATGTATAGGTTAATCTGATTTATTCCCACATGGCTGAAACTTTTTTTGTACTACTCACTTTTGTATTCAATATTAAGCTATAGCATTTTGTATGGGGCGTAATCACCAATACGAATTATGGCAGACTGATAAAATTCCAGAATAAGGTATTGCACATTTTTGAGGGCTAAGCGGGTCGTGCGGAATATTTGCCAACATCTCCATTTTATATAAAGTACTCCCTATGGAAAGCATATCAAATTTATTATTTTAGCCTTTTGCAATGCACAATAGAAAATAAAATCTACATCACTGATAACGTATCGACGAAGTCGAAGCCGATGGCGATGCGCGCCGAAGCGCCGTCACGTGGTATTTTTCATATTTCGCGGGTTTTATTTATCAGTCACAGTAAATGAGTACGCAATCAGTTCGTCGCTGAGAATACCGCAGTTAGATGCCCCAGGTGGGTACCTACAAGTGCCTCATTGACACTTCAGTGATTAGTACAGTAATTCTCGAGTTAGATAATTACAATTAATTAGTTAAATATCATTAACGAAAAAATTACTGTCCGCTTCTCCATAGTACTGCAAACATTACGCACTAGGGTTTCTTCGAGTAACGTCATTGCTCTTTTTTAAAATCTTGGTGCATGATAGCTGGGACACCCTGTATAGTTTTTGCCGTCAACAGCTTAAGCTGCAAATGAGAAGAACCAATTACGGCAGACATTTAGAATACCAAATTTCCTTTCTTTTAAATATGGTAGCGATGAGAGTGGATTTTAAAAAGAAGACATCCAATCGCAATTAATGTTCAGTGTAGCTAATTTGTTTACGTAATATGGGCCGACTAGTTTCTCTCCTCCTCGCCAGAACAACTGCGGCCATCCTGTGCTTATCCCAATATGACTTAATACTCAAAATGACGTTGTGATACGTGCCTTTGTTTTCAATACACAGCGGTGTCTTTCTATTTTGTTAAGAGTGTGTCTGTATGTCAATCAGTTTCCTTGTAAAACATTTTCTTGCAATGTTCCACTTTGTGAATTAATTGCCACGTTTTGTTTTGCTTGTATAAAAGTGCTCGGGGGGAAGGACTGTCAGGCGAGCCGCCTCTTGCCTTCCCTCCGTTTTTTTGTATAGAGAAAACAAATTTCAATTCAATTCAATCCAAATTCAATTCGCCAGTCCACGCATTCACCCCTATTGTCCGTTTCCTTCGTACGCTTGCCCCTTGTAAATTCTTCGAAAGAGGATTTCCGGCGGCATTTTGTGAATTCTTTGGATTATTTATGTGGTACAATATTTCCCTTATCATGAACGCCTTTTAGCAAATTTAGCTTCGAAATTCTAGTTAGGTGTTGTGGGCTCAAAAACCCCAAACCAAGGACAATTTTTTATGCCCACGTATCCTGTCACCACTGTTTTACGGTGAATGTAGCTTTTAGTTAGGTGCTCCATATAGATAAGACGCAGGACTTCCGCTTACCAACTATCGTGAAGACCAGATTTGCGAATACGGAAAGGACGATTAATAGCAGCAGCCATCTCCTCATTGTTGCTTCCATGAGAAGTTTGTACCTGCGAAGAGAAAAAAATTTGACGGCGGTTACGTTCCCGTATAGCGAATTTTGCGCGTCAGCCCAGTGCGTGGTTCAATGAGTGCGGGCGCATATAGTATACGTGCCGCCGTCACTTCTTCACAACCACCCGCCGCGGTGGCTCAGTGGCAAAGGCGTTGTGCTGCTGAGCACGAGGTCGCGGGTTCAATTACCGGCCGCGGCGGCCGCTTTTCTGATGGAGGCGAACAGCAAAAACGCCCGTGTGTACGAGATTTCGGCGCACGTGGTGAAAATTAATCCGGGGGAGCCCTTCACTACGGTGCGCCTCATCGCTGGCGTTGCGTCGGTGCATCAAACCCTATAATCAATCAGCTTCTTCGCACCCTTAATCTTTCTATCCTGGCGCCGACGCTCGGATTGGAAAGGCTGTACCGGTTCGGCGCCCGACACAAGGCCAGAACTTGCCCGTTCGCGTAACCGGGCCCTTCTGCACCCCTCACAAATGTACGAAAAATGTAGCGAGCGCAACACTAATTCCACCTTCCCGATATACTGCGAGAATATAACCACGAAGCTGCGTACTGTTAGGATTCCGAGATCTTCCGTCTCCGTGGAACAAGAACCCGTCGGCACACTCTTAATCTGGTTTCATGATAGTTCCAGTACGCGTGATCCACATATTTTATCTGGATCCTAACGAAAAAATAACGGGAACGAGACATATAGGTGGATCTTATCTGGAGCCGTCATTCTGATTTCTTTGTGTTTGTGGTTTTTATCTGGAACCGCATAAATGGGGTCATGCGCTGTCAGCGGCTCCAGTTACAGTTACACTTATGTTCCAGTAACCACTTGTGGAGACTGCGTTTGCCTATTTCTTTCTCGTGTCTTGTTCCACGTAACTTGTGCGCTGCAGTGAAGTGTACACTGTTTCGTGCATCAACTGGAACGATGAACCGCATATATATTTGGTGCTGCTTGACCGAAGATGCACTTGCGCCTTTAAAATACACGAGCGCACCGCATACAAAATTTAATAAACTTCTCCAACATCTTCGAAACTGCTTTGCAGCAGTGCACTTTTAAAGCAGCTAAAATAAAATATTAGGGATGTGCTTTGACAGAAAATGATATCCAACTTCTTTGCCAACGCCGTACAAAGCATTAAAAATGTCGAGGGAAGGATATCTTAGGGAAAAGAATAAATTGCAGGAATCCGTTTCCAGGTGTTCTGCGGCGCCCAACCGCTTTCGTGAACATCGTATTTTGCTAATTTGAGGCGTGCAGTACAAAATCACCAATGACTTGAATTCGAGAAAGACTAAACGTCTTCCGTTTCTCCCTCTGCCATTCGGGCAAAGCCATAACAGCTGTAGGGGTGAAGAATTCGTGGTGCTTTTGTGAGCACCCTCGTTACTTAATACTTGTTGAGGCTATTACATGTCGTGCAAAGCGTCGCAGAAACAGCAGTTTTTGTTCAACACTCGGTCGTCATCACGCGCACAATTTTAAGTGCTTCATAGGAATGTACAAATGGCTACAGCCTGCGTTAAAATAAGTACTTAGTCCACGTTGCTTACGCGGTGATGCGGTACATACATAATGTTAACCGACTGCGTCACTGCGTACATCATGCTACGCATGCTATGTGTAGATCATGCTACGTGCTATGCCTACATCATGCTACGCATCATGCTATGCTTAGAAGTTCGTTTGCGTTTTTCGTTTCGTGCCGGCTATTATTTTCCACAAACAAAAATAAAAGACTCTCTGCATGAACTGGTTGAGGGGTTGCCATTCAGAAGGAGAACGACACAAAACTTGGAGAACTACGAATCTACCGCGGGGCATCTGCCTCACCTTCTGTGTGTTAATACTGAAATTTCATCCTTATTTCAAATTATGCATTGCTGTATCGGAAAAATCAGCGGTATTACATTTCTTTATGTTGCGCCTTGTCGTAGCAATTCCAGTTCACCGAATGACCCGCCCTCTCTAGCTGGCCCCCAGTTGCTGTTTCCCTGCAGTATTGGTGTTCATGAGGAAAAACTGCTTGGAAACGGGCAGATGTATTGTTACTCGCTAATTAGCTGAGTCACACTGGCTTCACTATACGGAAGTAGTTTAGTATAACGTGGGTATCAAGAGCGTCGCAGTATATTTTATTGGTTTTGGAAAGGCTTGTTGTGAAGAGAACGCAGTCAAACAAACAGCGTTGTTTTGTGTTCACTGCCAACGACAACGCAGAAAAGCTGTCATCAAAGTTTATGCACAGATATCGCGCACGCTCATGGCCCGCGGAGAGGAACAACTTTGGCCCAACTTATCGGGTAAAGAGGCTAATATCTGAGATTGTTCCAGCCTCCGCGCCACGTACTAGTCTGCAAAAAGGCAGATTGCCATTTTCCGAAGCAAAGAAAAGCTATCAAGGGTGCCGAGTTTGTTGTGATCTCTTCCGCGGACTGGCCAATAGCCACGGCGCGCATCGCCCAAGCCACGGAGGAAGGAAAAGTTGGCTGAAACCATTACGAAACGACCGCCACATCAGTAGCGCATGCCATGCGCATGCGTCGGCAGTCGCGCGGGCAGAGCCGTTTCCGTTGATGCATCATTTATGTAGTGGGACTGCAACGGGTACAAGGGTACAACGACAGTAAGCGGAAAACGAGACCGCGTCAACACTTTAAACAATAGCAGCGCCCCTGTCTCTCAACCTTTACTCCGCTAGCTCGGCGTTCTTTTGAATGCAGCGCCACAAGTGGCGTTCTACAGCAGTTTTCTCGATTGCTCGCGTGATGCGACTGGATCTACTAAATAAATTGTCGGTCAGGCTGGCGGGAACCGTTACCAGTTTGATGGTTTGGTTGTGGCGTAAAACTGCGGATTTCTTCATATCCACGGGATGTATTCCACGTTCGACGAAGTGTACTTTTGCCAGCAAGTGCAAAAAATGTCAGTGCTGCTTATTTATGTTCTGGTAACGGTTGTTTTTCAGGTCCGGTAAACTTACCGCTCCGCTGCCCGTTGTTGGTGTGCGAGAAACGTTTGCTACCGTAATTCACCTAAGCTTGCGTGTTCGTGGGTCGGAGTCAGCTGTACATTTCTGACAGTGTACGTTAGCCAGTGCTTTTTAGAAAGTTGCTGGTGCGTTGTATGTCCCCTTACGGTGTGGTGTTGCGTAGTTGTATATTGATGGTTGCTGTACCTGTAGGCGCCACTTAATCTCCTTGGGTTAGTCTCTCGCTGTCGCATCGCACACACAAGCTGAACAACTTTCAAGCAGTTTATCAGAGTGTCCGTGCCTAGACTCTTCAGTATTTTTAAACTTTCGTGTTAATTGTGGTGTTAGGTTGTCTGGTGAGTAGCGTACATTTACAGTGCTAATCAAACCGGGAATTTCGACCCTTTCCCGTTGCGCACACGAAACGTAGAATGCGCCGAGGAGAGCGTGAGAGAGGTAGGTCACGCTATTCCTCCTAATGTGCGTTCAAGGCGTTAGCGGCCGCACTGCTTACGTTTATCTGTGCTGTGTGTGAGGTAGTTGTCCCATGTTTCTTCCAATGCCACTGATTCAGTCAGATGTTCTATTTACACTAGTCAACCTTAGTTTGCTCCCTGACATGTAGATAAATGGCACGCACACTGGTTGTCTTAGCAGTAGCATAGTATAACAAAACGTTTATTTTGTGGAGGGAAAGAAAGGTGCAAACATGCAGAAAGTTTGCTGCCGCTTCTGTGCTGTCAATGTCTGTGGTAACCTGAGACTTCAGAATAATTGCTCATAACGCTCACGTGCTTACTATTAGAAGTTTTAACATCATAAAATGCGTTTAAAAATACCGCATTCCTGCAATTTATGCCGTCAATGTCAGTGGCAGTCCGAAAGACGGAATAATTTTCAAAACGCTTAGGTGCAGAGTTGTTGCATCACAATGTGCACCAAACATTAACCCAGCAGTCGATAAAGACGACGACGAAAAAATTCTCTAGTTCGTCGTATTTTCGCCTGTTGTACTGTCGTCTTGTAGTCTTTCTTGTCGTGTCGTGATTCTGAGGTTCTGTCGTGTGTCGTATTCCTGTCCTAAGTTTAATTTTCTATCGTGCCGAATTCCCTGTCTTGTCGGGATCCTGATGTTTCATCAATAGTTGCAAATGGTTTGAATGTCATCGCCCATTGTGAAGAGTAGCGTACATGGCAGTTCTGTGTGACTGCAGGAATATTTGTCGTTGCGAAAATTGCCTGTCGTTACACCAGAAATATGCGTTGTAACAGATGACTTTGTCGTAACAACAGGACTTCTGTTGTCACAACAATGTTTTTGTTGTATGGCAGGAATCCTTGTTAGTTTTTTGCAGTATTCCTGTTGTGATTTTAGACTGGGGCTAGCAGACTGCTACATGGTGTATTCATTCTCTATAACCTGTCCAGAAACAGTCTATAATTGAGCTATGGAGATATTTGGTCCACCACTGATAGCTTGCGACAAATATTTTTGTTCCTCTGCAACATAGAAATGAAAAATTCTTTCCATTCCTTACATGAACCTATGAAGTCATGGCTGTGGCATTCACTGTGGCTGAAGTCATCTGCGGTATTCTGAGAGGTCGTCATGGAGAGTGTGGAGGATTATGAATGCACTGTGGAGCTAATAAGCCACAAAAGAGTACCTTGTGAGTGGTCCATATTGTGCAGATATTCACCAGTTCGCAAGAACGAAGGATAGGTAAGCCTAAAGTATGTTTAAATATTTGTATGTCTCAAATTGTTTAGCAGGAAAACATTACCATGGCTCGTGCTGTAAAAAACATTCCAGTTTCGTACAATGAATGAGGCATTGTTCAATATTTTGTCGTGCTCTCTGCGTAAAGACAAGGCATAAATTTATTCTCTGACATTTTTGTACTGTTTATTTGCTAAGCAATAGAGCGAACATAGACTGAGAACAACGAAACAAGGAATGCATCACCATTTTAATTGTATTTGAACCCCTTTTTGGAAGTATGCTTACAACCAGGCAACGTATGAAAGCTCTTGTACGGGATAAAATCATTGCATTCTTCAGTACGCACTGCCATTTCTGGGACTTTCATATTGCGTTTTTAGGTAGTTTCTTTATCAATAATGGTTTTGACAGCTTGAGCTGTAGTTCAAGGCGACAGTAGGAGCCGTTCGGAACACGTTGGCAAAACGTTCCTGGAAGTGCACTTTGAGTGCACTTCCAGGCAGAAAAACTGAGATCCTAATTTTGGTTAGGTAAGCTGGCGTCTTGTTTTTACAGGAATAAATTTGTGGGAGTGTTCGTTGTAAGAAAATTTCACTGTTAAGATGTTATCCTGAACAACAATATTTGGCATTGTGTTCACATTCAGCCTATTTCTGATGCTGGAACAGGTGGTAAAAAAAGACCACAATTTCGCATTTACGTTTTGCAAATATTTAGCTTTTACACCTTGAGAGTTGCTGCTGTGATGTGACAGCACCGCGGACACGCCCAATGTGGTTGCTGCTGCAACATTACGGTAGCAAATGAAGATTAAAATTTCCCGCTTTCAATACTCCAGTAGTACCACTAATACGCCCAAAAACAGGTGTAGCATAAGCAATGCTTGCATTTGATTTCGATACCTAGGTGGCTAAATAAGGGTTCCTTTTTGAGGGTAATTGTTTAGAACTCAAAAAGTGATGTCTGGAATAAAATGTGCTGTTATAATTTCTAAGAAAATTCTGCAACAGCCTCATTCAGCATTAGTCAGCTCAACTTTTGGCTCGTACCACTACGCCACCATCGAGGCAATACATATCAAGAGGGAAATATTCCAGGTGAAAATATCTCCATAAAACAAATTTTCTGCCATACGGCGATATTTATAATTTCCAGTGACTTGCCCTTCATTTCTTTGTGATGGCAGCATCGAGTGGAGACGTTCTGATTGCATTTTACGAGTGTTGTTAAGGTAAACATCGTTTAGGTGTAAGTTATATTAAGCCAGCCTGAGTAGAGCATTCTAGAGAGCACATTATAGAGTATGGATAACATTTTTTTTTGCAGAGAGAAGGTGTGTAAAATGCTATGCTCAAAATTGATTATAATATTTGATTAAGAAACAAAACCTCTCAAGGAGAAAAACTCTTATCTTCAGGCTACTTAGGCAGCAAAGTGGGACAGTTTCCAGAATCACAGTAATGTATGTGCTGATATTTTTTCGCGCACACTTGCACCTTTAGCAGCAGTCCCACAAAAGAAAACAAGAAATCACTGATTTTAAATCAATTACTCTGTTATCAAAGGGCCTAAGCAACTCACTCATAAGTCTTCTTAAATCAATTACTCTTATGAAAGGGCCTCAGCAACTCACTCATAAGTCTTCTCGAGGCCCAGTTATTCTGAGAGGAGAGAATGGCAGCATCAATATTGTCCGCAAGAAACACATCATGGATTCGCCACATGCATTGTCACTTCAGGATGTGGTCATCCTCTTCGCCGCATATGTCATTCTAATCTTGTTATGCTTATGTACCTTTGGAGAGTTCTTGGGACTTTCACAGGGAGTTCTTGGAAGAGAGAGAGAGAGAATAAACTTCTTTATTAGCAAAAAATGTGGAGTGGTGTCCTCATTTAGGGACCCCATTCGTGGTGCCAGCTGCGACGGCCCTTTCAACCAACTGAAGCTGTTCTTCCGGACTGGAACTGGACAACACGCTCTCCCACTGCTCATAAGACGGACGACGAAATCTGTCTAAGATTGGGGTTTTTCTGACAACCCCACACCATGTGGTAGTAGAGCGCGCCAGGTTCGCTACAAAACTGACACAGAGCGGAGTACTGGGTCGGATACATTAGGCGCAATTTCGTCAAGTGGGGAAACGTATTTGTTTGAAGCAGCCCAAGTATTCTCTCCTGGGTTTTCGTTAAGGATTCGTGGGCCGGGGGGTAAATCTAGCGCTCGAGCCTGTAATGTTGACTGATCTCGTGGTAGGTGAGCAAAGGGCTCGCAGCCTCTATCCCACGTGGTGCCCGGCGGGAAAGCTCTGGGGCAGTATTATGGGCGGTGTTGTTGCCCTGGAGGATCGAATGGGCTGGAGTCCAGAGTATTTTGACTCGTCGGTGAAGCGGACGTTGAAGAAGAATATTTAAGGCACATTTGGATATTCTTCCATGCAGGTAATTTCGGTATGCCTGTTGGGAATCTGTTACAACTGTATCTGCGGTCGTCTGAGAGATGGCCAGGGCAATGGTAGCCTCATCTGCTGGGTCAGTGGTCGTACAGGGTAGGGTAATGGTGGTAATATGCGACGTTGTGGCTGTCACAACAACAGTCATCGATCCCCTTCTGGCGTAGTCAGCCACATCAGTATAGACCATGCAGGCCCTGTTGTCATTGACCCTTCCGATTGCACGAGCTCTTGCCTCTCTTCTGCCTGCATGGTATACTGGATGCATGTTGCGCGGTATTGGCGCTACTGCAATCTTCCCTCGCAGTTCGAGTGGCATATCCCGATACTGTACCTCTTCAGGGGACGTCATTCCTAGTCTGCCTAGGAGGCTTCTCCCAGTAATACTCGACCCCAATCTTTGTCGCTGGTTTGATAGATGAGCCTCCATGATTTCAGACACTGTATTGTGAATACCCAGTTTTAAAAGTTTTTCATTCGAGGTGCTTACTAGGAGCCCCAGAGCCTGCATATATGCCTTTCCGATTAATGCGTCCAATTTAGCTGTTTCAGTCTTATTGAGTATGGCATATGGAAGGGTGTAAGCCAATCGGGACATCACAAAGGCATCAACGAGCCGAAGTGTGTCCGCCTCTTTCATGCCCAGTTTCAGCCATTTGAAAGCGGCCGCGTGTCATTTAAGTTTGTGTCTGTGTTGAAATACTTGAAGTAATCAGCTCTACTTGGGATTTTACAGTATTGATCGAAGTTAAAGTCTCTCTTGAAGTGCATGAAGGGGGTCAGGTCTGATTTAGAGGTTTAAGTTACTGGCACATGCAAGTTCCATGTCAACTGGACACTGAAGTGATACCTCCCTTTACGATTTTTCATCATTGGCACAAAGCCCACGCTGCCTTTGAATCTACGCTCTTAATTTAGTTAATGGCACCGTATTGTAACGTCTTTATTATTCAAGTGCAGCTCCTGAGAATTTTTTTCATGGAAGTGCGCTTGCTGGTGGATGCAGAACGGATTCTGCCCGGGGCTAGCCTAGTCTTAAATATTCGAATGTCGTCGGACGGCACTCTAGCCATGCCTGCAGCGGCCAGCCAGAGTGCCATCGGACGGCGCTCTAGACACTGCGTTAATTGTTAGCCCTCCCCTTTACTCGCTATCCATGCTCTGCTTCCTACCATACGACGGTGACGTGAACAAAACCCGCTGAAACTTGTAAAAATCGCCTCTGACAATAGTCACGCGCCGTTTATTGTATTGTAGCCAGGATAACGAACAGATGCAACAGGCCATCCTGCTGTCTGGGTATGCGCCGTACCAGCATCAACCATGTTGAAGATGGAGGTAGGATTATGTCCTATCCAGACGCGAGGATATGCGCCAACGACGTGTCAGGGGCAGCAGATGAACCCCATAAAATGCATGCGCGAGAAACGAGCTGGGTTATCTCTCCCCCTCCCCATGTGGAGCGAAAATTGCATCGTACTTCCTGCAGCTTTAGAGGGGAATGCGCCAACGTTCACAAGAGTACAATTACTGTTGAACTCTTGATCAAAACCTGATTTTTTAGAGTACAGACTAAGTGGAAAAGTCGTAGAGGAAGAAGTTGCCAGGCGACGACGGTATGGCTGACTCCGCTGAGGGATACAGAGTATACAAGAGGCACCAGCAGCTTCAAAAAATAAAACGTAGCGGAGTCCCATTGTTGCACAACTTCGCCAAAGTGACACTTATAAGTGACTGCCATCAACCTACAGAACAGTCGATGTTTAGCGCAGGCTACGCAGAAATTCGCACCATAAGCCAGCTCGTTGATATATCCACTGATTTAGGAGGAGCTCAATATTCGAAACTGTAGGAAGCGTTTCATCCAGCGAGAGACGGGCGAAGGAATTGTCGTCGAGGGCAGATAATGAATGTGCCCAAAGTCCGTTCGAAAGGAAGTGAGAAGTTCCTTCTTGGAAAGAGCGCAGAAAGGGAGACGTTTTCTTTCTGAGATCATTTTAAGCTTTCCTGGAAAACTCAGGATGATTGGCGGAGGAGAGTGGCAGAAATAAAAGTGAATAAGTCACATGAGGTTAGAGTCATTGAGTCACTTGATTCAGCGCCTGGTAGGGTGTTGTGATGTCTCTGTGGGAAGTAAACACACAGAGCGGAATGCTGGAGGCACACGTCAGTGCGAGAAGCAGCGAGGGGAACAGGGGCGCTACTCCAGAAGGACCGAGTTCCGCCTACTCCCGAGTTTCCAGCTGCTCGGGTTATGAAAGTAGAGATAGAGGAGCATTCGATACACCTTGAGCGAAACCGCCGGAATCGCGCGCAGCACGCCTGGCAGTTTTGCGCACCTTGTGGGCCCCATAACGTCAACTTCACCCGTTCTTAGCGGTTTCTCTTCAAAAGGGCGTTATTGAAGTCAGCGTTGCAGAAGAATTTTGCACTAAGATCACCATTACGCCCCGCAACGTTGTGATCTCGGAGGTGTCCGTGCTTTGCTGCTCCACCACGAAGGCGACGCTGATGGATGAACCTTTCACCATTGAAGAGCTCAATTTGTCTTCCTATCCTAACGATTGCGCGCGGCGTTCAGCGACATGAACGAAACAAGCTTGAGAATACTAAAAAAATGGTAGCATCTCCACTCCGTGGATGGCGAGGGTGCGGAGTACGGGGACTCGAAATGACAACCAAGTTGCGCCCCGAGTGACATCCGATTTGCGCACCGACCGTCATTCCATTTGAGCCGTGAGTTGGACCTTGATTATTCCTAAATGAAACTTCAACTCACGGCTCACATCGAATTTCGCTTGATTTTCGCTTGATGGTACTGTGCGCACGGGTGGACGCGAACGGACATTGGGAGGTCCTAAGGTACCGTATAAACCGGATTATAGGTCGACCCGGTATATAGGTCGACCCCCTACCTTGAGGTGGGAAAAGTTTACAAAAAAAATAATTCGGCACAGAAGCGCACTGGCAATGTCTATATTTATTTTCGACGCCCGTCCGTCACTGCCACTCACTATGCCTGCCGAAGTCACTCGTCCGAGCTCTCAGAGTCGTCCGAGGATGACCGCTGCTTCGCACTGTCATCTTCCATGCCATCAGGCGCGTTGCTGATGGAGCACTTCCTGAACGCTCGTGTAACCATGTCGTCGGGCAGCGACTGCCCAGAGAAGGACACCCAGCTTGACACGGTCGCAACCGGCCCGTATAGGTCTTTTGTTGTCGCCGGCTATCCACTCATTGTACAGTTCGCGGAGCCGGTCCGCGCATGGCCTCCGGAGCGATCGTGAGCGAAGTTCCCGGACGAAGTCCGCCACTTTGTTCTCCAACTCGGATTGCACCGCTTGACGTCCACGGAACGATCGGTTTCGGGGGTTGCACGAACACAGCTTAGCTTTCTGGCTCCGCCAGTACCGCACACTTTTCTCCGAAACGCCTAACTGGCGTTGCGCCGCCATATTCCCATTCTGCTCGGTGACTCAATCGCCGTCAGCTTAAACGCCGCGGTGAACTGGCGTCGACTGCCGCCACTCATCTCGGAACAGAGACGTACAGAAATCTACGCACGCACGCACAATAGACGAGTAAAAGATGAAAAACTAGAGAAAAGCGAAATCAAATAAAGGCCTGATAGTGCGAGAGAGCAGTCCGACACGAATGGCGATGGCGATGGACTACGCTTGCACATTGGTGCCAGACAACGATTTACATTCGGCCAATGACCGCTATATAAGACGAGGGGTGACTTTTGTGCGGATTTTTTTGGAAAAAAACTCGACCTATATTCCGGTTTATACGGGTACTCCGCACCGTTACAGACGAGGGAGTAAGCAGTTTTACTCTCGGGTACTGACTCACGGTCGTAGCCCAATGGGTAGGACGACTCACCCTAACTCTGTCTGGTCTACCGGAAAGAGGCTCGAATCCTGCCGGTGCTGTGTGATTTTTTGCGACATTGTGCGGTCCTAAGGTACTCCGCACCTAAAACGCATATCTTCATTATTATTTTTCGTTTTTTTTCTGCCATGGGTTCCTTATCGACATTTGCAAAGTTGGCAAGCCATGCATCATAAAAGGCGGCCACGGATTTCAGCACAGTTGCGATCTATTCCGGCTCATGTTGCGCGCTGCACCGTTCACGTCAAACATGCATGCGTCCGCAAAACGTCGCCGGCGACGGGCGACCTCTCGCGCCTAAGGAGAAAACCGACACAGGCCTTGTACGCAACAAGACCGGGCGGGCGAATGACTGGTAGCGCGACACCGTGATATTCCACCAACGTGGGGTGCGCTTTGAAAGAAATGTGCTACGCACGAGGTGGGGTGGAATAGTCGCTTCATCCAACATGGGAAGTTGGACCTGCCCTTATCGTTATACTTGCTGCAACACAGCACGACGCGTGCTCGCAAACTGCTTGCATGCGAATGCTATATCATGAACACACGAGTGAGCCGATAGACAGTTTTAGTTTTCCGTACGTAGAACTTTCACGGGTGGCCAGTGAATATGCTCAGAACGCAAAGAACCTACGTGAGTCTCACCATCGCATCCTGTAATACAAGAGGCGATGCTCTCAAGGGCGTACGGGTGATTCGAATTTATACGTTGCGGTGTTCATGTTGCTTCCGTACGTATAGTTGAACAACATGGCGGCGCCCAGCCCACCCACTTCGCAGCGAAAACAGTTTCGTCGGTAATCCCTCGGTGCGATATCTTGTTCAAAGTTGTTGATTTCGCCTTCCATTATCCCATTCGTACCCTCACATCAAGTTTAAATCCTCAAACAGCTTTTGTTTCCAGATAGAAGAGTCATTTTTCAGCTGTTAATCCTGACCAAGTAGCGTTTGTCGTCGTCATAGCAACGGGCTCCCGAGATCACGAGCAGTACCTGTGTCTGCCAGATGACGCCTGGAACAACGCGAGGCTGTGGGCGGGGATGGCGATGCATCCAAAGGACCTGCACGCGATGTGCTTCGCGTACGTGTAACTGAAAGGGTTTCAAACTACATGGGCGTGAATTGCGTATACTTTCACGTTTCCGTACGTAAACTCTGTACGCATGCGTGCGTGCGTGCAACTAGTTTTTCTTCCGGAAGAACATGACAGCCGCGGTGGCGCGAACGCCGAAACAGGCCCTACATGCGCTGTGTAGAGAGGCGCGCGCAATTAACTAGCGCAACGAAAGCGGCCGGGATCGCGCATTAACCTTTGAATCTTTTGCTTCTGTGATGCCCATGGATATATCTACCGGACGAAGAAATGCTGCCGAGACGTAGAGGTAAGTGAGCGGTTAACCTCGTCTTAACGAAGCACAGTTGCTCTCTCACTCTGTGGTTAGCCCTAACTTTTCAGTGACTCATTTTGACCGTTCCGTAAATTTGAAGGGCGGCTTTTGAACCCGTGTGCAAACAGCATCAATTCTTGCACCATTTAAATCCCTTTGTTTCGTGAGGTGTTGGTATCCTAGCCGGATGATTTTGCTAGCCGTATCTTTTCGCAGGTAAGAAGCACGGTCGCGCGAATATTGGCAGCGGTACCCTGCACTCTTAGCTCGGCGGTTAGGGTTAGAGTGGCTTCCGTGCTGTGCCTGTGGCTACTTGCACGGCTACAAAAAATTGTTTATGATCAGTTGAGTGATAGGATCACGTGTAGCACTAGATTACATAATTTTAATGACTGGTGTGATTGAAATGCTCCAATTTGAAGTGCTGTCCAGACAGGCTTTTTTGCGTTTCGATTGGGGGCACCATGGAAGGAAACGGGGCTTTTCCGGGCGTACGCCCCGCACTGTTAAGGGGTAACTACATGCGTCTACGGCGGCGAGTGATGCGGAAAACGAAACTCAATCTGTACAGCAAACAGGTATTGTGGGCGAGACAGACAAGCGGAAATAATAATACACAGGCCGCCGGTGGTGGCGACAGCGGCAGGCGACGGGCCGTCGCCGTCGCGGCCTATTACGGGCTGAGCCCTTAGGGGCTCGGGCTGTCGGCGTCTCATGTCGTCGCCGTCGTTCGACGTCGTATTCTCATGTGGTCACAGAACTAAATTGCGGGACATTCGTTTTCCAACGCCTTGCGCTAGAATGTATCGTCTCCATGGGCAAAAACTCATACTGAAAGAACACACCGCGACAGTCGTTTTTTGTTCTCGCTTGATTGCTTTCTCTATTTCGCTCCGTATTCGCTTTAACTAAAATTTGCAGTTCTCGATTTAGGCTGTCGTGCTCGCCACAGAAGTCTGAGCTTCTCGTGGTGAGGAGACGCTGAACAAATAAAGATGTCGACGACATCCAAATCACCCTCGATGGGCACGAAATCAAGCCAAGCAAATCCGTCAGGATTCTGGGTCTGCTCATCCAGGCGGACAGCAAGAACTATGCCTTGGTAAAGCAACTCACCAAGACCATCGAGCAGGTCCCGCATATGGTACGCGGGGTGACGGACCGACACAGAGGCATGAAAGAGGGCGACATGCTCACGCTTATCCTCTCACAAATAACGTCCGTGACTCCATACGTCATCCTGAGTAGAACGGAACAGGATAAGATCGACGTGCTCATACGCGTCTCTAAAGAAAGCCCTTGAATTACCCACGAGCGCATCCACGGACACGTTGCTGCGTGTGGGGCTGCACAACACAGTATCGGAACTTATTGAGGGCCACTTGTCAAATCAAAGGGCACGGCTCGCTCGTATACGAACGGGCTGCAGTGTGCTGACCAAACTTTGGTGGGTTCCGCGAGACCAGCCCCAGTCACGGGTGATCCCGGAATCGTGGCGGAAATCTATAATAATCCACCCGATACCTAGGAATATGCACCCGAACTACCATCAAGGTCGCAGAGAAGCACGCGCAAAAACGCTGAATCAGATTTACTCCCGAGTCCCGCCGACGACCTACACCGACGCAGCCCACTACAACGGTAGAAGAGCCATGGTGCCGTGGTGACGGACGGGTGTAAGCATTTGATCAGTGCCTCTACTCCAAGAGCTACGGCCAAAGAAATTGAAGAACTTGCCCTCGCTCTCGCCCTCACACAAACCAACACCACGACCGTTGTCACACTCACAAGAGGCATGCCGCAGCTTCATGTCGGGATGGGTGTCACCCGTGACGCTACGCATCCTGGAAAGCAAGACGCCGGACAGGAAGGTCGCAATTGTGTGGACACTGGCGCTCTCCTTCATGAGAGGCAACGAACGCGCCCATCTCATGGCCCGAGATCTCGCCCACCAGACCACGGAGGAGACACCAGAACCCACGCCACTCAAACTTCCACGAAATTACCCAACACTACAGGCTCAGTAGAACAACATTCCCGGCACCACACCCAGAGCTCTCCAGGAAGCAAAAAAAACGCACTCAGACTAATGCAGACAGATACGTTTCCCCATCCCGTCAGGATGCATCTGTTATTTCCCACGCAATTCGACGCACAATGTAAATTCTGTACTCGACCAGGCACTCTAAGGCACATAATATGTGAGTGTGCCAAGCCCCTTTCCCTTCCCCTACCCCTGAGCAGTGGGAGATACTGCTGTCCAGCTCCCTCCCTCAAGATCAACTTCTGCTGGTCTAGAGGGGCAGACGAAGAAGGGCTTGCGTTCAGGCTAGTTGGTATTCCATAACGTTAATCTTAACCACATAAAAAACACACGGACACAAAAGACAAGGGCGAGGCCTACTTCCAACTGAATTTTATTGAGTCGGGGTGAAATATATGTCTGCAAAAAGACAAGAGATACAGAAAAAATCACGCCATATCCACGGAATGAATGATGATAAGTGGGGCGAAGCTCGAGAGGGGGAGATCATCGGTAACCGTAACTCTCCCGTGAAAGTTCACCCATTACATCACTCCGCAGCCTTGTCAACAACCACCTCCTCCATCCGGTGACTCGTTGCCCGATCAACTCCCCCTCTGTTACCACTGTGGCGAGGCAGGACACATGTACCGTCGGTGTCCCTACAGGGAACTCGGGCTACGGGGCTTCGGAGTCAATGCTCCCAGGCCCAGACCTGGTGAAAGACCCCGCGCCATCGAGGACTACCCCGCACCTCCACCACAATTTGTCACGTAGGATGGGACACAACGGTAAAGAAAGAACTTTTATTTAGGGCGAACTTGTGCCGAACAAGAAGAGAGAAACGAGCAAAGGTCCCTTGCGTCTCGTTCGATCTCCGAGAACGACTGCCTGCGTTCGTGGCGTGATCTCTTGCGTGATCTCCCCCTCACAGTGCACGTGCGCTCGCGCCTCCGTTGGCGAACACAGACAAGCTCGCGCTCCCGGTGCCGAGTTTGCGCTGCCGGTTGCAGCGGTTCTTGCGCGTGCAACGCGGCCCACTTTGCGACATATCGGAAAGCATGCGGCGGTCACGTACCACGAGACACAAGGGATGGACAGACCCATGGCTTTAGGAGCTTCGCCCCTAAAAGGTGACGATTATACAGAGATATGAATAACGGAATCACTTGGTGCTGTTCCACAGGTGTCAGTCATTACTATGACCAGTTCGTTTTACTGCAAAGCAGTATATGCCCCCCCCCCCCCCCCAGTTTCATTTTCATTCCGGAGTCATCGATTTACTCGGAGCCGCTCAAGGGCTCGTCCCCTCCCCCCCCCCCCCCCGCTGACACCTCTTTCACAACTATTTTCCCCCTCGCCTCCACCGGTGCCCCTTTGGCAAGTTGCGCAGTCGCAGCTGAACGGTGGTCTGCGGTTATCAGATGATTGCGAAAATAAACTGAAGCACGGATGGGCGTAAAAAATGCACTGACGAATACCACACTCCCTAATATGAAATTTGTGCGCAGCGCGAGCTGCAGTCTTCTCTGTCAGGGCGCATTTCTGCTGCATCTCAGAAAGCACGGCGAACGCACGGCGGCGGGCGCTACTTTACTCGGTGACAACTTAAGAACGGCACCACAAGTTGCCGCTGTGCCTTATTACTGTAGCCGGATGTTTCTCCGCGCGGCGCAAGTAGGGCGTTACTGGGAATATTTGAACATGGTGTGTGCCGTTGCCGTGATTTTTGGACTTAATATGCTTATAAACTACTCCAGTGACGACAAACAAACTGCGTGAGAAAAGGCAGACGATATCACGCATTCATAGCAAACCCCTTTCAAAACGCGCGCGCACTGACATCATGGGTCCGGCGCTTTGGCGGACTGATACACTACATGAAGTGGTGCCGTTCTTAAGTTGTAACCGAGTATATGCTGCTACCTCGCAATGCGTCGCCGCTGCCGGCCAGCATGTTGAAAATCGTGTTTGAACCTCCCGCGCAAATGTCAAGTGGTTCGGATTAGCCCAACACCACCTAGAGGAAAGCCAGTCTAGGTGACGTTGATTAGCCCCGCACAAAGGAGCAGCGAGCACGTTGTTGCATATCGTGTCTGAACCTCCCTCGCAAACGTCACGTGGTTTGGATTAGCGGAGGATGGAACAGCATCTGGGGGAGGGCGCTGCTGAGTGGCGATGCATAGGGTGCCTGGATGCACACGCCCGCAAAGGGGAGGCGGGCGCGCGCATCGAGGCACCCTAGCGATACATGACACATGTGTGAGGGAAAGGCAGTGAGGGAGATGACGCCGTAGTCGCACGTCTCGTACTCCACTTCACCCTTCGCTAGACGCTCCTCTGTTTTCTTTCTTTCGTCGCTGCTGCGTTCGCTCACTCGGTTACGCGAACATCAACAGACACCGCTCCCGCGAAGCCAAGGTAACGGCTGCCAAGGCTGCCAAGGTAACGGCTGCCCCATAAAACGACTGAAACCCGCCGTCGCGGCGTCTGTCACTTCTAAGCACGCGCACGTGACCGGTTTACGGTTTATGCGTGCGCAGGTTTGTAGCGAAGAATAGTGGGAGGAAGAAGGGGAGGCGTGCGCGCGCAGCTATAGGTGTCATGCCCTTACTGATGGATGGCATATCCGTTGTGCTGGTACGAGATTAAAACGCGGACGTTAAACGGCCCAATGGGACCTGTTCGGAGTCCTTGGTGGTGGATCGCATTGGGTTTGTGTGTTAGGCTATCTTCAAATTACCGACACAAAACTCGTATCGTGATCTATGGACGTAAACAATGTCATGTCACGCAGTTCATTCGGCTGAAAGGTGAAAGAACGTAATTCTTAAAGTCATTGCGACAGTTGCAGAAACAGTCTGAACCTGTCCTTGTACAAAACAGTAAGATTGCTTACAACGCGGAGGGACACAGGCAGTACCACGTTTATCTGCAAGAATAAAGCTTCGATCCGTCAGACGCTCAAGAACGCTGCCTCCTTATCTAACAAGGCTACCGATGTTGTACTGACATTGCAAATCGCCTAGTTGCATTTCAGATGCCTCCACTATCTCACGCGTGCACTGATCGGAGTCATGAAAGTACGTTATTCTGATTTTCGCCTAATCTCGAGTTGACACACCGTGCCGTTTGTCCTACATAAACCCTTCCACAGGCCAACGGAACACGGTATACAACCTCTCTATCGCATTCTACGTACTTTTTTTGTGCCCAATGTTACAGCGAGTATTTTCTTTTTGTACAGGACATGTGCTTCTGCAAAGCCTCGCGAGCTTGAGTGAAGCAGACATTACAACCCGAACGCCAGCTGTGTGCCCTATTTTCTTCAAGCGATGCGCGGTACCGAGCAAATACGGTATAAGCGCCGTCTTACGGCGCTCACTGCCGTCATGGCACTGGTTTCCGTCGCTTTGTTTGCCTGCTTCTCACTCCTGCGGACAGCCTCACGACTGCCACAATGACGTGTTCAGGATACCCTGACCTGTCCTAGCCGGGACACCTGTGCCTCCACATCGCTTTGCAACGTGATGAACACAGGACTTCTTGAGGGCATTCGTGAAGTACGCGTCGTCGCTACTGAGCGTTTCACCAGTTTTGGTGTGCACGGAGTTATGTGGCAACAGGGGCTTCTGGCTGCGGGGTGGCTATCGTGTGTTTTTGTGCGCTTAAGATGAACGTTATGGAATTCCAACTAGCCCGAACGCAAGCCCGTGTTCACCGTCTTCGACGCATGCCCCCATGACGTCATTGTCGGGCTTGACTTCTCACCGACAACGCCACGCTTATTGACTGTGCCCCGGATATTATTCGTCTTGACCTGCCGACCGCTTCTTGTTGCCGACAGCAAGCTCCCCAACCGCCTCTGCTCCACAGAACATGTCCGCTTGCTTCCTAACAAAACGACATATGTCCCTTTGTCGCCATGGCCACCAGTTCCGGACGGCGACTTCGTCATTTCCCTTTTAACCGACGTCCTCCTCCGACACCACGTGGCTCTTCCTTACACTGGCGTTACCCTTCTTGTCGCTTTTAGATGCGACTGCATCTCATTCACTCGCCTTGTCCATGCAGCGCCGTCGGCGTTGTTGTCGTCCGCCCCTCCTCCATTCTCCTCGCCGCGCGAGCTGCGCTCTCCGCCGCTCATCCCCTCTCCTCTCCGATGCCCCTCTCTCGCGAGGGGCATTGGATTGGATTCGAATGGATTGGCTTGGCTTGGCTTGGCTTGGATTGGATTGGATTGCATTGGATTGGGTTGGATCTGGATTGGATAGGATTAAAGTGGATTGTGTTGCGTCATAGCCGCGGCAGACACACTGGCGCCGGCGCATGTGCAAGTACTCTCTCTTCCGCGGTCCCTCTCTCCTTCGGGCGCGCTGGCGCATATAACCGGTGTCCCGCTCTCCGGCGGCCTTTCGGTCGACGGTTGCTCTCCCCTTGCGCTTGAACCCCCTCAGCGTCGCATCACACCAGGGTTCCCGCGAGGGGAGGTGGGCGTACTTTTCGCTGTCGCCCACACTGTTTGCTGTACCCATTACGTTACGTTTTTCGCATCGCTTGTCGCCGGCGCTGCATGTAATTACCCCTTTAATGTTCCAAAGTAGGATCGTTCAGTGACGAGCCTATTGGTTCTCATCAAATCTGCAGCGTGTATGCAACAAAGCGTACTCGAGAATGAAGAAAACAGTAGCTGTGTGACCCACTAGCAACTTTTCCACACTGAACTTGTAAACGCATAATGGGCCGTACGTTGCAGTCCGCTGAGGACGACAAAATCGAGTGCAAATTAGTCAGGAATTATAACCATACACAAAGAGTTATCTGTACTTAAATTTTGTGCAATGTTTTTATACCGGTAACGATAGCGGGGTAAACAATGGAAGCCACGGACGCGTAAACATTAGAACACTAGTGGGTTTGGCGCGGAGTGCGTGGGCAGACAGAGCTGTATACTATAGGACGCGCTGTCTGACATGACATTGGACAACTGGCGTGGCTGCATCCAAGGTTACCGCACATTCGCATCTAGACTAGTGACTGCGCCATACAGTATTGCATTCCAATACGGTTTCAGTGCTTGCTGTTGGCTCACTGCGTGCTGTCGGCGCAAACGCTAAGCTATCACCCAGTAAACTTATTTTAACGTTGTCTAACGCGCTGCCTCACGGGGATAGCAGAACGCTCTTGGGGCGTAACGGGGATTGCTTTCCAAGAGAGAGCAGTAGTACCCTTCATCAGTATTCGGTAACGCCGCAGCCAATAGAGCTTATTCACGCCTAAAGGGAGTGACGGAACGCTGCCTTGGAGATGGCATTGCAATTCCCATACAGGGTTCAAGTACTCCGCCTCGAAAGCAGCAAGTAAATCCCACGAGGAGTATTTCGCCTCTCGTTTTGGCGGCCACGCGCCACTCCCTGGAAGAGTAGCCCAATGCTTCAAAAGGGAGTTAAATATGGGACAAATGCTTTTACCTCGTAGACAGAGTGCCCAGCACTCCTCGACTTCGTAGAGTGTAGTATACTTCCCCGCCAATGCCTGACCGGCTGTCACGGCTGGCGCCACAGCACAGCGCGTCGCATCGCCAAGCAGCAGCAATGCCATGGCCTCACCTCGCCCTAACTACAACTCCCGATGAGCTCCTAGTATGCTGTGCCACACGAAGGACATAGCAACTAGGACTTCCACTAGACCCCGGCTTACTATCCGTTCTTTTGTAACGCGCCTGTGTTGCGTAAAGTCTCGTAGTGTCCAGGGATATTGTAATCGCCTTACTCTCCCTATAGTCGATATGCCTGTTTTGGTTGCGTCTCTTCCTTAAAGGCTGAACCCTGCCGCAACACAATTTCGGAGAGGTGCAGCGCGGATTATTAAGTCAGCGCTCATGGTACCTGACTGTACGTTCGCCATTGGCAGTGAGAAAAGACGACAAGCGGGCTTACCAACACCAAAGCAGGGCCTTTTCTTTCTTCGTCTCCATGGTGGTGATGATGATGATGACCACCTCTCGCGGGTACGTGCCCGCGGGCCAAGCTTTTATCCGAGAAAACGATGGGACAAGCTAAATCGAATCAACGAAATTTAAGAAGCCTATACCCTCAAATTCCTCTAGCAATAGCAACCCACATTTGCACAAAACAACCGGTACAAAAAGAAGTTTGAACTAAACACAGATATCAGTCCTACCATAGCCAATACGTGGAAAAACGTGGCAGATGTTTCCCGTAGTCCGCGAGAGACGCCATGTGGAGAGGCAAGAATTTGTTCAGCGGAGTCAAAAGAATGAAAACAGAGTGGGGCGAAAGGAAGAACGCACTGTTTCTTCTTTCTTGTGGCTGCGTATTTTCGTTCCTTCTGTTACGCAGGCACCAACCAGCCCAACTTTAAAACGCTCATGTTTTTCAGAGCCAACAACGTGGAACTACTTTCTGTAGTTCCCGCGTTATACTCGCGATCACAAATAGCCTCTAGTACCCTTGCCACGCATCAAAGATCACTGTTATGTTCCAGTTGGCGCCTAGCCTCCACAAACGGGGCGTAGCTAGGTCTCCGAAGTTTGGCGCAAGCAGAAGAATGACATGTATGGTCGGGAATCCGGCGCGGTCTCTCTTTCCTTTTATTGTTCCCTATTTATTATACCCCCCGAAATATACTCCTGGCGACGCTTCTGCTCCGCGGCGCGCAAAGTTCGACAGAGAGCTCCTGGGATCTCCGAAGGTCTGTATTGAACGCGTGCTCAGTCTTCCCCGCATGTACTTTACACATGCGCTCGAAGAAGGCAGACATGTGTTCCCATAGGCTTGTCTTTCGAACTCTGGTGGTGCCGGACCTCTTGGAGCAATCCTCTTGAGTGTGAGCTCTAAAGTGTCGCGAAGAGACAAGCTTCCTGTCCGTGCTCGTCTCGAGCAAATCTGAACACGCGGTGACGCGTTCCTGGACACTTGCACGGCAGTAAGGCGGCGAGCAGCGGCGGTGCTCCCTCGGACACCTCTGGCTTGCTCCTCCTGCTTGCTTGCGCAGCACGTCGGCAGCGGCACCACCGCCTTCCTCAGCGCTTCCACAACTTCCAAGATCGGCGCTACCGCTGGCACCTTGCTCATCCCCATCTCAACTGGTCCTGGCTTTCTCCGCCGTTGACGCTGTCACAAGCTACAGCCTCCACCCATGCAAACTAGCACCCTATGCAGACGGCACGCGTGGTCAAGTCTATAATCTACCATCGCACATTGCCTCAGAAAAAGACGCCATGAAATTTCAAGAAATAATTCAAAATACTGACACCATCTAACTTTTGCTCTTTTAATTGTTTTTTTCCTCTTTTCCGGGACGTGCAGCGAAGATATGTACTACCCCGCACGGGGCACCTTGAACAATCATGGTGACGGTACTGGCGATACCGCGGACCCCGAGCCCCCAAACATAAGCTGGATCCAACCGTGGCGATGTGTTTATAGGTGGAGGGTTAGAAACCACGAACGGTGGCCGTCGGAGCCCAGGTCAAGCTCCGGCGGATGGGCTCCCTGTCTGTTTACCAGGCAGGGAGCTCCGGGACGTCTCTCGGCAACAGGGTAAACCGAGCGAAGAAAGTACCCCCGTCCCCTGCTTTTTCCTATGCCATATGGTAAAGCGAAAAACCCCCTCCAAACATGATCGGACCCTGAAAAGGGTCCGCGCCGAAGAATCTTTTCCACCTCGTCCTGCCATCAACTCACCGAAACCTGACAACTACCCACGTTTTTTTGATAGTTGAATCGGTTGACAAATCCAAGCCTCTTTCCTCACAATCTGTATTCCTTGTATCCAAGTTTCTTGAATCTATCCTTGGCAAGACATACAATGCTAAAAAACTAAGAACTGGCGAGGTCCTAGTTGATGTTAACTCACAGAAGCAAGCCACAACTCTCATGAGCCCAACCCGCATGGCAGACCTGGATATAAGAGTAACCCCCCACCGCAGCCTCAACAGCTCCCAGGGTGTGATATCTGAGCCAGACCTCCTAACCGAGACAGAGACTGATCTGCTCGAAGGCCTAAAAGATCAAGGTGTGACAGCAGTAAGGCGCATCGTCATTAGAAGAGATAACAAAGAAATAGCCACCAAACATCTGATTCTCACTTTCGACCGCTGCACACTGCCCGAGCATGTCAGCGCAGGTTTCATCCGTTGTTCTGTCCGGCCATACATCCCGAACCCGCGGCGCTGTTTCAAGTGCCAGAGGTTCGGGCATGGTACCAATTCCTGTCGTGGCAGAACAACATGTGCCAAATGTGGCCAGCATGATCATCTATCCGACAACTGCACTGCAACCAACCTTACCTGCCCGAATTGCCAGGGTCCACATGCAGCATACTCTCGCGCTTGTGAAAAGTTTCAACTAGAGAAAAAAATCATTAACATAAAGGTAACCGAAAACATCACCTTCCCCGAGGCGCGAAAGAGGTTCGCCTCTTTTCCCCTGGGGAGGTACGCCGACGCAGCTCGCCGGGGGGCGGAGCGGCGTCTGGTTTCCACAGGGACCCAGTTCAGCGAGTCTGACCTGGTCCCTCCCCCGCCCCCCCCCCCCCCCCCCTGGGTTGCCTCTGGCAGCCCAACCCGCCACCACACCGCTTGCTGAGGCAGCAGCGGTTGTGGTGGCAACCTCTTCGGTCGGGACCGGTGCCCCTCCCGTCCCTGCCTCCCCGTCCTCCAGTGCGTTGGAGAGTGCCATGGACACCAGGGGCCCCGCACCGGCTCCCACCGCCACCGCACCGCCCGTGCCACCTCTGGCGCCCCGGACGCCCTCGGCGGTGGCGGCTCAAACGAAGGGCTCCCGAGGGGGGGCCAAGTCCGGGGGGTCCGGTTCGACGGGCACACCCAGGACATCGGACGATGAGATGGATGTCGTGCCGTTCTTGCCTGCGGTGCACCGCAAGGAACGCGTCCCGACGCCAAAGCCTCCCGACAAGCCAAAAAAGGCCAGAGTCACTGCCCCGAAAGACGACACATAAACAAACACACACACTCCAGTAGCTCTCACACTAAATAATGGGAAGAGAAAACATAATTCAATGGAACTGTAGAGGCCTTCTTAAAAATCTTGACGATGTATATGAAATACTGCATGCTAATCAGCCAAGTGTAATGTGTGTCGAGGAAACACATCTGAATTCTAAGCACACAAATTTCTTGAATAGTTACCTGGTATACAGAAAGGACAGGGTTGGCTGCACACACTCTTTGGCGGTGTGGCCATAATCGCCCGCAAATCCTTAGCATGCCACCCTGTCACCTTGAACACCGTCCTTGAGGCTGTAGCAATACGCTTAATAATATTTAATAGGTTGATAACGGTATGCTCCATATACATTCCTCCTGATGTTTCACTTTTAAGCTCTGACTTCGAGGCGCTGGTTGACCAGCTGCCCGAACCATACATCCTGACAGGCGACCTTAATGCTCACAACACTCTTTGGGGCTCTTCTCGCACGGATGCCCGAGGTCGCCTTATAGAAAAATTCCTTACATCTTCAGGAGCATGCCTTTTCAACAATAAACAGCCTACATACCATAACATAGGACACAACACATACTCATGTCTTGACTTGGCGATTGGCTCCGCAGTTCTTTTTCCATGTCTTGAGTGGGGTGTGGCACTGACCCATATGGCAGTGACCACTTCCCCACCTCACTTACATATATAGGTAAAGGCCCAAGCAGTTCATCTTCCCATAATAGGTTCAATAAAGCACGAGCTAACTGGACCACATTTACAGAGACATCCAAACTACACCACACATCCATAGGACACCTACACGTTGAAGAAGCTACCCAACTCCTCACGGCGCACATCCTCGACGCCGCCGAAAGTCCATTCCCCACGCCTCTGGTGCCCCGCGCAACCAGCGGAGGCCGTGGTGGAATGAGGATACTGTAGGCGGGCGCGAGAGGCCCAGAACAAGGCGTGGGGTATCCTTCGACGGTACCCCACGTCGGGCACCTTATTTTGTTCAAACGGGCCAAGGCGTTAGGAAAACGTGTGCGCCGTGAGGCAAAACGAGAGAGTTGGCGCACCTTCCTTACATCTATTAACTCATACACAGACACACACAAAGTCTGGACACGAATACGAAAACTAAAAGGACAACAGACACACAGCCTGCCCCTGGTCAGTACAACAGGGGACACACTGGAAGACCAGGCTAACACACTTGCACAACACTTTCAACACGTTTCCAGCTCTGCACACTACACAAACACTTTCCTGAGACATAAACCGCTTGTGAAAAGAAGTCCTTACGTGATAATAACAGGTCAAAATCTGGTTACAACTCTGAATTTACTCTCTATGAGCTGAAGGTGGCCCTGAGCACATGTAAACCTTCAGCTCCAGGCGCAGACCAGATTACATACACAATGATACAACACCTACACCCAGACACTCTTGAAACACTCCTACACTTATACAACAACATATGGCTTTCGGGGCACATTCCGAAATCTTGGAGGGAGGCCATTGTAGTGGCGTTCCTGAAGGAGGGTAAGGACCCGTCCTCTCCCGCCAGTTACTGACCCATCGCTCTGACAAGCTGCCTGTGCAAGCTGCTCGAGATGATGATAAATCGCAGGCTCGTGTACTTCCTTGAGTACAACGGTCTTCTCGAGAGCTGCCAGGCAGGCTTTAGGGTGGGGCGATCTACCAACGATCAACTTGTTGCGTTGGAATCCTTCATAAAAGATGCATTTGCTCATAAGCAGTTCTGCCTTACGGTATTCTTTGATCTTGAAAAGGCTTACGACACAGCCTGGCGATATGGCATCCTTAGCGACCTGAAGTCCTTTGGTGTGTCAGGTAACATGTTAAATACCATTTCTAGCTACGTGTCCACGAGGACATTTCGTGTTAAGGTTGGGTCATCCCTGTCCGGGATACATGTGCAGGAAAATGGTGTGCCGCAAGGTGGAGCTCTAAGCTGCACATTGTTTATAGTTAAGATGAACTCCCTCCGAAAGGCATTGCCACCAACCATTTCCTGTTCCGTCTATGTAGACGATGTTCAAATATCTTTTAAATCCTGTAACCTGTCAATTTGCGAACGTCAAGTACAGCTCGGTGTTAAGAAGCTTGCTGGATGGGCGGACCTTAACGGTTTTAAACTGAATCCGGGCAAAAGTACTTGTGTTCTGTTCTCCCGCAAGCGCGGGCTTAGTGCGGACCCTGAGGTTGCTCTTGGCCGTGCATCTATTCCTGTTAAAAGGGAGCACAAGTTTTTAGGTGCCATATTTGATAACAAGCTCACGTTCATACCTCATGTCAAAGCACTTAAACATAAATGCCTCAAAACACTAAACATTCTCAAGGTCCTCTCCCACCAATCCTATGGGGCAGACAAAGAACTACTTCTCCGGGTCTTTACCGCCTTAGTCGGGTCCCGGTTAGACTACGGCAGCGTCGTGTATGGGTCGGCATCAAAAACCGCACTAAAAATGCTTGACCCAGTACTCCACTTGGGCCTCCGCCTTGCGTCGGGTGCGTTCCGCACTAGCCCGGCAAAGAGTCTATACGTTGAATGTAACAAATGGTGCCTTGAGGACCAACGAACGTACATGGACTTGCTCTACGCTTTCAAAATTTCATCGATGAATAACCATCCTTTTAAAGGGACACTGAAGTGAATTTGTCCAGCTCCCGTTTTTGCTTGGACTGCGTAGACTGGCTCAAATTAGCACACTTTTAATCGTTTATCCGGTTGACAAATCGGTAATTATTTTACAAAGCGCGAAAGAAGAAAAACTACCATGCGCGGTTTGCGGCGGCCGCACCAACTAAGGCTGTGACGTTGGGAGGAGGGGCGCCGTGATTGGACGATGCCCAAGGTTAGCAATCACACAAGTTTCGGTTTCGGTTTCGGTTCTGTAAAACATAACCAATGGCTTTGTTGGATGGGCATTCTCAATATCTCAGTAATCATCGTACCGCGCTTCTGCCATGTTGTCGGCTGTAAAATGCACAAGATAAGCCTCCCAGGGCGGCTTGTAGTCGTAGCATTCACCAGCCGAGACCTACGCAGTGCATAAACGCCCTCCGCGTACCCGCAGACGCCCAAATGTCATGCGCTTTTCCCCCATATTTGGAGCTTGCCTCCCTCATGCCTGTATCGTAAAAAGCGTGTTCGCACCAGGCCAAGGGTCTGTTCATTCTGGCCTGTGCCCACTGCCTGCAAGCAGACGGTGCTTATGGCAACAGCACGCCAACGAGAACTCGCTAGCGCGCCAGTGCCAGCCTGCGCGCGTTTTGTGAACTAGTTCGTGTAGCCATGAACGTTGCGGCCCAAAAAAAGGTGAACTCAATATAGAAAACATCGGCGGAAAACAAAAAGTTAACTTACAAAAAAAAAGCACGTACACGCGGGGATTCGAACTCGTGACTCGCAAAACATTTGCAGTGACATACCTAGCGCTCCAGACCGCTGAGCCACGGAGCAGGACGCGAATGCCCGTCTAATATAGGGTATACATTGTACAACCGGTTTACACTTTCATTTAGTTTTGCCATTTCAAGCAGCTTAGGTGACTATTTGTTGTACTGCGATCGTGCAGTAAGCGTCGCCCGAGTTTCCACAGTAGCTCACGTCTACAATTGCATTTCGTAGACGGAAAAGCGTTCGCAGATGCGTAGTCGTGCTGCTGACCGCTGTGCTTGTTCGCCCAGCGCAAAAAAGTGCTTCCCGCGCCCTAGTTTTACGCTGTACGGTAAAAATATCAGTTGATTTTATTTCCTTAGTACCTATATTGACTTCGCTGACTCTTCTCCCGGCTTCAAGAGGCCTTATATTTTCCTACTGCCGTACCAGTCAGCGAAGCGTCGCATGTGCGCTTGTGCAGCGCTTGTGTGAAGCGACCTTGACTTGGAGCTAGATACAGTGTACAAACAAACCAAGTAAAGAAAGGCACATTCTTCCATTCACAAACGTGTCCTGGCTTCGTTTCAACTAAGCGAACGAATTGCGACGAAGCAATTTTTTTAACCTCCTTGATTGCGACGACCCGCCGGCGGCCGGCGGACGAAACGCTGGGCCGACTGACTCTCTGTCGGCCGGGGAGCCGTGCAGTAGCACAGCCGTGGCGCAGCCAATTGCCAGCTTATCCCCTCCTGACGTCACACGAAAACGCCACAGAAAATGGGCGAGCGTAAAGAGAGGAGGACAGCATTTTCGAATTAGTTTTTCTACTAAATAAAATCGCGTAAACGCGCCTAGAGTGGTCGAAACATGGCCTGGGGACTCCGGACTACAATTTGCGCTAGTAATCCCGCAATGTTTACATATCACTTCAGTGTCCCTTTAAACCTGTTTTAATGATGCATCCACATCACTAGTGTTTGTAAATCGCCCGTCCGTTCCTTTGCCATTCTCACTTAGAGTGAGACAGGAAGCTTCGGATTTCAACATCTCCTTTTCAGACATTTACACATCTTCTTTTACTGACGTTTTACCACCCTGGCAGCTTCAACCTGTGTGTTGTGACTTGTCTTTCATGAATATTGATAAAACCGGGGTACCACAAACTGCAATTTTGCAGCACTTCTTCTCCCTGCAGTACAAGTATCAATGTGCAGAGTTTTATGTGACGCATCAAAAACTGCAACCATAGTGTCTTGCGCTGCTCATGGACCAAACTTTGATGCATGCAGAACCATGAGCACATACACCACAATTTACTCAGCTGAAGCATATGGCATCTTACTCATTGCACAACACATTCTTGAACACAAAATCTCGAAGTCCATCATATATACAGATTCCTTGAGCGTTGTGCGCGCATTGGCATCATACAAGCCATGCAAAAACAGAATTGTCCATATGGTTTTCAACACTATCATGTCTATATATGCCCAAAAACTTGTTCTGGTGTTGTGCTGGGTTCCAGGCCATGCTGGAATTGCCGGCAATGAGGTTGCGGATCAGAAGGCCGCAGTTGCTGCACTCAGGAACACAGTAGATATAACCATACTACCACAGAGCAGAGTGACCTTAAGCCACAAATTCGACAATACCTTCGTAGGAAATGGCAAGCACAGTGGAATGAAGAGACAGATAACAAACTCCCCGCACGGGGCACCTTGAGTATTCATGGTGACGGTGTTGGCGACACCGCGGACCCCGAGCCCCCAACATAAACTGTAACCTACCGTGGTGATGTGTTTAAAGGTGAAGGGTAGAAGCCTCAAACGGTGGCCGTCGGAGCCCAGGTCAAGCTCCGGCGGATGGGCTCCCTGTCTGTTTACCAGGCAGGGAGCTCCGGGACCTCTCAGGCTATCAGGGTAAGGTTTGAGAAGAAAGTACCCCCGTCCCCTGCTTCTTTTACATGCCATATGGTAAATCGTAAATCCCCCCCAAACATGATCGGCCCCTGAAAAGGGGCCGCACCGAAGGTTCATTTCCGCCACTCCCAACCCACAGTCTTCCAAAGCCCGATAACTACCCCCGTTTTTTGGTGTTGGAATCCAGTGACCAAGAAAAGCCTCTTGCATCACAGTCCGTGTTCCTAATATCGAAATTTCTGGAGGGCATCATTGGTGACAAATATAAGGCCAAAAAACAAAGAACTGGAGAAATCCTCGTTGAAGTACACAACCAACAGCATGCAAAGATCCTCCTTGAACAAACTCGCATAGCCAATCTTGAAATCAGGGTGACACCCCACCGGAGCCTGAACAGTACTCAAGGTGTCATCTCTGAACTAGACCTGATGAATGAGACAGATGCTGACCTGCTGGAGGGCCTGAGAAATCAGGGCGTGACAGCTGTGAGGCGCATAACTATGAGGAGGGATGACAAAGTAGTTTCGACCAAGCACATTATCCTTACTTTTGACCGGTCCACACTCCCAGAGTACGTCAATGCAGGTTTTGTACATTGTAATGTCCGGCCCTACATTCCAAACCCGCGCCGCTGCTTTAAGTGCCAGCGGTTCGGGCACGGAACCAACTCCTGCCGTGGTCGTCTGACCTGCGCAAAATGCGCTCAGCATGATCATCCATCTGATAATTGTCCATCGTCAACCCTCACCTGCGCCAACTGCCAGGGACCCCATGCCGCCTACTCTCGAACGTGCGAGAAGTTTAAGCAGGAGAAGGCGATTATTAATGTGAAGGTAACTGAGAACATCACCTTCCCAGAGGCGCGAAAGAGGTTCGCCTCTTTCCCCCTGGGGAGGTACGCCGACGCAGCTCGCCGGGGGGCGGAGCGGCGTCTGGTTTCGGCGGGGACCCAGTACCGCGAGTCGGACTTGGTCCCGCCCCCGCCCCCCCCCCAGGGTTGCCCCAGGCAGCCCAACCAGCCTCTGCACCGCTCGCTCACCCAGCAGCGGCTGTGGTGGCAACAACATCTGTTGGGGATGCCGCTGCATCCACTGCTTCCTCTCCACCGGCCCAAAGCACATGCAAGGGCACGGAGATGGAGACGGAGGCAGTCGCAGCGACCCCCTCCCCCGCCTCACTGCCTGTGCCGTCTGTCGTGCTCCCCACGCCTTCGGCACTGGCAGCGCAGGCAAAGAACACCCGAAAGGGTACCACGCCAAGGGGGCCCAGTCCGCTGGGCACCCCCTTGCCTTCAGATGACGACATGGACGTCGAGCCCTTCCGGCTTTCATCGCAGCGGAAGGAACGGGCTGCGACGTCCAGGTCAGTAGAGAAGGTCAGAAAACCCCTCCCAAGAGTCCAAGCCCCGAAAGACCCTACATAAACAGTCACACTCCAGTAGCTCTGAACACATAATAATGGGAAGAGAAAACATAGTTCAATGGAACTGCAGAGGCCTTCTGAGTAATCTTGACGACGTGTATGAGATTCTGCATACCAAACAGCCAAGTTTAATGTGTGTCCAGGAAACACATCTGAATTCCAAACACACAAATTTCTTGAATAGTTACCTGGTATACAGAAAGGACAGGGATGGCTGCACACACTCTTCTGGCGGTGTGGCCATAATCGCCCGAAAATCCTTAGCATGCCACCCTGTCACCTTGAATACCGTCCTCGAGGCTGTAGCCATCCGCACAATAATTTTTAATAGGTTGGTAACGGTATGCTCCATATACATTCCTCCTGATGTTGCACTTACCAGCTCTGACTTCGAGGCGCTGGTTGACCAGCTGCCCGAACCATACATCCTTACAGGCGACTTTAATTCTCACAACTCTCTTTGGGGCTCTTCCAGAACGGATGCCCGAGGTCGCCTGATAGAGAAATTCCTAACATATTCTGGAGCATGCCTTTTCAACGAGAAACAGCCTACATACCATAACATAGCACACAATACATACTCAAATCTGACTGGCTATTGTTCGGCAATTCTCTTTCCATGTCTTATGTGGGGAGTGGGCACTGACCTATGGCAGTGACCACTTCCCCACTTCACTACCATATAAGGTAACGGCCCAAGCAGTTCTTCTTCCCATAATAGGTTCAATGAAGCACGAGCTAACTGGAACACATTTACAGAGACATCGAAACTACACCACACATCCATAGGACACCTACACGTTGAAGAAGCTACCCAACTCCTCACGGCGCACATCCTCGACGCCGCCGAAAAGTCCATTCCCCACGCCTCTGGTGCCCCCGCGCAACCAGCGGAGGCCGTGGTGGAATGAGGACTGTAGGCGGGCCGCGAGAGGCCCAGAACACGGCGTGGGGTGTCCTTCGTCGGTACCCCACCGTCGGGTAACCTCATTTTGTTTCAAACGGGCCCAAGGCGTTAGGAAAACGAGTGCGCCGTGAGGCGAAACGAGAGAGTTGGCACACCTTCTTGACATCCATTAATTCATACACAGACCACCACACAAAGTCTGGACACGTATACGCAAGCTCAAAGGACAACAGACCACCAGCCTTGCCCCTGGTTAGCACAACAGGGGACACACTTGAAGACCAGGCTAACACGCTTGCACAACACTTCGAAACACGTGTCAGCTCAGCACACTAGCACGAACACTTTCATGAAAACACAAAACATCTGCAGAGAAAAAAGCCCTTACAAGACAAAGACAGATCAAAAACTTCTTACAACTCTGAATTCAATCTCTATGAGTTTAGGGCTGCCCTGAGCTCGTGCAAACCTTCAGCTCCAGGCGCAGATAAGATTACATACACCATGATACAGCACCTACACCCAGACACTCTTGAAACACTCTTACACCTATACAATAAAATATGGCTTTCGGGGCACATTCCACGCTCTTGGAGGGAGGCCATAGTAGTGGCTGTCCTTAAGGAAGGGAAGGACCCTTCCTCTCCCGCCAGTTATCGTCCCATTGCCCTGACAAGCTGCCTGTGTAAGCTCTCGAGAAGATGATAAACAGGAGACTCGTGTACTTCTTAGAGTACAACGGTCTTCTCGAGAGCTGCCAGGCGGGCTTTAGGGCGGGCCGATCTACGAACGATCAAACTCGTTGCGTTAGAGTGATATATTAAAGATGCTTTCCTCCACAAGCAGTTACTGTATGACAGTATTCTTTGATCTTGAAAAGGCGTACGACACTGCTTGGCGGTACGGCATCCTCAGCGATTTGAAGTCCTTTGGCCATGTCGGGTAACATGATGATACGCTTGTTAGTTACCTTTCTGAAAGAACGTTTCGTGTGCGAGTTGGAGCTGCACTCTCTAGGGTTCATGTGCAGGAAAACGGCGTGCCGCAAGGTGGTGTTTTGAGTTGCACTTTGTTTATTGTAAAAATGAATTCTCTTCAGAAGGCACTGCCCACCATCGATCATCCTGTTCAATCTACGTAGACGATGTTCAACTCTCCTTCAAATCGTGTAACTTGTCTATCTGCGAGCGCCAAGTGCAGCTTGGTGTGAACAAGCTAGCCGGCTGGGCAGATAGCAACGGTTTTAAATTTAATCCAGGAAAGTGCACTTGTGTTCTGTTTTCCAAGAGGCGTGGAATTCGGCCGGATCCAGACATTCGACTCCACGGTGTCTCTATTCCTGTCAAAAAGGAACACAAGTTTTTAGGTATAATCTTTGACGAAAGCTCACATTCATCCCACACATAAAACAACTAAAACATAAATGCTTAAAAACAATGAATATCCTGAAGGTTCTGTCGCACATCTCTTTTGGTGCTGACAAACAACTTCTTTTACGTGTTTTTACCAGCTTGATAGGTTCACGACCTGGACTATGGTAGCGTTGTCTATGGGTCAGCCACTAAAACATCCCTCAGAATGCTGGACCCTGTGCTTCATCTAGGGCTCCGCTTGTCCTGCGGTTGCCTTTCGGACTAGTCCAGTCGAAAGTCTGTATGTAGAGTGCAACAAATGGAACCTACAACGTCAGCGAGCATACACAGACCTCCTTTATGCTTTTAAAATTTCATCCATGCCTCACCATCCTTTTAAATCAGTTTCCTCACCATCCTTTTAAATCAGTTTTTCATGATACCTCCATGACTGCACTAAACCTAAACCAACCATCGTTCTCTGCGCCCTTCTCTTACAGAGTTAGAGAGGAAGCGTCAGAGCTTGCTGTCTCCTTTTTAGACACCATCCAAAGTTCTGTAGCAGATTTCATAGCACCATGGCATCTCCGCCCTGTGTCATGCGACACATCTTTCACACATGTAGATAAAAACCGAGCTCCCACATGTGCAATCCAGCAGCACTTCTTGTATTTGCAGGAGAAGTATCATTATTCTGAATTTTATACGGATGCCTCTAAGACTTCCACCTCTGTGTCCTGCGCTGCGCATGGGCCCGGCCTTGGTGTCACTAGAACTCTTAACAGTAATACAAGTATCTACACGGCAGAGGCTTATGGTGTACTGCTTGTTGTGAATCATATACTCCAAAGCCACACCCCACAATCCATTATCTATACAGACTCCCTCAGTGTTGTGCGGGCATTGTCTTCTACAAAGTCTTCAAAAAATCACGTCGTAAATCTTATCATCAAAGGTATTATGTCGGTGTATATCCACAAATTTGAACTCGTCCTTTGCTGGGGTCCCTGGCCACTGTGGTATAGCCGGGAACGAAGCCGCGGATCGAATGGCCGCTGCTGCTACACTCTCGAATGCAGTAGACATCACCACATTACCCTACACCGACGTGAAACCACACATCAAACAACAACTTCGCAAAACATGGCAAACACATTGGAGCGAACAGACAGACAACAAGTTACACGTAATAAAACCACACTTGGGACCGTACACCTCCGATACACGCAATAGATACACAGAAGTCGCCTTGGCTAGATTACGGATAGGGCACACTCATGCAACGCACTCGCACCTGCTCACTGGATCTCCAAGACCTCTTTGCAGCAGGTGCGGAGAGGCCCTATCCGTGATGCACATTCTCATACAATGTAAGGCACTCGACACTACACGACGCAAACACTTCCCTCAACTACACACACGACATATTCCACCACACCCGTCATACTTCTTAGGAGACGATGCCATGTTTTCTGTTCAACGCACCTTTCAGTTCCTATCAGAAGTTCACTTTTTACAACTCATCTCATACCACCCATAGCTTTTACCCCTGGTCCTATACACCAGCCACCTTATTTATTTTTAACCACTCTTGTTCTTCACCCTGGCCCTTTACACCAGCCGTGCTCATAGCTTTTAACTGATTTTATTTCTTGTTCTCTCCTCATCAAATCACTTTGTGTTTGGCGCTCTTTGCCCATGTCGGCCTTGCGCCAATAAAATCAAACCATCATCATCACAGATAACAAACTACACGTAATAAAGCCACACTTGGGACGATACACAACTGACTCACACAACAGACACACGGAAGTCGCCTTGGGTAGGCTGCGGATAGGGCACACCCATGCGACGCACTCGTATCTGCTGACGGGATCTTCTAGACCCCAGTGCGACAGGTGCGGAGAGGCCCTATCCGTAGTGCACATACTAATCACATGCAAGGCACTTCACACAACACGACACAAAGACTTCAGAGAACTCTACAGACAACATATTCCCCTACATCCATCGTTTTTTCTAGGTGACGAAGCCATTGTTTCCGTGAAACGTGTGTTTGAGTATTTGTCAGAAGTCAAGTTTTTAAACCTCATTTCCTATCACGCATCATAAATCTGGCCCTCTACACCAGCCATGCTCATTGTCGTCTTGTGATTTTACTTTGTTTTTGCTGACTTAGTTATTGTTTAAGGTTTCACCCCTCATATATAACTTTTTTTTTGGCGCTCGTTGCCCCAGTTGGCCTTGCGCCATAAACATCCAACCATCATCATCAAGATATGTACTATTTTTTACCTTGATTCAGCTTGTTTGTGGTGGGATGAGTGAGTGTACAGTTTTTATTTGTTTTTGAGTGTAGGCTTTATTTGTTTTCTTTTTTTATTATTTGCCTTGCATTTTCATAGGTTGTTCACTGTGTACTTGTCTGCATTCGAACGATTTGTTGCCGATTCCTTGCTCTATTTTTGCTGTGATTACCAATTACGTGTTATAATATATACTTCAACCTTAGTCTGTATTGGATTTGAAATTTCATCCCTTTCGTTTTTTTTTTTCGTTTTTGACGTTCATTGTTTGTACTTTTGCTCATGTAACCATCTATGTAATACCCTCCTACTAGGGTCTTTAGGGGTGTTATGAATGAATGAATAAATAAATAAATACAGACCGACGGATCAAGACAACCATGACAATGATGACCCTGGAAGAACTGGGCTCGAGTCAAGCCCAGTCCGAAGACCACAATCACTCACCTGGACCCAGGCAACACAAAAAGTGGGTCCGAAGATCGGCCCCGATATATGGCCGCTGTCTGGCATGTCCGGCCAGCGTCCAGGTTCCGGCAGCCACTGATCATACCTTGAGCAGCCAACATTCGGCCACCAGCACTTCGGTATTTCTCCGGCCGCCCATGTTCAGACACACAACTGCAGGTGCCCAGCTGCCAGATATTCTGTAAACTTTCGGCTACCAATGTTCAGAAAAAGAACGGCCAACGCACGGACCCAGGGCATCCGTTTTTCCTTCGGAAAGCGATGTTCAGCCGTAGCCCGGCATGCGACCGGCCACAGAGTATTCGTTTTCTTGTGGCAGTGGGGGTTCGGGAGGAGTCCGCTCGAAGTGCGGCACCGTCATTCGGTTTTTACTGCTGTTAGCAATGTTCAGCGAGGAAAAGGGCAAGCGTCCGGCCGCCGAATATTCGCGTTCTTCGGGGAATCGGTATTGTAACGGAAACCGGCCGACGTGCGGCCCCAGAGCGTACGTTTTTCATTCGGTGAGCGGTCTTCAGCACGCTCCCGGCATGCGATCGGCTACAGAGTATTCGTTTTCTTTTCGTTGGCAACCGGGGTTCAAAAGATGGGCCGACGGAAGGCCCCAGGATATCCGTCTTTTTTTTTTCGGTGAGCGGTTTTGGGCAAAACAACGGCAAGCATCTGAGCGCCGTGAATCCGTGCACTTCTGTGGCTGGCCGATGCACGTCCGGTTTTTCCTTCTGTGAAGAAAAGGCCTTTAGGAGGATGAGCGATGCAGACGCATCTTAGATTGGCCCGGTGTTTGCACGCTTTTATTGAACGAACTTCGTTTCCCAAGCAGTAATCAATGGTATCAGGTGTACCGGCGAAGTGCAAGGATGTCACCAGTTGACCTTTTAGGCCACCGGAAGACAATTTATAGCCTGGGATTGAACACTTACAAAACCATGCTATTCGCATAATCAGCTTTAGCACATACAGTGCACTTTCATATTCCATGTAGAACAGTTTAAAAATTATTCCACTCAGACGCTTAGTGCTATTCAAGTTAAGAGCTATCGCCTGCGTTTTCATGTCATCGTCATTGATGGCTTTCCCGATGATCACCTCACGAACCAGATCACGTCACATTACCAGATTTTCTGAGCATCATAACCTCCTCCTTCCAAATGCACGCTCCAATTATGGCAAACAAACAGGTCTCTTTTCAGGCATTGCACTCTAGAGCACAATACCGGTTGAAATTAAGTGGTCTTGTTCCTTAAAGGGGCCATAAAGACGAACTACAACCCTACTGAAAAGTTCCGTATATACGGAATTATGGGAATACGGAGTTCATACGGAGTGTTACGCCCGTGTAAGGAATGTAGATATTAGTTCCACAAACACGGGAATTATGTGCGTTCGCCTAATATGAACGTTTGGCACAGTTTTCGTGTTTTTATCTTCAATAATAAGCCAAATCACGCTCCGTATGATTTCCGTATACTCCGTACATACGAAATTCATACGGACAATGATTTTGCGGTTCTATTGATCATACAGACTTAAAACAGGTGTCAAAATTTTCAATAGGCATGCACTGTTTCATTTTCATGTGCTTCCCAAAAAACTTTCTTGTTTTGTGGTTGCTTTGTGTCATGCTAGGAATGTACTCCGCATTCCCATAATTCCGTAAACACGGAACGTTTCAAAAGGGAAGTTTGTTTTATTCGAAAGATTTCGTGTTTTATAGTGCCCCCAGCGCTTGTCCGGCAGCAAACGATATCGTATTCACTGAGAAATCAATCAATTTAGGTTAACACTTTGATTCTCCCGCCAAATCGTTTGTTTCGAGACGTCAGCAATTAAGTCGTAACAGCGCTAATTCAAAAGAAATTCCACTGCGTCGTTCGACTCTGTGGCCTTCCTTGCCGTCAGTCCTCCCAGATGGCGAGTCATCCACGGACCGTTGTCCGCCGTTGCTTCTAAAATAAAGCTTTCTAGATCTACCAGCCAAAGGTTCTTTCGTGGCGTGCGGGACAACAAACTAAAATGCGGCGGAGGCGCGGCGGTGTGTGGCGTGCGGAGGGGGTTTCACTCACGCAGCACACTGGAGATGGCCCGCGGCGAATTTACCCGGCGTTCCCCCACGCGGAGCCGCTCACCTCGGTGGTCCATTCCATCGGCTTTGTCGTCTGATTTAGCGACGGCTGTTTAGGCTTGTTTTGGTGCAGCTTCGCGTGCACTGCGCTCTTCCTTCGCACGACTTGATTAGCTTGTTCGGCAGCACCTCCTGAGTCACCCGACCCTGACGAAATTATACGGTCGTTCGGCAAAGATACGTTAAGGATTAGTTTGCAGGGTAAACTAATGTAAAACAAATGTAGAGACCACATCTGGCCGCTAGAGAAACGCTAGAGAAATTCGCTGCTTGCTACGAATGGGACCCCGCTTTCTAAATTGCTGAATACCAGTACGGTTGCGTTTTAACAGATATCACAAAAGGCGAAAGCAGCAACTGGTTCTGATTAATAGGGATTAATAAAGTTCCCTCAGCTTTCTCCAATTCTCAAAGTTACTAAACTAACTACTACTTTAACTAACTAGTTAAATCCGTATAAATGGAATCACTAAGCCCACGTTCCGAATTGTTTCGGTGTCTGCGCTTGTGTCGCGCCTTGGTGTAGCGCCAAGCTAGCACATCAAGATGGCTAGGTTCCGCTGTCTCACCCTTCGAAAGACGCTCCTCTCCGTTTTCTTTTCACGATTCACGGCCGAGCTACAGCGGCGGCTTCGGCCGCTCCAGCCCGGCCATGGCCGACGCTGCTGCGGCGTTCCGAACGCCGCCCCTTCGAATTCTAGGTAACGGCTGGCAGAATGTCTGGCTCCACTCTTCGCAGAGCCACGTGCGGGAATTCAAGTGCCGTCGCATGGGCAATTGTTGGGGGTGTCGATAAAGCTTTGTTTTGCGCCTGGCTTGTTTTTGCTACTGTACAAAGTAATCGTTTCGTGAAACATGGGGTATGCTCGACAAACTGTGTCCTGTAAGACAACGTAGCTTACGCTAATCGGCCAGTATCGTGTAAGACAACTCCAAAGCCAGGGCGGCGAACACCTGGGCATCTAAAGCAAGCATAGTGCGCCCAGTCCCAACAACAGTGCGCATCGGTAAAAAACAACCAATAATTCCGTGTAAATGAAACGGCGCAATCTTGCACTCGCTCTTATCCCTATTTGCATTGAAGCACAAACAACGCCTGGTCACATTACAGGACAATGATTCTTTACAGACACGTGTGCACACCAGTCGGCGATTGCGCACGGTCAAGAGACACCCCTTCTCTCACCAAAAAGTGGATTTGTCTGGTTGAGCGTGTCAAAGATGGGGCACCGACGCAGTTCTCGCCCTCCCTGTTAATCACCAAAGCCTCGAACACTTGCCTATCAGTTTTGAGAACATCTAAACAAGACGCTCGTCTCCATGAATTTAGGCGTGCCACCCGCACCTACGGCAATGGTCTGCAAGGTGGCCAGCTTCCATCTGCGCAATCACAGCTGCGCGGTGCTCCCTCAACCTGTCTTTGATGCAACGGCTGGTTGACCGACGTAGCACCCTTTGCAGTCCAGAGGAATCTGGTAAACCACATCTGTCGCGCACTCTAGAAACTTTTAAGTGCGAATGCACTTTATAAGCGACCCCCAAACCTTCCAACCGCCGGCGGCGGCGGCGGCGTCCGCAGTGCTCCTCTATATTTAAAAAAGAAACAGCATCCGGCGCCAGGTTTCGATCCGAGGACTTTGCGGGCCGCAGCGCGACGCTCTACCGACCAAGCCACGGACGCGACGCTGATATCAGTGTTAGTGACGCGCCTTATATCTTTAACGCATTCAAACTACGTCGTCAGCGGCGGTGCGTTGGCGACTCAGCGGCGTTTATAGCGGCTGATAACTGCGTGGTGTACACGTGATACTACAAACCCGATGGAAGAGATGCAAGAGAAGGCGGCGAGGCGGTGGGCTGCGGGGGCCGAGCGCAAGCGCCGCAAGCGGGCCGACAACCGTGCATTCGCACTTTCACATTCTCCCCCTCGGGGAAATGCGGGGGGAATTTTTTTTGCATGTTTTGTGACGCAGCAGGGCTCATTGCATGGCTCATTCACCCTGTCGCACCATCTTCGAAAGCTTCTCAGGAACCGAGAACACCACCTGCGCACCACATTTGCCACCGACCTTCTTTAGGCGGTGGGACACGTGGTGCACGTATGGCACAGCCACAACAGGGGTTTTCTCTCTCAGGCCATCCACACCTGGTGCTTGAGTGCTCTTCACCTCCTTCAAAAGGCTCTCCGACACAGAAACCACCATTTCTGAAGGATAGCCAGCCATTTACAATCTCTCAGCTTGCTGCATGTTGTGCGGGCAGGACCTATAGTGAGCGCCGCCTTCGTAGCATTCTTCGATATTGCCCACTTCACGTGCTTCGAACGGACCGAATGGTGAGGTACGATGTCCTTTTAGCTGAGAGGAGAAGACTGCCAACCCGGCTGACCATCGCCAAGGAGCAGGCGCACCTCCAGAAACTGCAGAACACCCGATTCCGGATTCTCGTGCGTAAACTTCAGACCCTCTGCACACTCAGCGAAAATGCGGAGCACATCCGCAACCATCCTCTCTCCGTCATCATGCTGAACATGCTTCGTGACAACAAGAAAATCGTCCACATATCTGCATGCCTTGATAACAGAACTATCTTGAAGGCGACAAGAAATCTGTCGGTCTGATATGGAAGTGTTCGAGGCTTTGGTGATTGACAGGGAGGGCGAGAACTGCGCTCGGGTGCCCCATCTTTGGCACTCTCGACCAGCGAAATCCACTTTTCGGTGAGCGAAGGGGTGTCTCTTGACCATGTCCAATCGCCGACTGGTGTGCACACGCGTCCGTAAAGATTATGTCCTGTAATGTGACCAGGCGTTGTTTGTGCTTCAATTGCAAATAGTGATAAGAGCGAGTGCAAAGATTGCGCCGTTTCATTTACACGGAATCACGTGCTTGTTTTTTTTTGTTTTTTTTTTCGAATCATTGTACAGCCTCCCAAATTTTTAATAATATAGCGGGAGCGACGACCGACCGGCATGTCAGCGCCTTATCACGGTGTTCAGCAGCGAAAATAGGTGAAGTGCGCGCACGCGCTTAGGGCCGTTTGCTGTCTGAGTGTTGTTCTGGTACGCTGTTTCCTTGAGAGTGGCACACCCCTGCCACAGCATCTGAATGACTTTGTGCCCCACGCTGCTTAGCTAACGTCGGCGATAGCGAAACGGCCTTGCACCTCGCACGGGGCACCCTGAGCAATCTTGGTGACGGTGTTGGCGACACCGCGGACCCCGAGCCCACCAACAGCGGATCCAACCGTGGCGATGTGTTTTAAGGTGAAGGTCAGAAACCTCAAACGGTGGCCGTCGGAGTCAAGGTCAAGCTCCCCTGGGCTCCCTGTCTGTTTACCAGGCAGGGAGCTCCGGGACCTCTTCAGCTGTCAGGGTAAGGCTGACGAGAAGAAAGTACCCCCCTTCCCCTGCTTTTAAACCTGCTGTATGATTTTTTCTAAAATTTCCCAAACCCAATGATCGGCCCCCTAAAAAGGGACAGCACCGAAGTATCCTTTCCACCCCTTCCGACCATGACAATTCCGGCAACCTGATAACTACCCCACTTCTTGGTAATTGAATCTCTTGAACAAGCCAGGCCTGTTACTTCACAGTCCGTGTTCTTGATTTCGAAGTTTCTGGAAAGTGTTGTAGGTGAATCATATAAACCTAAGAAACAAAGAACCGGTGATATCTTGGTCGAGGCACATAGTGAGCAGCAAGCCACAAAACTCTTGAAGCAGACCTGTATGGCCGATCTTGATATCAAGGTCACGCCCCACCACAGCCTCAACAGCTCGCAGCGCGTGATCTCGAAGCCAGATCTCGCAAATGAGACAGAGGCCGATCTTTTTGAAGGCCTGAGAAGTGAAGGTGTGACGGCAGTCAAGCGCATCACCATTAGAAGAGACGATAAGATAGTACCAACTAGACATATCATCTTGACATTTGACCGTTCCATTCTTCCTGACTTCATCAATGCCGGTTTCATCCGGTGCTCGGTCCGAGTGTACATCCCGCATCCGCGGCGCTGTTTCAAGTGCCAGCGGTTCGGGCATGGTACTAACTGGTGTCGGGGCCAAATAACCTGTGCCAAGTGCGCCCAACATGAAAATCCCACAGATAATTGTAGTTCACAACTCCTCTGCCTTAACTGTCAGGGCCCACACAAGGCGTACTCCAGAAAATGCGAGAAGTTTCAATTTGAGAAGAAAATAAACATCAAGGTCACAGAAAACATCACCTCCCCGGAGGCGCGAAAGAGGTTCGCCTCTTTTCCTCTGGGGAGGTACGCCGACGCAGCTCGCCGGGGGGCGGAGTGACGTCGGGATTCGGCTTGGACCCAGTACCGCGAGTCGGACCTGGCCCCGCCCCAACCTCCCCTCGGGTTGCTTCCGGCGGCCCGTCCCGCCACCGCGCCGCTCGCTGAGCCGGAAGCGGTTGTGGTGGCAACCACGTCTGTTGGGGATGCCGCTGCATCCACTGCCTCCTCTCCACCGGCCCAAAGCACACGCAAGGGCACGGAGGAGATGGAGACGGGGGCAGCCGCAGCGACCCCCTCCCCCGCTTTACTGCCGGCGCCATATGTGGTGCTTCCCACGCCCTCGGCGCAGGCTAAGAACACCTGAAAGGGTACCAAGTCAAGGGGGCCCAGTTCGCTGGGCACCCCTTTGCCTTCAGATGACGGCATGGACGTCGAGCCCTTCCTGCTTTTATCGCAGCGAAAGGAACGGGCTGCGACGCCCAGGTCAGTAGAGGAGGTCAAAAAACCCCTTCCAAGAGTCCAAGCCCCAAAAGGCCTTACATAACTATTCACACTCCAGTAGCTCTGAACACTTAATAATGGGAAGAGAAAATATTGTTCAATGGAACTGTAGAGGGCTTCTGAATAATCTTGACGCATCCCCAGCTTTCCCACTCACGCCTAGTTCAGCCATCTGCCACCAGGCGCACAGAAACGAGCGTAACTCTATGGGCGGCGATCTTTTCAGCATGATTAGAGGTAATTTCCCAAATGTTCTGCGATATTTTTCATATCATGTTATCTTGGGAGTGAAAACTACCAGTACACAAAATATGGCTTCCGTAAATTGGTTCTACAAGGTTCCTGAGCGGTTGAAAATGTGAGTACTGCGGAAGAAGAAGCTTCAAGCATGCGGAAAAGCAGACCGCGTGTCGCTCATTACGAGTCCGCGTTCAAAATCAGTCTCATCTTTTTGTCCCCACGCACGTTACTGGCACGTTGAATGAGAAATGGATAATGTGGGGAGTAAGCGAAGCGGCTACGCGTGTCCTGGGTGCTGTTACGAATCGTCGGTGTGTGCGTGCGTGAGTGTGTGCGTGAGTGTATGCGTGCGTGCGTGTACATGTGCATGTGTGTGTGTGCGTGTGTGTGTAGTAAGAGGAGCGTGGGCTTTGACAACACAGGGTGCGACACTGCAACATGATATGTTCCGGCTTAGACCTGGAGACGGAAGAGGCAAACCACTTGCGACACTCATCTGGCTACAACACGCTGCGGCCACAACCAGCCCGAACGGCCGCTCGTGGCGGCGGTGTCTGACTCATCCCCTCTCCCGCTCTAAGAGAATGCTTGTGTTTATGTGTTAAATCTTTTGAGCCGTGCGCGACATGCGGATAACTTGTTAATCGTTGCAACTTCTGGTTACAAATAGGCGCTTTGAGGACGAAATGCGGTCACTGACCAAATCGAAGCCTGTCTGCACCACCGAGTAAGAGCAGACTCAGCCCGTACACCAGCTTGGCTACATAAACTCAACATTGTCTCATCCCCCTTGTATTCCTCGTGCAGTGTGACCGGTGACATTGATCACTTCATTATGAACTGCTCCAAAACCAACCCTGAGCGGTAGAACTTTTTTCGTGATCTCCAGAAGTTAGGAGTGCCCCATGCTACATCGGAGGACATTATTTTTCCTAGGGACCACTGGATTGTGCGAAGAGAGGTGTCTCATCTCCTACTCGGATTCTTGCAGTCCACAGGACTAAGTGAGGTGTGGTGACATTGTGTGTCGGTTATTTTAGTACTAAGTGAGGGTGTGATGACTTTGAGAGTTTTGATATGATGTTGGGGACGATTAGGCGGAGCAATGGCCGGCAGCTATGCAAGGCTAAGTCTGCCTAGCTTATTCAACAATACTTGATTGCTTACTACTCAAGTAAAAACACAGAGACGTTTGAACCCGTACGGGTTCCGAAACGTCTCTGTGTTTTCACCTTGACTTGGTCAGTGACCGCATTTCGGCCTCATCATGATACCTGACCAGACGAACTTTCGTCGAACTCTTGACTACAAATAGGCGCTTTCTGTGAGCGTGTGCAGTGCTCTAAAAACTCTGTTGCTGCATGATACTTAGCCAGTCCAAGTTGTCTTGTTGTAAGCACGGAAGTGTACTACTGCCTCTATCGTCGCTGTTCTCTGCGCGCTGTTTATTAAACAAGTTAAATTGAGCTCTGGGCCCTTCGTCGTTAGGGTAGAGGGCAACTCCTCTGAAGCCGCTCGCTCACTTAGCTAGCACGATTTGGCGAATGTCGGCTCTTGGATGCCTTCGTCAATTAAACAGCGCGGTGACCTTGTTCGCAACGCTCGCATTACCGCGTTTACCGCGCCACCTTCCTGCGGCTACTAACGTGACACCATGTCTGTACCCCTGAGTGGCCAGAAAAGACGGACTGAGCGGTACGATTGTGGGCCTTTTATGTACGGGGGTGTTCGTACTTGTGGCGCCTGTTCGGAGCCCACGAGAGAGATGATGGAACTCCCTTTATTCCAGAGGCGTCGGAGCACGCGCTCCACGTCAGGCGCTCTCGCGCGCTCGCTCTCACGTGTCAGAGTGGCCAGCGGCCCCTACATCTCCCCTCTTACACTGTAACAAAGGGGTACACTCGAAACGCTATAAGTTCAGTCTTTGCGGGGGCTGGACCACTCGGCCAGATCTCGTGCGATAGCTGCCTGGAGACCGCGCCGAATCAGGAACAGAAACTGTCCGAGAAGTTGGCGAGGTTGGCGATCTGCCCGTACTCTCTTCCTGTTCGTGTCCCGTCCACTCTTCTCCCTCGTGTGACGTGGAGTCCTGCGTCGCGTTGGGCTGGAACCGTACCAAGTGGCGGCGTTTCTTTGCACGACGCCCCTTGGTGTTTCGACCACGAATGAGCGAGACCTTTGAGCTGGGCTGAGGAGTGTCGCTGGGCAATTTAGATCCTTCACCCATACACGGTCACCTGCTCTTAAAGGTGGCAACGGACTAGCGCGGTGTCGAGAGTTGAACGCCTTGGCTTGTTGGGCTTTATAGGCAGCATCCCAATTCTTGAACTCCCGATGACTTGGGGTATGTGGACTCAGGCGTTCTGGAAGACTCGGAAGCCGCGTCTGAAGATTGCGTCCCATCAGAAGCTGCGCTGGTGAAAATCCGGATGGTCCCGGTGTATCACGATAGGATAGGAGTGCCAGGTACGGGTCATCGCTTTTAAGTGCGAATGCACTTAAAGCGACCCCGAACCTTCCGCCGTCCGCATCGCAGAAGAGACAAGATTGCGGTTGCGTCCGATGAGAACATGGTCATACGCGCATGCTGCACGATCAGAAATAGGTCTGTCACAACGGCGGAAGAAATGGCGATAGCGCTGGCAGCTACGTTCAAAATACCAAAGTAATTATCTGCGACTCCAAAAACGCCATAAACAATTATAACAGAGGACGAATATCAGCTGAGGCGGTCAGAATCCTTGCAAAAACCCATGGACATCAGGTTTTACTAATCTGGACCCCGGCCATCAGGCTCTCAGAGGCAATGAAGGAGCTAACGAGCTCGCCCGAGGACTCACTTTCCAGGCAGGCTCAGGGCTCCTTCCACAGGACACATACTATCTGAAAAAGACAGGATGTTCACTACCGAGAAATAACTGAATACTACAGGTTAACAAGAAAGAATACCCGGATGCCGACCGCAAACTCAGCAAAAGGAAGAGGCAATCTGGCGAAAATTACAGGTTGGAACCTACCCAAATCCGCTACTGCTTAGTAAACTCTACCCAGGTCAATTTGAACCCAAATGCAAACATTGCGAAAGCCTGGCAAGCATGGTCCACATGATATGGACGTGCCCACAGATATCCGAGGCACACACACCATAGACACATGGGAGGCTCTGATGCTCAGCTCAGACCTAGAAGCCCAACGGAAATCATCAATCAAGCTCAGGCAGCCGCCAGGTCCCAAGGGATACTGGCCGACTCCTAGCAAGGGTTTTAAAAACCCATTGATTGATACTAAATAAAAGTTTTTTCATTCATTCATCCGCCGTCCGCATAGCAACAGCTGCGGGTGCGCGCGCTTTTTGTCTTCCTAGCAACGGGGGGAGATGGGCGCGCGCTGCCTGGCCGCTGACATGGCACATACCCACGTGGGAGATTGGCCAGGAATAAGTACGAATGCACTTCGTAAGCGAGCCTGAATCGTCCGCCGCCGTAGTCCGCATAGCAACAGCTGCGGGTGCGCGCGCTCCTCGTCTTCCTTAGCAACGGGGGAGATTTCCGACGCGTGAGGGCGCTCGCATAGCGCCTCCTCTCCCCCTCGCCTACTCTCCTAAAGCCCCTTTACTACTCTCCAGCTCGCAACACCCCTCTCGGCGCGCCAGCCAGGCCACTACACTATATAAAAAAAAACAGCATCCGGCGCCAGGTTTCGATCTGCGGACTTTGCGGCCGCGCAGCGCGACGCTCTACCGACTAAGCCACGGACGCGACGTTGATATCAGTGTTAGTGACGCGCCTTATATCTTTAATGCATTCAAACTACGTCGTCAGCGGCGTGCGTTGGCGACTCAGCGGCGTTATAGCGGCTTGACTGCGTGGTGTACACGTGATACTACAAACCCGCTAGTTCTGCATTCACTCACGTGACTGCGCCTCCTCTCCCTTCACTCCGGTCGGCGCTTCGCAGCTGCGGTGCGCTGCGGTGCGGTGCGCTCCTCCTCTCGAACATACACGTTAATTCACCAAGATTTCCGCAGAGGGACAAACGAGGCGTGTTAAGCCGAACGTGATCACGAGGGGGTGTTAATGTAACTAACGGGCAAAATGCCCCCAAAACTTCAACAAACTCCCCCTCATAGCATCACCCCGTGCTTCGCACTTCCTCATACTCCCCTTCGGGGAAATGCGGGGGAATTTTTTTTCCAGAAGGTACTTTACCGTCCGTACCATGCGTTCCGCCTCGCCATTGCTTTGCGGGTACCGCGGGCTGCTGGTTTCATGGCGAAAACAGTACGTTTGAGCAAACTTGGCAAACTCGTTTGATGAAAATTGGGGTCCATTGCCCTGTCCGAACGACATCAGGGATCCCGTGCCGCGCGAAGCAACTCTTGACCGCATTTATCACTGCTACGCTAGTCGTGGAAGTGAGGGACACTACTTCGGGAAACCGCGAGTAGTAATCTACGACGACAAGGTGTTCACGGCTTTTGCATTGGAATAGGTTGATCGCAAGATGTTGCCACGGACGATCCGGTGTCGCTGTAGGCATGAGTGGTTCGGGGTTCACCACTCTGTTGGTTGCGCACTGTTCGCAGCTTGTAACCATGTGTTCAATGTGCATGTTGCACCCAGGCCACCAGACACTTTCTCTTGCTCGTTCCTTGCACCGGCGAAGTCCTTGATGTCCATCATGAAGGAGGGCCAGCAAATTGGCTCGCACGCCCGAGGGATAACTAGGCGGCGGTCCAAAAGTACAATTCCATTGAAAGTGCTCAATCTTGCCCTTTCCTTCCAAAATGGCACGAGGTGAACTGGAATCTTGCTCTTGTCTGGCCAGCCATTTTCTATGAAACCACTGACTGCGAGGCATTCCTCGTCGTGTAGCTGGGCTTGTCGAATCTCTTCAAGGCGGCTTGCTACTGGTGCTGAGAGGCCTTTTAGACATCCCCAATAAAGAGTTCAACAGCATTTACTAATTTGGGGGGAGCGGTATCGCAGGGAGCTCTGGACAGCGTGTCTGCAGTTGCCAGCAACTTCCCCGGCACGTACTTTACTTGAAATTGGTAGCGCATCAACTTTATGCGCATGCGCTGAATCCTTGGTGGTAGCTGATCGAGGTCTTTATGTCCGAGAAGAGCTACAAGGGGTTGATGGTCAGACTCCACCGTGAAGAAGAGACCACGCAGGTACTGGTCGAACCGCGTTATAGCCCATGTTATCGCCAGTGTCTCCTTCTCTGTCTGGCTGTAGCGGGCTTCTGTTGGAGTCAAAGATCTCGAAGCGAAGGCGACAGCGCGTCGAGCCCCACAGGGTTGACTTTGGAGAAGCACGGTGCCGATACCATACGAACTTGCATCCGCCGAGACCACGGTTGGAAACGACGGGTCATATAGAGCTATGCAACAGTCTGAGCTGAGCATCTCCTTGACCTTCTTAAATGCGGTATCTTGATCCACACCCCAGGTCCAGTGACTGTTTTTATTAAGTAAAACTCGGATGGGCGCAGTCACGCTTGCGAGGTGCGGAAGGAAGCGACCAACGTGATTGACCATACCGAGTAGCCTGCGTACTCCGCTGGTATCCGTTGGTGGCGGAAGACTTTGAATCGCCTTGACTTTGTCTGGGTCTGGTGACACTCCGTTCTCGTTGACGACAACCCCGAGGAAACGGAGAGACTTGACTCCGAACTCACATTTCTTCCTGCTGAGCGTGACCCCGGCCTCGTCTAGGCGTTTCATGGTGGCTTGAAGTCTTTTGTCATGTTCCTGGCGGTCTTTCCCGAATACCAAAATGTCGTCGATCATGTTGACAACTCCCGGAAGACCCTCCAGGATTTGAGACATCAGGCGCTGGAAGAATTCCGGAGCGGAAGCGATACCGAAAGGAAGGCGACGATAGCAATACCGACCGAAGGGTGTGATGAAGGTAGTCAGCTCTTCACTTTCAGGGCAAAGCTTCACCTGATGGAATCCTGATGTGGCGTCTAACTTGGAGAAGACGTGTGCGTCCTTCAGCTGACCTAACACAGAGTCCACAGTTGGAAGAACGTAGCGTTCCCGTTGGACATACTGGTTTAGCTTGGTGAGGTCTACACAAATCCTGTAGCCACCTGTCGACTTTGGTACAACAACGAGACCGGCGCACCACGGCGTTGGTTTGTGTACCTTGCGGATGACGCCTTGACTCTCCATCTCGTCGAGTTGAGTTTTGACGACTGGCAGTAATGGAATGGGAATCCTCCGTGGGGTGCACAAAGCGAAGGGCTGTGCATCCGGTACAAGGCCGATCTTGTACGGTTCTGGAAGTACACCTAACCCTTGAAAGATTCGAGGTTGCGGAGGAGGCATTGTAGGAGATGTCGCGTCAATGAACTTCACGACACCCAGGTCTTCTATGGCGGGAAGCCCAAGTAGCGGGGTGTTCTGACCTCGCATGACGTAAAGTCGTTGAGTGGTCGACTTGTCTTTCCAGTTGAGGGTCGCGGAAAACGTCCCGAGCACTGGCAGACGCTGGTTGCTTGGACCGGTGAGCTCCGCTTCTGCTCGATCAAGAACTTTGGGAACGGCAGGAAAAGTTGAAGGGACAACTGTCACTTCGGCGCCTGAGTCTATTTTGAATTTGGCGGGTATGGCATTCACGCGCACGTCAGCGTACCTTGCACAGCGCGTGCCGACCGCGTGGAGTTCCACCGAGCCTAGCTTGGCTTTTCCTTTCTTTGCTCGGCAGACATCGGCGAAGTGACACTGCCTCTTGCAGTAGTTGCACGTGGCCCGCCGCGCCGGGCACTTTTCTCGAGGGTGAGGCTGGCGACCGCAGTATTCGCAGCTCCCAGAAAGCCGGCGTTCCACGTGCTGAGCGAGTGAGGAGGAGCGTGTCGAGCGGCGATGATTGCCCTTCTTAGCTACGTCGACATTCAGGTTTTCTGGCGTGCTAAGTGACCGCGCAGCGCGTTCCTTTTGGGCGTCCTCGTGCCAGCGAGCCTGATAAAGCGCCTCTTCTGCTGTCAGCTTCGTGCTGCGGCAAAGCTGGTCTGAAAGCTGTTCGTCTAACAGGCCAACAACAAATCTGTCTCGAACCAAGCGGCTTTCCACCTCTGAGTTGCTGTAGCTGCACGGCTTGACCAGGTTCTGAAGCTCCGCGTAGAAAGCATCTACTGACTCACCAGGCTGCTGCGTTCGGCGGTGGAAGCGTCTACTCTCGTAGATATCGTTGACGGGATGAACGAAATG
>CM023451.1:200837227-200869727 GCA_013339765.2 Haemaphysalis longicornis | reverse complement strand
GAGCATTGGGGCCTCAGTACTGATTGAAGGCAGTGTTGCTTCCATCGCTTCTTCCGTGATGCTGGAGTAGCAGACAAGAGTAAACGTAGTGACTGAAACACGAGCGACCGCTAGCCGCTATATTTGCAGCGCGCGCAGTAGAGGGAGAGCAGTACGGGGGGGAGAGCGCGCATGCGCAAGCAGCGCGCGCCCTTCCACGCCCCACCGCGCTGCTATCACGCACCTGTTACGCCGAGACCGCGACGGAGCGAACAGGCTGACTACGACGCATGCGCGCGCCAGCTGCTGTTGAGAGAGAGGAGGGAAGGAGAGGCGCACGGACGCGGAACTGTTGACACCGTCCGACGCAGGAACAGGCGAGGCTAAGAAATGCTCTCCATTTAAAAGGCGGCATCAAAAACGCAAGAAAGAAACAACACCTGGCCCAAGTCATGCCAATATTGATTCCGTACTGATATCTGACATGCTTGGCGGCGATCTTCGGTCTTATCAGAGAACGCTCGTGTCCGCGCATGACCGAGGCATGCCGTCATCGTAGGTACAATTTCTTTCGTGCGACGGAATAAAGGGTGCTTCGGTGTCCTGGTTGTTTTTACACTGCTTGATTGCTGCTATCTGACAAAGCTTTTTGGGGCCGATATGTGATGCAATCTGTGAAGCAAAAAGTGCGAATCTGAGTTGGCGCAGAACAAATGAATCCTCAATGACGCGTCGAGGCACCAGGCAGTGTGAATCGGCGCTACTGCTCTCGGGGCAAGCTTCAGCGCTTGAGGTCTGTATCAGTCACCACCGTCCGAAAAGAGCATCACTCGCTGCTGCGTCAACAGAAGAAGGCTTTGAATTCTATGAAGTGCGAACCTGGGGCAGTATTCTCGAGTTTTGTCCCTTTTGCGTCGCTTTCAAAAGTGTCCCTTTTGGCGAGCCCTGATTGGCTAAAAGCAAACAACCGGAAGTGACGTACCGCAAGCGCAGCAAACCTACTGCCAACGCCCACTGCTTAACCGGAAATACATCACGATGAAAGGGACTCAAAAGGGACGTTTTCAAAAGGGACTAGAAACTTCAACAGCGCGAACTGACAGGACGAAAGACGAGAGACACAAACGACGTAGACGGGCGCTGACTTCCAACTGTTTATTTCAGAGCGTCCAAGCATGCTTATATCTAAAAAAAAACACATACGAAACTTAAAACCACGAAGAAGTAAAAAGAAAAGTACATTTGATAGCGGAGGGAACTGGTTAAAGGACACCTTGTAAAAATTTCATCTCTTTATCGTACAGTGACAATGATGGTGTGCTAATACATTTTTTACCCGCTTTGTTTATGTAAAAGGCTTCGATAATATCTCTCTCTGTTTATCAGAGGCTCGTTTGATGAACTTGGTTTTATCTAGTAGTGGCTCTCACCCCCATCTTTTACAATGGTCGTTCATGTGACCACCTAGATTGCTACTTACAGCAAGTTTGGTGCTCACGTGCCCTATCATTAAAGCATCGGCCTGTCTGTCCGATATATGAAAAACCTGCAGCGCAGTGGTATCTCGTACACAACGTTGCGCACGCAATCAGTGTAACGTTTTTTCATGTTTCTTTGTGCAACCGCCCTTGATTTCTTTCTTTTCCATCATTGGACACAGTCTTTCCAATTTGCACGGGGCGGAAAACAACACGTTCACTTTATATCTCGCCGCAACCTTCTTGACGTTATGCGAAATGCGGTGAAAATAAGGAATAACGTGCGTTGTGTTACGTTCCAACTGAGCACGCTCTTTCTTCTTTCACCTTTTGAAGGAGGCTTCCACAAACATTTTTGGTAAAAGCTGCAGGATACCCAGCGTTTGTTAAGCGCGTAGTCTGATTTTTAAAGCTGACGTCGATTTTATGCTGACCCGACTTAACGAGTGCAGCTTGAAGACAGGTTGTCGCAACCCCCCTCTTGACTAACTTTGAATGGGCACTGTCAAAGGGAAAGAAGGCAGCTTTTTTGTTCTTGGGTTGTACATGTAACAGATGTGATCAGGAGCAAATTCTAGTTCCAAATCCATAAATTTAATTACCGTTCCTCGCGGCTTTTCTAGAGTGAAATTTAATCCTTTGGATTATTTTTTTTTTTGCGATACATTGCCCGTTGGCATAAAAATAACTTATTTACAAATATACATGGGCCCCCGTCTCTCGAAGGAAGTCAAGAAGGGCGCGGTGGTGGGGTCCCCAGAGCCACCGCTGAAGGTCGGGGGGTCTTCCAGGATGGAGGCCTGTGCCTCTCAGGTGTCGCTTTCTGGCTGAGGCCAGTGAAGGACACGTCCATATGAGATGGTCCGCGTCAGCTTGTGCGGCCGGAGCTGTGCAGAAGGGGCAGGTGTCGTCGAACGGGGCATGGGATTGAGAGACAAATGTTCCCTTTACTTCTTCAATTACGCTGTTAAGGTCAGTCACACCGGAAGTGTTTAAAAACACCAAATAGTCATCTACGTATCTGTGCGACAGGACGTTGGTTGAACTGAATAAAAAGTAATTGAAAAATAATTTCGTAAAATTGATTTGAATGCACGGACGAAAGATAACTGAATTACTTTGGCCCACGTTTCTTTTATAGTTTAGTATCCCCCAACAATCCCCCAACTTCCGTAATCCCCACAGCCGTGATTGTGTAACTCCCTGCACTAGTACAGTAGTGAAAGTAACACATTTCATCATTATATTAGCGTAAATAGAGGTTAGTGAAAGAAAAAAAAGAAAAAGAAAGAAGAGTGGCAAAAAGTTACACAAAAAATGGCCTGTCCAAACCAGATTCAGATTCAGTTTATTTCATGTACAAGTACAAGTCATCTTCGGCCCGTGTGGTACGAGATTTCGGCGCACGATAAAGATCCCCAGGTGGTCAAAATTAATCCGGAGCCCTCCACTACGGCGCGCCTCATCGCCTGCGTTGCGTCGGCGCGTTAAAAACCCCACAATCAATCAATCAATCATCTTCGGCATCCCATAAACGACGCCTACTCAAACTATCTCGGAAAAAGATATTGGAAATAGTACTATATTATCTTGCTAAGACAGACCAACCGGCCACTACGCATTGCATCACCGGGAAAATATATAATTGGCGCAGAAGGCAGCAAACCCACTTACTCGCTATATTTGCATTTATTTACATCATAGCTGAATAGAAACAAAGAAAAACATGAGCGCAAGGAACATGCCCCAACGTGTTTGGCTACTCATAAACAAAGCTGTCTGTAACTATGTACACATGCGGCAAAAGTTCGCTGACCCTTACTAGACTAGTTTCTGATTTCTGCAGATTTTTAAAATCGAAGCTCGGATAGTAAAAGTAGGTTTTTAGATTTCCAACACAGAACTCATGCCAACACGTCTTCGTGGATCACAGAGTTTTAAATGCTTGTGCCCTTCTCGCCCCTAAGTATATAGAAGCAGGCAAGAAACTTGCGCGGTGCAACGGGTGACTGACTGATCGGGGAATTTCCTGCCCGCAAGCTAGTTGCATAGAACGTAGACGCACTGGTTATGGGCGCCTGTTTATGGGTAAAGTAAAGGCAAAGTTAAAGGTAAAGGTAAAGGTAAAGTATTTAGGTGTCACCTTTTCTAGTAATTTATCCTCGGAAAGCCATTTAGACAAAATATGTAGTAAAGCACTAGGTAAGCTAAAGTTCTTAAGAAGGCGCCTACGCCAGGCACCCTTAAGGTTAAACTTAATGCCTATAAATCTCTGATTAAGCCAACTCTAGAGTACGCCGATATTATATGGAGCCCCCACCAAAATATTAGTATACAAACTTGAACGCGTACAGAACTTGGCTTTGCGTTTTATCTTTCCAACTACTCCCACTTTACTAGCATTTCCGATCTACGAAAACGGGCAGACCTCCGAACTCTCTCAGACTGCAGAATGATATCTAGATTAAAGTTCCTTTATCTTTTGTTCCACGATCATTATAAAATACCCCGAACTAACTACCTCCAAGCTCCCTTCAGGCATTCTTCGCGCACAAATCACAATAAGACTATCAGGCAACCTCATAGCAACATAAACACACATAAGTACTCTTTATTCCCATCAGCCATCGTGCTGTGGAACAGATTACCGGCGGACGCCGCCAACAGCACATCTGTAGAGTGTTTTCTAAGAGTCATAAATGATCTAGAATTTTAACACGTGATAAAAGGAAAAATTGCATATTTAGTGTTTATATAACTTCTTTTTGTGAACTAAACGTTTACACTGTATAGCATGCTTCTGTCCATGTGTATTCTATATCGTTTTTGTTTCTTGCCTTTTGAATACCTACGTTATCCTTACGATGAAAACTTGAATTCATTGTAACCACTCCTGCATGGGCCCTGAAGGGCCTGCAGTATGTTGAAATAAATAAATAAAAAAATACATTGCGGAAATTTGCGAAAATCTACCATACCTTTACATGCTCTTGGGCACTCAGCTACGCAAGAATGTTCGACTTGAATCTTCTAATGCGTAGTCGTCGGGTTTCAAGATCTGGGCGCATTTACTGAACAACACCTGTTTGAAGCAATGCCTAAATATATTGACATTACGCGTCCCGCCTTGCGCGAATGCAGTTTAATTTCTGATTTCCATGCGTAGTTGTCAACGTCAAGCTGAACGCCCACGCGCGTAATGTTTGTGAATGGTTAATGTTAAACCTGCCGAACACCTTATGTTTTCCCATTACTTTCTTTTTCGTTGCCGTTAACTGCAGCGTGCTCACTTTTTTAGAAGCTGACAAACTCGCGCTGAAAAGAAAATTTATTATAAACTACATATCAGCTGCTGCTTGTGCCAGAAAAACAGCACTGGTACGTAGATACTAAGGCCGCCATGTGTGCTTTATGGCCGATCTGCATGAGAGCACTGAAATAGTTGTGTCGATCTGCAAATAGACATAGGTGCGCCACGTCCTAGTCTTCGGCTGTGTGAAATGTACCTCAGGCTTTGCCTTTATTATACACTCTTACACTGTGAGCGTCCGCAGTTAAAACAGGAACACATAACCACGTTGGTAACAAAATATACCCGGAGTAAAAAAGCCATGAAACCCAATAATTTCTGCTTTGCGCGGGATACACACTTCGCTTTCTTTTCCACGTCGCGTTCTTTATGCCACTACCGATGGATATCCAGTGTCACCGGGATGTCCTTTGATGTGATTGACGACAATAGGCGACTGACCAGCTTTGGCGTCCAGCGTGCAAACTTTAGCAACAAATCCAGCACGGGCAGCGTACACGCTGTAGTCGAAGGTGGACGCTAGTCCAAGATCCGGCCAGCCTTTCGATGTAAAACATATCTGCGTGCCAATTGGTTTACTATTTGTGGTTACAAAAGATTCTTGCCGGACGTTCAGAGTGATAAAATACCGACCGAACCAAGTTTTGAAGCTTGTGGTTTCTATAAGTTGCGAACACCATGGCAAGGCAACAGCAGCGAATCTCGGTTGTTTCAATTCATCCGTCTTGGAATGCTCGACCCTAATTAGTGGCGCGTCTTTTAATATCGGCTGCGGTCATCTCTCGCCACTGATCTTGTTGAAGTTGGCAATCTCATTCGCTTTCATGCTACCCTTGCGGCACACAGTTTTGTGCAGCTTAACATAGCGATAATTCTACTGATATGCCGTATGCATTTTTATTTGTCGCTCTTTACCTTTCCTCCCCAACAGCTCCCGAAACACATCCCTTTGATTTTTACTTACTGATGTGAGTAGCCATGAGTATGGCATGACGCGTTGAGAGCTGTGTTTGGAAACACCGGTTCCTTACATAAGTCGTTTTACACCTCAATGGCGTGCGTTACGATTTTGCACTTCTGTTGTGGCATGCGCGCGTTAAAAAGTGCCGCAGCTTTTTAGTACCACTGAAAACTGTCAGTTTACAAGCTTCAATTTTTCCCCACGAGAAGGTAATGAGGCTCTGTTGTCACGCAGGAAATTCAAGGACCGCAGGTAGCGGCGTTACAAAGAACGCGATGCGAGTACTTTTGTAAAGCTAGTCTGGGGTAGCTAATGTAGAATGTTTAGGTCGTGGGACTATTTACTGGCAGCTTGGCGTTTTGGAGCAAGTACGCGTTTCCTGGGCATACCTTATTGAGTGTTTTCATTTAACAAATATAAGCCGCCGAGATGGCATACATATCCGTTGAAAAGTATCTAGAGCCAGTAAAAAAACTACTCTGTCATGGGGAGCAGCTACTTCGGCACTCATTATTAAAGCAGTAGGTGCACTAGGTGAAACCCACAAAGCTGTCATGAGGTGCAGCAATGGTAGAATTTTTATTAGCCGTTCCACTCCTGTTACGCTTGATGACCAGCCAAAGCAGAGTTAGAACTGTACTTGCTTGTCGCGCCAATTACGTCAACCGAAGAGAAGGGACAATCAATACGGATACCGGCCACTTACCTGACGAGGGGACCGCTGCCCCAAGAAAGCTGGGGGAAACTAGACAATGCAAATAGGACGCCGACAATATGAAAGCAGCACGAACGTAGAGGTGGTCGACCGCGGTTCGTACGGTGGAAAATCTTTGAGAAGCTTTTTTACTACCTACCTGAGATATACTACTTTACTACTGAGACTTTAGACTACTATAAACTGACCTGAAAATGTATACGCAAGTGATAATATGCATAGTACTTGAGGTTCAAATTAATGCTCCAGACAGCATGCAGTTCTGGTGGGGGACGGGGCGGTTATAGCACCCACAGCGGAAATTCGTTTTCCACGCCTCACGCTATAGAGCGCGCCGTGCTTAAAGAACTGAGACTTTTTGTTCTGAAGTGTAAAACATGCACCAAACCTTGGGCATAGTTCAGCTTTGCTTAAAACATGACTGCAAGCCGAGACTGTAATGTAGAGTTTTCGCCACAGTGCAATTTATGCAGCCAGATCGCCCCTATCGGCCGCGTCGGCTGACTGGCTGAGAGCTAGAGCAACCAGCGCGAGGCGGAAGGTTTCAATTGAGGCTGCGGTAGCTAGGTTTCCGTAACTGGACGATCATGCCGAACCATTTGTTTAGCATGGTCGCGAACCAACAAACGAAATAAAAATGAACAACCACTTAAGGAACATCGAAACCATCCTTCAAGAGGAAATGAAAATCCCAAATATCAAAGTTACCTTTGCCACGCTTTCACAGACGGTCCTTGTGTGATTTTGGAAGGATTTTAGTGAGTTCTGAAACAGAATGTTTTCCACAGTGAAGAGGTAGGTTCTTGTAGTTCTTTTTTTTTTGGTATGGAACCACACTGTTAAACAATCAATGTGTTTGTTTCATGTTATTTTCAAAGTAAATCATTATTACGTGGATAATAATCGTTGATATTTTACCTGATTTTTATACTGTGGTTGCAAATGCTAATGGAAGCGCATTTTTTTTATTTCAGAGAAAAAGCTACCTCGTCCAGTGGAAAGGTGCTCCAAGATGGGAATGTACGTTTGAGCCCAAAGTCAACCTGAACTCTGCTTGTCACCGTGCATTTTATACACCTCCTCCACCATCATGAGGTCGCTTGGAGGCTGCTACGATGAATTTCCTTTGCGCCGTCCAGAAGAAGCTGCCGTCCTCAAAAAACACAAGTGGAAGGCTGTCCATCCCCAACTTCGAACTGGACATTTTTCGTTGGGTGTTTAAAAAAATTCCTCAAACTCAATCAAGCACGCTTGGCTCCTCCTCGAGCAGTCGGACTTCGATCGTCTTGACCATCCACCGGCGTGGTATCGTTCCATAAGCAAGTTTGGAGAAATCACTTCAATATCGTTTCCAGTTAGGATTCGGGGCTTCCTGCGAATGCAAAAAGGCGCCGTGTTTCCTCGCGGGTGCCCGGTCGAATCTCTGACGATGTTTTTTTCATCAAGATGTGACCGTTGAACGAGGACTGTGCTGCTCGACCGCCAAATTGCTCAGCAAATAAGGCGTGTGCCACATGCCAAATTAACAACGCAGCGTGAAAATTGAGGAATAAAGTGAAAGAGAAACAGCTGCAATGGCCAGCTGCAGATCCGTTGCTATTAGGTTCACTTCGTTTTCGTCGGCATAGGACTGAAAGAAACAAAATGTCCACGTACGTCTCGCCAGAAGTTCGCTTAGCTGAACTGAATGATTTCGTGATTTTGTCATTTGACAATAATACGGCCATAACCATACACGAAGAAAAGTGTCTCTTAAAAAACAGTTATGTTGAAATCATTTTACAATGCCTGCCAACCACTGTACACGCATAAAGTGCTTCACAAAGTTGGAGGAGCGCTTAAAGGAGTACTGACAACAAACCAATTTTGATACCTAAAAAATGATATAATTGGCTTCAGTAGTTTGTACAGATGCCTCACAGAAATTTTTTGCAGCGATCCGAGCCGGAATCACATCTAAAAATCGATTTTGATTGTCCGGCCCGAGCGTTCCACAAATCGGCAGCACTAGCGCAATCGCTTTCGGCGTGACGAAACATTGGCCTACGTGTCTGGCCGGTTCAGGGTGACGTCATATAGTCGTTTTCAGACCGGGAACGATATCCTGCGCTGCTGTTGTCGGTGGTATTCGTTTGGGCAGGAGACGTGGGCGTAGCTGTGTGAGCAATGCTTGTAAACGTTGCGTGTTCGACGTCTTTGCTCTTCAGTTCGTTGCCGGCGCATGGTGTTCGGCACTGGTGCCGAAAACGGCGTGGTGCGCGATGTCGACGGGCACCGCGGAGACGCGCGGTGCGCGTCGCCGAGCTCGCCCAAGTTGTAGCTATGGCAAGCTCGCGGTATGCGAAGTACTGCTCGTGGAAGCCTGCTCCGAGCAAATCGACGACGACGCCCAAGATGCATTATTTTCCACGCGACGACATGCAGCGCTAAACGTGGACTTCGTGGAGTTCGTGCACGCCGGCGGCCGCAAGAACTGTCGCCCAAGCCAGCGGGCTCGGGGTTTGCACGGGTCACCTTGGGTGTGGGAACTAGTATCGTGGCGACTATTTGATCGCCGGTATCTGTACAAACTGCGAATGACCATCCCTTACACAACTTTTCACCACACTATCATCCCTTTTTCGCATACGAAGCTTTATTTTGGGCAATAATTTCCGTTTCTGCGATCGGTGACCAAGACATCTGCCGCGGCCTCGTTTGATACTAGCGCGCAGGTGGCGCCATCTTTCGGCCGCTCGCCGCACCGTTGGTGCCGACAGTGCTGGGTCGGAGCGCCGAACCCCGCTTCCGGCCAGCGCAGGCTTACCATTGCGGCAAATATCTGAACGCACTTTTAAATTCAGCGCTGATAACAACTCCTAGCACAATTTTCAACACACTAACATCTAGTTTCTCGCATGTAGAGCTTTCTTTTTCGTGATCAGATTGATTAGAAGAGTGGCGACAAGCTGTTTGCTATCACGGTCTGCGCCGGTTCGAGCCGCAGTGATATTAAAAAACGGACGACGGCAAAGACATCGCCGGCCTAATCGCCTGGCCACATAAAGTTGTTCTGTCTGTCGGGTGGCAGTGACTCATCCGAGTCTGAAGATTCAGACGACATGTCGACTGCGCGGGCGAGTCGCGGACCATGTGCAATCGTAGCAGACGATGCGGCGAACGCATGAGGGAAAGAAAAACGTTCCCTGACGTCACGGGTGAGACCGTGACGTAAGGCTTCCCGCTGCAGGCTGGCCTTCGAACTGGCCATTTTCCCGCGCGGCGACCAAATTGAAATGGTCGCAATAAACGTGCTATAATTAATTCTGTGTTGGCGGCTGGCGGCTTTCGGTTCGATTTTGGTAATTACTAGGCCAATAGGTATTCTTTACAGCATAAAAACTGAAAGCGAGAAATTTCGTGTCAGTACTCCTTTAAGATGTCGTTGCACTGTTGCGGCGCACCTGTTTTCAAAACTTAAAGGCCGCAGCAAGCAGGAATACTTGAGGAAGGTGAGCTCCATAAAAGTTCATTTTGTTCCAGCTTCTGAAGACCTCGGCACACCTGCTTCGGAGAAGGTCGCCCAAGGAAAATCGCAGCAAGTCCTGAAGCTTGAGGCAGAAGTGACGCAATTGAAAGCAAAAGTGCAAAAACTGGAAGAACAACGTGCCATATCTGAATCCACCAAGCAAGCTGGAAAACGCACCGGTGATGGAAGCAGGGAAACCAAAAAACGCAAGCTCAAATTATTTGGAACGTCGATGAATGCCTCGCCAGAAAACCTGCTTCATAGCTATGGACTGGAGTTAAGCTCTGTCATTGTCAGAGATGCAGACTGTCTCCTTCACAAGATAACTTTAGACCGTGATGTCATCCTTGTGGAACAAAACACACGACGGCTTTTGGGGGCGACAAAGAAATATTCTCCCTCTTCCCTGGGTCCTGAAGATCGCGAAGTTCTGGAGAACATAGTGGCTCTTCTAGGCAATCACTACGTCAGCGATAGTTTTTGGAAGAAACTTTTTATGTTCATTCCGAACATCATTTCACTGCACCTTGTTAACAGTCTAAGGAGCAACCTCGATGACCGCACGGAAATCTTCCGTACTCCAGGGAAGTTTCGAGGAGCCCAAGTGTCATTAGATACAGAGCTTGTTAGAGCTTTTGAAGATGTCTGCAAAAGAGAACGAAAGAGCTCAACAGACCTCTGCAAGGAACAAGTCGTCGTGAAGCTGGAAGGGGATGGCTGCAAAATCAGTCGTCGAACTTCGTGGTCGACTGTGTCGTTTGTTATCATTCGACCAAGTGACCGCATGCAGAACCACAAGCTATCACTGATGGTCCGGAAAGCTATTTCCCGTTAAGGGAAACTTTCTCTGACTTACTGGCTGAAATTAACGCGGTAGCTGAGAGGGGCTACGCAATAATGGATGATGTGAAGATCCCTTAAGGGTATGCCTGGCCGCTGACTTAAAATTTCTCCTCATAGCTTTGGGCTTACAGTCAGCTTCATCAAAATACCCGTGCCCATTTTGCTTCACCAATGAATACGAACGGACCAACCCAAGTATCCCTTTGGAGAACTTCAATCGAGCTCCATTTGTTCGGACAAGAGAGAAACATGCTTTCCGACTGTGACACGATGGCCCATCGCGCCCTTTTCACATCGACCCCTGTCTTGTTAATACCAGACGTGCTTCAGATGAAGTTGAGGGTGGTCGATCGATTAGTTTATAACTTACTGCTCGAGTTTGAAGACTTCAACGTGTCTGCACAAGTGCTGAACCCAAGCGCTCCAAAAGAAGAGCACATGGATGTTTTTGTCGAGCTTGTCAGCAGCTGCGGAGTGAAGTTTTCAGTTTGGAAGGACGAAAATACGTGGTGTTTCACATCGCTGACTGGTGACGACGCTGATGTCCTCCTTCAAAGCTTCCTAAGAAGCTCACAGGGAAGCTTCACAGCGATACCGAAACAACCGTAACCGAACCATGGACGACACTGCGGTTTATTTTAGACCACTTCACTTCGAAGACTACCGGAGCATCTGCAGAAAATCAAGAGTGTCTCTTCCTCCAACGCTTTCTTGACCTCGGAAAGGGCCCACGTAGGGGTTGCGGGAAAAGTCGAGTGACGCCCTACATCCATATATTGTGTCACCACGCAGCTCAGAAGCACGAGGAATTCAAGAGCCTCCGCTGGTTTTCAAGCCAGGGCCTAGAGAAAAAAAAATGACGTCCGCAAACACCTCCACCACGCCAGAACAAACAAATGGAACCCTGCTACCGACGCCTTAAGGATTGTTAAGAGGCAAGAAAGCCACTTTGTAGAGAATTCTACTCGCTCATATGCTTAGCAGGACTTGGACTACTGGTTTGAGGGTGGAATCGAGGAGTCCAGAAAAAAGAGAGCCCGTTCCGTACCGGAAAAAGCAAAGCACAACCCCACGATTCGAAGCACGTGAAGTTGATGCCACGACGGTAAGGGAACTTCGGACGAGTTGAAAGCTTTGGTAGGGACCACAAAGTCAAAAAACGCCGAAACACTTAGAAAAATGCTACGTGCGCAGCATGAGCGTTGTCCGTCATGAAGATTATGCGTCACCTCTTGTTGCAAGGCACTGCAACGTTTCAAATGAAGATTGGTGAAACTCGAGGTCCTCCGGCTGCAAAGTCGTCGTGTCGAATCGGAGAGAGCACGTAAAATTAGAATGAGGGCTTCAATAGAACTGGCTGCGGGTGCAGCGCGACGGCTTGCAACCGCTCGGTCGCTGCGGCTGAAAGTAATGATGATGCCGCGCCGCTAGCTACAGCGCCGACTAGGAAGAAGTTTTCCCAGAGATAATTAAGCGCAATTTAAAATATATTAAGATTGGGAAGTGGTTCCTGTCACCCGTCATTTCGTCGTGTGTTTCTGTTGTACAGTAAACAGTTGTACCGACTAGCCTCGTCAAAAAATGTGTTATTATAATGCAACAATCCCATTGGGAATTCCATATAAAGGGTGTTTCAGCTAAATTTTGCCAGAGTTTAAAAATGTGCCGATGCCCTTGAAGACGACGCGACCAATTGCATGCTGCTCACTTTGCATGTGCAGTATCACGCTAATTTTGCCTTTCGATTTACCCACCGTTTAATTGCAGCAAAGATAGGCAAAAAATTGGAAAGTTGCAAAATGGTTCGCAAAATGTCCGAATAAACAGCTTCCGTGTTTGTATTAAGTATTAGTGCCTTTCACCTTACTCGTGATGCCCCCAAAATACAAAAAACACCATGTGACATGCCCGCCTGCGCGTTGTGATCGAAGTGCGCTCAAACGTGCCCCGCACAAACAGACACAGGTGTGCTGCCATTTAAATTGCACCAGGTCAGCAACGCAAGCGATAACCGCTGCGTCTGCTTATTAGAGAGTTTGAGCTGACCGTTTTTGACACTCCGCTATGCTCCCGACGGCCGCATAGGAAAACGGGAGCGTCAGCAGCAGAAAGGCTTTTAGCTAAGCGATAAGCGTATCTCCCGCGACACGGAATGATTCGCGTGACTGGTCTTTTCCTGCGGCGTGTGTAAACCAAAAATTCATCCAAAGGATGCATAAGAATTTGTATTTAGTCGCTCAATAAATCAAAACGCCGTGTTTTCGCCTCTTTAGCCTCTTTTGTATAATGTAGTCACGGACACGGTATAATGGTTCTAATAATTTAAAAGAAGCCGATAAGCTTTTGAATAGCCAAGGCAAGGCTGTCTTTCTTGGAGCTGCGTAGAAGCAGAGTCCTTCAATGCTTCTCTGGTCATGAAACTCCCGGCCAAGTTTCGTACGGGGACAAAGGCTACCGCGAGGGGCGCCACCGCAGATCGGAGGGCATCGGGCAGCCGCCCGCTGCTCTGTAGCCAGACCGGCAGGCAGTAACGCAGTAGCAGCATGCTCGTTCGCACCCAAATTTTTCGCCACTCAAAATGACAAGTCCATTTTAAGCGGCCACAACACGCAAAGCGAAACCGCACTGCTGATAAGGCGGCCAGCGTCTGTTTTTATCTACTCCGTGGTCCGTTTTACTGCCAAGCGCGCTCTGACCACGCCCCCGGCTGCCTTCCGATCAACAACAGCGCCGCGGTGTGCAGCAGCGTACGAAGCTCTCCCATAGCGTGATGGCGAAGTTTCATGACCAGAAAGGCATTTAAGGACTCTGGTAGAAGCTATAGTGAACTAGAATATAATAGAAGCAGCTCCACGCTTCGTTCGGCGTTTTTCGCTTGCATTCTTTTACGATTTTGTCCCTCGTGTCCCAACTGACGAAACGGAGTTCGCCGAAGCGCCCTCGCCTCGCGGAGGGCAGCCATGTTGGAATTCCGCGCGGAAGCGTAACCTGCTGTGACGGTCCGCTAAGAGGCCCCAGTTAAGGCCTATAAACGGTACCTCCGGCAGGGTCGTTCCGTTCCAGCCAAAATCATTCCGGCGGCCGGAACGCGGCGCCTTCCTGTCGAAAATTGCTTTCCGCCTGAAGTTGGCCAACTTCATGACGCGTTTAGCCAGCTATCATCCGACGCCCTGATTGGTTCCTACCGACCTCCTACTGGCCAATCAGGGCTATCAGAAGGTTTCAGGCTAAACAACATGGCGGCGTTGCTCAAGCGAAGCGATGCGGAGGATAGTCGCACCGGCTTGTATTACGTGGCGACTATTTTGTGACTGTTTGAATCGAGGTATAAATCCACGAAGCATTTGTTTGTGCCGACGGAAGCATACCTGCACGGCGCTTAATTTGAGATCCGCAGTGCCGCGATATTACGGCAGCAAGCATACCCCGATGTTTTATGTTGGTGACGGCTGGCCTGTCGTTTTTGTGTGTGCGTGAGTGTGTTTGAAGGAATTGACAGCGCCATTTGTGCTCGCAATCTTCCAAAATGGACAAGGGAGTGACAAACCAGCAAGCGGACATTACTGTGCGCGTTCGTGACAGTTCGCGGTGCGGCAACGACTACGGCCAGGGAATCGCGCCGATGCGCTGTGTACGGGCGACTTTTGTGTGCCACTGGTTTCTAAAAGTTCCGACCATGATACACCGTGAAGCGAGCCAAAGAAATCATTGCGGCGCGACGTAGTATGTGATGTGTTGCCGTGATGCTGTTCACCGCATTGACCGCGACAATTCGTGGTAGCGCGCGCACGATTTTAGATTTTATTTCAGTAAGCTAGACATCCACGAAGATTGCTACAGGCAGCAGTCGGCAGCATTTATTTACGCCGACAGCGCCATGTACCCTGCGCAACAGTGCTCAACAGCACGCTTGCGCCGAAGTCTGTTTTTGACTCTACCAGGGGTTCTGTTTTGCCTGTGGGCGCTGGTGGTGTAATACTACAGGCAGTGCTTTTCATAGGCAGGGATATGCTTTGTAGCAACACCATTCAGTTGTATAAGTACACGCAAAACCTCTCTTAACAGCTGACAATAGTAGTTTCGAGAGCCGTATATTGAAACATTAGTGAGTGACCCAGTCTACTCATTTGTCTGGGTTGGGTGTGTGCTAGGATGATTGAGAGCGCTCTTGTTTGTGTCAGCCCCGCACGGGGAACCTTGAGTAATCTTGGTGACAGTGAGCAGCGACACCGCGGACCCCGAGCTCCCACACATAAGCCGTGTCCAACCGTGGCGAGGTGTTGAAAGGTGAAGGGTAGAAGCCGTAAACGGTGGCCGTGGGAGCCTTGGTCAAGCTCCGGCCGATGGGCTCCCTGCTTGTCTACCAGGCAGGGAGCTCCGGGACCTCTTTGACCACCAGGGTAAAGTCAAAGGAGAAAGTACCCTCGTCTCCCTGCTTTTATACTATGCCGTATGGTATTTTCAAACCCCCCCCCCCCTTCCCCAACCGTGATCGGTCCCTGAAAAGGGGCCGCACCGAAGTATCGTTTCCCCCATTGCCATCTTTGACATTTCCTGAACCAGATCATTACTCTCGATTTCTCGTCATGGAGTCCCTCAATTCAACCCACCCTCTTGCATCTCAGTCAGTCTTCTTGATCGCCAAGTATCTTGAAGCCATAATAGGAAAATCATATAAGAGCAAAAAACAAAGGTCTGGTGAACTCCTAATCGAAATAAATGACAAGCACCAGTCTGCAAAGCTTCTAGCTCAGACTAGACTGGCTGATCTCGACATCAGGGTCACACCCCATCGGAGCCTCAACAGCTCGCAGGGTGTGCTATCCGAGACAGATCTCTTGAACGAAACGGATGCGGATCTCCTTGCCGGCTTGAAGGATCAGGGCGTCACTGCCGTGAGACGCATCACTATCCGCAGAGACGACAAGGAGATTCCCACCAAGCACATTATCTTGAATTTTGACCGCGCAGTTCTCCCACAACACATAAATGCAGGTTTTATCTGTTCCTCCATCCGTCCGTACATCCCGAACCCGCGGTGCTGTTTTAAGTGCCAGCGGTTCGGGCATGGTACAAACTCTTGCCGTGGCCGAACGCCGTGTGCGAAATGTGCAGCGCATGATCATCCAAGCAACAATTGTCCATCCGATACCCTGTCTTGTGTGAACTGCGGCGGGCCGCATGCAGCGTACTCCCGCAAGTGTGAGAAGTTCCAACTGGAAAAAAAGATAATCAACATCAAGGTAACTGAGAACATCACCTTCCCAGAGGCGCGAAAGAGGTTCGCCTCTTTCCCCCTAGGGCGGTACGCTGACGCGACTCGCCGGGGGGCGGAGCGGCGTCTGGTGTCCACAGGGACCCAGTTTAGCGAGTCTGACCTGGTCCCGCCCCCGCCCCCCACTGGGTGGCCTCACGCAGCCCAACCCGGCACCACGCCGCTTGCTGAGGCAGCAGCGGTTGTGGTGCAAACCACTTCTGTTGGGACCGGTGCCGCTCCCGCCTCCGCCTCCCCGTCCTCCAGTGCGTTGGAGGGTACCGAGGTGATGGACACCACGGGCCCCGCATCGGTTCCCACCGCCACCGCACCGCCCGTGCCACTTTTGGCGTCCCCGACGCCCGCGGCGGTGGGGGCTCAAACGAAGGGCTCCCGAAGGGGGGCCAAGTCCGGGGGGCCCCTCCCGTCGGGCACCCCTTGGACATCCGACGACGAGATGGATGTCGGGCCATTCCTGCCTGCAACGCAGCGCAAGGAGCGGCCTCCGACGCCCAAGCCAGCAGCAGAAAGGCCCAAAAAGCCAAATCCTAGAGTAACAACCCCGAAAGACACATGAACACACATACACACAGACTTCAGTAGCTTCTAAGTCTCCATAATGGGAAGACAAAATATTACTCAATGGAACTGTAGAGGCCTCATTAAAAATCTTGATGATGTCCATGAGATATTGCATTCGAACCAGCCAAGTGTGATATGTCTCCAGGAGACGCATTTGAATCCCAATCACACAAATTTCTTAAATAGGTACATGGTATTCAGAAAGGATAGGGTTGGCTGCACACACTTTTCGGGCGGTAGCCATAATAGCCCGGAAATCCCTAGCATGCCACCCTATCGCTCTCAACACCATCCTTGAGGGTGTAGCAATACGCACAATAATTTTAATAGGTTGATAACGATATGCTCCATTTACATTCGTCCTGATTATGCACTTTCGAACTCTGACTTCCAGGCGCTGGTCGACCAGCTGCCCTAACAGGCGACCTTAAAGGAGCCATGAAGAGAAAACAAAAGTTTGTTTTATTCGAAAGATTAGGTGTTTCATAGTACCCCAAGCGCTTTCCCGGAATCGAATGATGCTTTATTCACTGAGAAATAAGGCAATTTAAGCCAAAATTTTAAATCTCCCGCTAAAATTGCACATTTGGTCACGTGAGCATTTGGCGTCACACGGGCCGGTCCATGAAACAGATACTTAGTATGTCGACTCCATATAGCACCCACACGCGGGGATCAATCAGGAACCGGAAACCGAGACGGCGGCCATTTTAAAAATACTAGTAACACCTAGTGCACACACAGCTCTAGTCATGGAATCGCCTCCACCGGACAACGAAGCTCTCGCCGAGGAGCTCGGGCTTCCATTCAACGACCTGACACCGCTTGAACGCTCAATGCTTTTAAGTGCACGAGCGGCAGGAGTCGTCGGATATATGGATGGGCCGGAAAGTGACCATTCCGCGACACCCTCAACGGGTGAACGGCCAGCCGTCGGCACCGCTGCCTCGCCACCCCCGTCGCGACGGACGAATACAGACTGGTACGTATGTGCCGTATTTTTATTCAGTAGCGGTATCGCTTATGCCAGTTGGCTGGTGTCGTGTATGGAAAGCCGTTCGCGCGAGCTCTCTGCTCCGATCAGAAAGATACGAGCGTCAATGCGCGGTGTGTACGGTATTTTTTTCCCCCAAGGTCAGAGCGATTTGACGAAGTCGGCGACGAGCGCCAGCATGTCCCAGTAGTGAGCTAACATAAGGGTCCCTGGCGTAATCACTTCGTCGGAAATGAAGCGAGCACACTCGTACTTCCTTTAGCTCCCTTTCTCCTCCGTTTGCAAAGTTCACAAAGCGTAGCCACTTGCTTCGCCGAGGTTCGTCGTTGGGCAGCGCATGATAGGAGATCTCTTCACCGGCGGGATGTCGCACTCCCTCGACGATTTGCCCGTACTACATGGGCATTTCAGGACGCAGCAACGAAATTTCATTCTAAAGTACTCGAACAAACTGAAGTTTTCAGTGGTTGTAAACTGAAAACGAGCACGTAACGAAAGCAAGCCGACACGACCACCATTCCGAAACTTCTGCGATAAGTGGCACAGTCTCGTCGCTGCTTGCCGTTCCTTACTCCCCTCATTTCTATTTTTACCTTTGCTGGTTGGCGATATGACAGATATGACGCCAACTTCCTGTAAAGGGATTAAGATACCAAGCAAGGTCGCGGCTGTGCGTGCTGGGACGGTTCGTTGGCCCCTAAGAGCCTCGAACCCGAAAATTCGTCTGCGCGACGGCGAGATGTCGAGCTCGGCCGGCGGTAAGTTTCGTACGCATTGGTGCACACGCTTGCGTATTCGTTCGGAACTTCAACCGTTTACTCCACCGTTCTTAGTGTCATAAAAGGAATGTGCAGTATGTTTCATGGGATATAGCTCACTATGCAAACTGTAAGCCCTGCCTAACATGCGTTTGCTTCTGCCAGCCTCCGCCAATCGCAGAGCTTAGCCCATGTGACGGCATAGGTTCTGTTGCGGGAAATGAGCTGGTGGGTCGCATGACCATTCCCGTTTTTTCTAATTATGTAGCTTATTTGAGCGAAGTTTGCGTTATAAAGTGGTGTCGTTATGGTTCTAACGAGGCAATCTTTCGAATGAACCAAACTTGTGTTTTCTCTTCATGGCTCCTTTAATGCACACAACTTTCTTTGGGGCTCCTCCAGAACGAATGCCCGAGGTCGCCTGATAGAGAAGTTTCTTACATCCTCCGGAGCATGCCTTTTCAACAAAAAGCAGCCTACATACCATAACTTAGGACATAATACATACTCACATCTCGACTTGGCTATTGCCTCTGCAATTCTCTTTCCATGTCTTGAGTGGGACGTGGGCACTAACCCATATGGTAGTGACCACTTCCCAACTTCCCTAACATATATAGGTAAAGGCCCAGCAGTCCATGTTCCCATAACAGGTTTAAAGAATCAAAAGCAAACTGGAGTATATTCACAGAAACATCTAAACTACACCACACAACCATAGAACACCTACACGTGGAGGAAGCATCCCAACTCATCACGGCGCACATCCTCGACGCTGCCGAAAAGTCCATTCCCCACGCCTCCAGCGCCCCGTGCAACCAAAGGAGGCCGTGGTGGAATGAGGACTGTAGGCGGGCGCGAGAGGCCCAGAACAAGGCGTGGGGTGTCCTTCGCCGGTACCCCACGTCAGATAACGTCATTTCTTTTAAACGGGCAAATGCTTTTGGGAAGCGGGTGCGTCGTGAGGCGAAAAGGGAGACTTGGCGCACCTTCCTCACTTCCATCAACTCGTACACTGACACGCGAAAAGTATGGACACGAATACGTAAACTAAAAGGACAATAGACGCACAGCCTACCCCTGGTTAGTAGAACAGGGGACACACTGGAAGACCAGGCTAACACACTCGCACAACACTTCCAACATGTGTCCAGTGACTACACCAACACTTTCATAAAACACAAAACATCCTGTGAGAAGAAGTTCTTGCGAAACAGTAATAAGTCGACGTCATCTTATAACACGCCCTTCTCACTGCATGAGCTGAAGATCGCACTTAGTACTTGTAAACCTTCAGCTCCAGGCGCAGACATTACATACACTATGATTCAACACTTGCACACAGACACACTTGAAACCCTCCTTCACCTCTACAACAAAATATTTGTTTCGGGGCACCTCCCAGGGTCATGGAGGGAGGCCATCGTAGTGGCCTTTCTGAAAGAGGGGAAGGACCCTTCGTCTCCCGCAAGCTATCGTCCCATCGCCCTCACAAGCTGCCTGTGTAAGCTGTTCGAGAAGATGATCAATAGAAGACTCATGTACTTCTTAGAGTACAATGGTCTTCTCGACAGCTGCCAGGCTGGCTTCAGGGCTGGGAGATCCACCAATGATCAACTGGTTGCATTGGAAACATATCTAAAAGATGCCTTCATTCATAAGCAGTATTGTATAACAGTCTTCTTCGATATGAAGAAGGCCTATGACACAGCCTGGCGGTACGGCATCTTGTGTAACCTCAAGTCGTTTGGTGTTTCCGGCAACATGCTGAACACGCTCAGTAGCTACATGTCGGAAAGGACCTTTCGAGTGAGGGTTGGCAGTGCTCTTTCGAATGTATACGTGCAGGAAAATGGCGTCCCTCAAGGCGGTGTCTTGAGCTGCACACTCTTTATTGTTAAGGTGAACTCACGTCGGAAGGCATTGCCACCAACCATTTCATGTTCTATGTATGTAGATGTCGTTCAAACATCTTTTAAAGGGACACTGAAATGAATTTGTCAAGCTCCCGTTTTTGCTTGCACTGCGTAGACTGGCTCAAATTAGCACACTTTTCATCGTTTATCCGGTTGACAAATCGGTAATTATTTTACAAAGCGCGAAAGAAGAAAAACTACCATGCGCGGTTTGCGGCGGCCTGCACCAACTAAGGCTGTGACGTTGGGAGGAGGGGCGCCGTGATTGGACGATGCCCAAGGTTAGCAATCCAAACAAGTTTCCGGTTCTGTAAAACATAAACAATGGCGTTGTTGGATGGGCATTCTCAATATCTCAGTAATCATCGTACCGCGCTTCTGCCATGTTGTCGGCTGCAAAATGCACAAGATAAGCCTCCCAGGACGGCTGTAGTCGTAGCATTCACTAGCCGAGGACCTACGCAGTGCATGAACGCCCTCCGCGTACCCCGCAGACCGCCCAATTGTCATGCGCTTTTCCCCCATATTTGGAGCTTGCCTCCCTCAATCGCCTGTATTGTAAAAGCGTGTTCGCACCAGGCCAAGGGTCTGTTCATTCTGGCCTGTGCCCACTGCCTGCAAGCAGTCGGTGCTTATGGCAACAGCACGCCAACGAGAACTCGCTAGCGCGCCAGTGCCAGCCTGCGCGCGTTTTGTGAACTAGTTCGTAGAGCCACGAACGTTGCGGCCCAAAAAAAGGTGAACTGATATAGTAAACATCGGCGGAAAACAAAAAGTTAACTTACAAAAAAAAAAAAGCAACGTACCCCGCGGGGGTTCGAACTCGTGACTTGCAAAACACTTGCGTTGATATACCTAGCGGCCCAGAACCACTCAGCCACGAAGCGGGCTTTTTTTTTTTCTCTTTAATGCATGGAAATGTTAGAAAACTTCAAAAGACGAGACACTTACACAACATTTAAGCACTAACAGACAGTCGAACAAAGATCAAAACTCAGGCAAGCAAACGCACGCATCCAAAAGAGGCAGCCACTCTGGTGGATCACTCTGCGCAGCATAAACGCTCCGCACCAACGCCGCTGTTTCCCGAAAAATGCACTTGGTCGGCCGAGTGGTTTCCGCATGCCGATCAGTCATACGGCACTTCCACAAGCTAGAACAATCCTAGGAGAACGAAAACGTCATATGGCACCCGATTAACATCTTCAAATGGCAGGAAGCGAATGGGTGTACGGGGTGATGTCGATGTCCTTTTTTAGTGTCCGCTGCAAAAACGTCCCAGAAGAACACAGCGTCCCGGCACAACACAAAACAATGATCAATGTCTCTGGTTGATTACAGAGGCGACAATTGTCCGACCAAGGAATAGACATTCCTTTTTTCGCGCAGCCATGTCTTAACTGGGAGTGTGGAAGAATGAAGCTTGAAGAAAAATGTTTTTGCATTTGGCGGGATACACATGCTCATTACGCCGTTTTTAAAACATTGCTTTTCTGGTGGCCTAAGTAAGGCTGGCGATAAACAGGCACCGGGAATAGACTTTCAATAAGAGTGTTCGTCATAGTTTTCCTTGACATGCTGAACAGAATATTCCAAGGAAAACCGCGCGGTAAGAAAGTTTAAAATGACTCCACGACCTCTTTGAGAAATCCCCATGGAGGCTTCGTATTGACCTCGCCCGTACATACAAGCAAAAAAGGCAAATGGAAACTTATGCGCTGCTGAAGTACAGTCAGTAAAAGTGGGTGATCAACCAATTTGTAGAAGAAAAAACGAGACACAAGTTGGTGCACAAACAAATGCATGAGCCCAACACCCCCTGCCTTTAAAGGAAGAAAATAGTTGTCCCTGCGCATAGGTTCCCATTGAGAGCCCCACACAAATGTTGCAAAAACTCTATGTAGGGCCTGAACTTTTGCTCGCGCACAGTGAAGCACTTGAAGCACATAAAGGAGCTTTGTGGCAAGGAAGACGTTACACACTCTTGCACGTGCAAACACAGAGAGGTCTCGCCCATTCCATGCCTGCGATGCGCGCTTAACTTGCGTGAGCGCTGATGACCAATGAGGCCCTGTGTTCCGTATTTGATGTAACGGCACGCCGAGGTACTGAAGTGGGGCGCTATCCCAAATAATACCAGCGAATGTAGATGGTTTTGTTCCCCATTGTCCGATCCAAAATCCCTTAGTTTTTTCCATATAACCATCCGCTCCAGACACATCGCAGAACTGCTTAGTCACTGTAAGGGCTTCCTGGACACTCCTTTTGTCAGCACAAAAATACGCTATATCATCTGCATAAGCAAGCACCTTAACTTCGCACGATTGTAAGCAAAAACCTTTTACTCTTTGACTCTGCTGAATGCTGAGACAAAGAGGCTCGAGGTACAATGCAAACAGCAATGGTGACAGGGGGCAACCTTGTCTGACAGACGACTTGATCGCAATCGGCTCAGACAGAATACCATTGACGATAAGCTGTATGCGAAGGCTTTGCTAATATAGGGTATATATTGTACAACGGTTTACACTTTTATTTAGTTTTGGCATTTCAAGCAGCTTACGTGACTATTTGTTGTACTGCGCTCGTGCAGTAAGCGTCGCCCGAGTTTCCACAGTAGCTCATGTCTAGCAATTGCATTTTGTAGACGGAAAAGCGTTCGCAGATGCGTAGTCGTGCTGCTGACCGCTGTGCTTGTTCGCCCAGCGCAAAAAAGTGCTTCCCGCGCCCTAGTTTTACGCTATACGGTAAAAATATCAGTTGATTTTATTTCCTTAGTACCTATATTGACTTCGCTGACTCTTCTTCCGCCTTCAAGAGGCCTTATATTTTCCTACCTGGCGTACCAGTCAGCGAAGCGTCGCATGTGCGCTTGTGCAGCGCTTGTGTGAAGCGACCTTGACTTGGAGCTAGATACAGTGTACAAACAAACCAAGTAAAGAAAGGCACATCCTTCCATTCACAAACGTGTCCTGGCTTCGTTTCAACTAAGCGAACGAATTGCGACCAAGCACTTTTTTTAACCTCCTTGATTGCGACGACCCGCCGGCGGCCGGCGGACGAAACGCTGGGCGACTGACTCTGTCTGAAGGCCGGGTGAGCCGTGCAGTAGCGCAGCCAATTGCCAGCTCATCCCCTCCTGACGTCACACGAAAACGCCCACAGAAAATGGTGAGCGTAAGAGAGGAGGACAGCATTTTCGAAGTAGTTTTTCTACTAAATAAAATGGCGTAAACGCGCCTAGAGTGGTAGAAACATGGCCTGGGGACTCCGGACTACAATTTGCGCTAGTAATCCCGCAATGTTTACATATCACTTCAGTGTCCCTTTAAGTCCTGTAACTTTTCAGTTTGTGAACGCCAAGTCCAGCTTGGGGTGAACCAACTTGCTGGCTGGGCGGACACAAACGGTTTTAAACTGAACCCTGGAAAGAGTACTTGTGTTGTGTTCTCCCGCAAGCGCGGGATTAAGGCAGACCCTGAGATTACCCTTCATCGCGCTTCTATCCCTGTAAAAAAGGAGCATAAGTTTTTGGGTGTCATATTTGATGAAAACCTCACGTTCATTCCACACATCAAACAACTTAAACATAAATGCCTGAAAACACTAAACATTCTCAAAGTCCTCTCCCACCACTCCTATGGTGCAGACAAAGAACTCCTTCTTCGCGTCTTTACCGCCTTAGTCGGGTCTCGGCTAGACTACGGTAGTGTTGTGTGTGGTTCGGCATCAAAAACAGCACTAAAATGCTTGACCCAGTGCTCCATTTCGGCCTGCGCCTTGCGTGTGGTGCGTTCCGCACTAGCCCGACCCAGAGTCTGTACGTTAAAAGTAACAAATGGTGCCTGGAACATCAACAATTGTACATAGATTTATTATATGCTTTTAATATCTCATCACTCAATAACCATCCTTTTAACCTGTCCTCAACGATACATCTACAACCCAGCTATTTTCAAATCGTCCATCTATTCCTTTGCCCTACTCTCTGAGGGTGAGAGAGGAAGCTTCAGGTATTTCCGTTGGGTTTTTAGATGTCTGTACATCATCATCATTTTCTGACGTTATACCACCATGGCAACTGCAGCCTGTTTGTTGTGATGTTTCGTTTATGAAAATAGATAAAAACAGGGTTCCGAGAGCTGCGATTCTGCTGCATTTTTTGTCGCTTCAGGATAAATATAAATGTGCCAAGTTCTATAGCGATGCCTCGAAAACTTCAACTACAGTGTCGTGCGCCGCTCATGGTACCAATTTTATTGCTTGCAGAACCATGAGTGTACACACCACTATCTTCTCTGCAGAAGCATATGGCATTTTACTCATCGTTCAGCACGTTCTTAAAAAACAAATTCCTAAGTCCGTCATCTTCACAGACTCTTTGAGCGTTGTGCGTGCATTGTCTTCACGCAGACCCAGGAAAAACCACATTGTCAATCTTGTCTTTAATTTCATAATGTCTAATCCTGTGCTGGGTTCCAGGCCATGTTGGAATCGCGGGGAATGAGACCGCGGATGAAATGGCTGCCGCCGCTGCACTTGCAAACACAGTGGACATAACAACAATACCCTACACTGACCTCAAGCCACACATCCGACAGCACCTTCGCAAAACATGGCAAGCCGACTGGAATACACAGACAGACAAGTTACACATAATAAAGTCACACCTAGGACAATACACTAGTGACTCACACAACAGATTAATCGAAGTTGCCCTAGCTATAGTACGGATAGGCCACACCCACGCGACACACTCCCATCTGCTCACTGGATCTCCAAGACCCCTGTGTAGCAGGTGTGGGGAGGGCCTATCCGTACTTCACATCCTCATTACATGCAAAGCACTCCAGACAACAAGACGCAAGCACTTCCCTCAACTCTACACATTCCACTACACCCAGCACTCTTTCTAGCGGATGATCCCGTGATTCCTGTGCAACGCACTCTTAAGTTTCTCAGTGACATCACGTTTTTACGTCTCATTTCCTATCACGCGTAGTTTTTTAAAGCCTTATTTCATGCCATGCACCATCACAACCTGGCCTTTTACACCAGCCATCCTCACTGTCTTTTATTGATTTTACTTTTGTTCTTGCATACTGATTTTAGTGTCTACGTTCTCACCTCTCATATTTAACCACTGTTTTGGCGCTCTTTGCCCCAGTTGGCCTTGCGCCATTAACATCCAACCATCATCATCATCATTGTTTGTGTCAGGAGTGTTAAAGCAGTCAGAGTGCACGCTCGTTGAGGTAAAGCAGATATACTGTTCTGTGTTGCTTCTGGGGTACACCCACTGTATGCAATAGGCTCGTCACCTGCTGAGTATACTGGTGTTTGTGTGAAACTGACTCATTCTTTGAAATCAATCCATAACCATTCCACATGGTCGAATGTGTACTGCCGGGAGCGAAAGTCTGGATTCCACGCAAGCACCAACCAAAACACACTGCAGTACCACCTAGCGGAAGGGCAACTGCTGCCGAGATAAAGGCTGCGTTGCTTATTTTAACTGCATGCATCATAGTTTGCACCTATGAGTTGATGCAGTGTTTGTAAGCAGAGTGACTGAACAGTGTTGCTTCAGCTGCACATGTTGTGCCTGTTTTCAAAGGTGGCCCCAATGAGTAGCTGAATTTGCAGTTAATATATGTGTGCGCATGATTGTCATCTGTGTTTTTGTTCTTTATTGTTACTCTGTCTTCTGTCATCGTTGCACTTCCAATACAATCTGGGACTCAAGAGTAAAAATATGCATACTCAGGCCTTGTTTGAATGAAGCATATCGTGTGCTTGAGTTCGTGATGAGTAACAAGAGCGGCCCACTGGTTCAGCACATCATTCTACGCTAATTACATCGTTCATCATTGCTCAGCGAGAACACTTAGGGAAGGTGTGACACATGGGCAACCGAAGCGAAACAGCTCAGTCCTTTTTCGTACCAAAAGCGTATCAACTCAGGCGAGCCAACGAAGATGCATGCAGTTAAAATGGGACGCACAACCAGTGTGTCGACAGCAGAAGGTCTTTCGCATGATGGCACTGCAATACATTTTGGCGGCCACTTGTGTGGACTCCATACTTTTGCTCCCGACATTAATGAAATGGAAAAAGTTGGCTTGTTGCCATTTAGGAATCGGCATAGCACAGCTGCAACCTCGTGTAGTCTTCAGTGTTCCAGCTTCGTGTCTGCCTTGGGATTGCTGTGCTTAATTAAAGGAGTGGGCACTTTGGCTTCTTTCTGTGACTTCAAATTAAGGGAACGGGTGTTGTATACACTTAACTAGGATCATGATTGCTCGGCTGCCTTCTAGCCGTCATCTGTCTTAACACACTCCTACTGAGAAACAGTTTTCGGCAAAAGTGGTTTCCTCCTCGGCTGCCACCTGGACATGAATGAGCGTTACAAGTGTGTAAGGAGTGCCGACAACCTGATAAAAGCAGACTTGAATTTTGAGTTGTCAGCTTTCCATGTGGTGTGGTGGTGGCGCAATGCACTTCTGACAGATGTAACAGCAATAGCTGTGCTACCTTTGCTCATGAATATGAAGCTCTAGTTTGGTTTGTCAATCAAACACTGCTGATTGCACTTAGCAGTTGCATGGTAAGTTGCGATAATGCAGCTTGATGCACTATTTATTGTTTAAACTGGGTGAGTGATATGTTGAGGATGGCCCTCACACCCACTGTTGTACCCAGCTGTTCGAGGTGAGACAGTTATCGTTTTCAGCATAACTGTTAAGAGTGGAATACTGTCTCGGCTAGTGCTTGGTGCGAAGCTGGATCATTCTTGCTTGCCCAAGACCACTTATCAAAGCCTGCTTTAGCCACCACGATATCATTACAGCAAAAAACTCATTTATTTACAAAAGGGTGGCGAGCCAAGATGGCGGACTCGGCTACCAGCCAGCTTCATCATCTTCCTCTTTGACTAGCTTTCAGTATTGTAAGGTGACATCTTCCTCGCTGGTGTCCAAGTTTAAGGCGGCCAATATCGCAAGGCCCCGGTGGCCATAACATTTCCCCCCGTCGAAGATGCAGCCCGTGTTGCGGATCGGCCAGCTCGCTGCGGCTGAGCCGCCAGGAAACGAAGCCGTGGGAGGCCTGTTCGAACGTCCATTTAATGGCGATGACTGACTTATGTACAATGATAATGAGCCACACCTTCTTCCTCTTCTTCGCAATTCCCAACATTCTCCCGGCCACAAAAGAGTGAAACAACGTCCACATGTAGCAAGCGGCTCCTGGCCTAAACATCGCATTATCATTATCGGTAAAAATCTGGCGTGCATGCCAGTTCCGTCTAGACCGTCCTTTTTTTCCATTGACTTTCCGTTCAATGTGGTTTCTTCTTTTCTTTCGGTGTACCCAGGTTGGTGACCATGTTGCTTCTGACGTGTTCAGATTATCATTCAAACAATGCATGCAGCCGTTCAGGTAGCCGCTCAGGTATTTCCACGCTGCTCTATCGGTTAGCGGATGAGCTCCTGTCTTTGGCAAATATTGCGGTCGATCGCTGGCTACGCCATCACCAGTCGAAGTCTTCTGCACATCGTATACGTCTGTGGCCTGCGAAGTCTGGAGTGTTGCCGCTAATGAAGTAAACTCTTTGATAGGCGGGTATCTCTTGAGTCCGTCTAGTGTCTTTGCTCCCGCACTTCATTTGAAGCACTTTGCGACGGATGCAACATCAGGCGATAAGGTAGCAGCACTGCTTTGTCGATCCCTTGGATGCTGCACAGAGTCCATTCTTGATTCATAGTTTAGTGATACTTGGGCACTCAGCGCGCAAGTCAGTCCCGTCCTCTGAAGCGCAGGACTCGATTTGCTGACAGGGCCTTGCAGCGTCCACCCAAGCGAAGTCTTTATCGCCACTAATCCTTTCTGTTGCTCGCTTATAATAACTTCTCCTGCCACTACTGTCCACAGTTGGTCGGATCCTATGAGCAGGTCGATGTCTCGGTCCGCACTTCGTTGGGGAACAGTTTGTTCGTCCGCAAGTCGGTAGCCTAACTTCCGTAGATGCTTGACGAAATCAGTGTTCATTTCTGTATTTGGGAAGTTTGGGCAAATCGTTGGTACAGAAATTGCCTGGAGAGCATGCTCTGCGTCGCCAAACTGGCTACGCAGTCGCAGTTCAACTATTCGATATCGTCGTACTTCTGGAGAGACGGCCGACGCAAATGAATTTACAGCTAGGCTCGTCTCTCCAACGACTTTTAGTCGCAATTTGGCCACGAGGTCTTCCTTAATGAACGTTCGCTGGCTGCCACCATCCAAAATGCCTCGTGTGTAACATCTACCCTTAGGACCGATAATCCACGACTGGAAGTTTGGAGGTAAACGTCCTCACCCAACTGGCAGCTTGTGAGGGCAGTTGATGCTGACGTGGCGTCCTGCGTCTGCACCGGGACCTTGCATGCGGGGTCAGCGTGCACCTCATCCGTTTTCACTGCGCATGCATAGTCTGGGTCGCACATGACAATTGCATGTCTTCCTTGGCATGTTGTGCATGTTACATTTATTCGGCACTCCTTCGATCGCCAGTCGCTTCTTCTTTTCTAAGATGATCAGAGAAGCGTCGCAAGCCTCGGTACTGTGCTTGGCCGATCCGCAAAAAAAGCACTCGTTTCTGTTTGGGCATCGAAGCATGCAGACGTGAAGAACCGACGTGACTGGCCGTTACGTTGGAGAGGGTCGCTTGATTCGGTAGGAGTCCCTACTGGAGCACATTAGTCTCTTGCCTCGAGCTCGATTTGCGTGCACCGCAAAAATGGCTCCAGTTGCCGGCAAGCCGTTACTTCTTCATCCCCAGACGAAGATTATGTCGTGGGCGTTGATATCTCCTGGAGGCGGACGTGCCTGTGAAACGCCACGACGACCTCTTCCGGCAAAACCTCGAGCAAAATGTCGTAGAGCATCGCGGCGAAGCTGCTCGTTGGGACGTCCAACACGTTCAGGCAGCGGATGGTCAGCTGAACGGAGTCATATAGACTGCGCAGCTCTCTCGTGTCAGATTCAGATGGCACACACTGAATCCCGCGGAGCATTCGGAAATGCCGCTGTATTATCCGGCTCGTGTCCCCGAACCTGTCCTAGAGCTGCTGGATGGCACTCTCATAGCACGCCTCCGTTGTTGGCAGTCCTACGATGGCAGCTGCTGCGTCACCTTCCAGGTAGTTTCGGAGGTAGTGAAACTTGTCGGTGGTGGTTAGAGCCTGGTTGGTGTGGACTGCGCCGTTGAATTGCTTCCAAAACGACGTCCACTCACACACGTCCCCATAAAAGACTTGATGGCAAGCGCTGGGAGATGAGGTCGTGATCTGGCATGGAACCGTCGTTGGCACATGGGGCGTGTTAATCGCAGGCGAGGTGGCAGGTTGCGCCGTGCTGCTGACGCTGAGTTCCTCGAGCCGGTACGTAAGGCGAGTCAGAGCCTGGAGCGTCTGGAAGTTGTAATGCACCGCCGACTCGTACTCCCTTTCTAGCTCCTCGACAGGAATCGCGTCCTCAACCTGGGCGTCGATCTTGGTAAGCTCCTCGCGGCTAGCCATGAGCTTGTCCAGCACCTTTCGGAGCACGAGCCGGTCAGAGCAGCCGCTCTCGATGAGCGCTGTCGCCTCGGTCGAAATTTTTGTCGCTTGGGCTCACCTGGTAGCGCGTGTCGCCTTCAGCCGGTCCATCGTTAAGCGAATAAGTCCGGCTTACTCGCTTGGCAGGCAGCCCGGTCCGCGCGTTGTTTCCCTGGGGGCGGTTCCGATGAGGACGAAGTGCTGTGGCGGTCGTTTTTCGGTGAAACTCGTCGTCGCCGTCACCCGTTACCCACGTCGGTGGGAGCCGCTCGTTTTCCCCTGGGGTTTCGGCACCAAATGTTGCGGATCGGCCAGCACAGTACCTCGGCTTCCGACGCTTCTCCCAGCATCTTAGAAAAGAAGAAGCGACTGGCAAACTCTATGCGGTGCTATCGATGTACGAGGAGGGGCCACCGATTGAAGGAGTGCCGAAAAAATGTAACATGCACAACATGCCAGGGAAGGCATGTTGTGCATGTTGTGCTTGTTGTGCATGCTCTGCAAGTCAGTGAGCGTCACGTGGTTCAAAGAGCTTCAAGCAAGGTACGCGAGCCACTTGAGTTCTGCGACTACGCCGTCCTCAAGCAGTAAGCTGAACATGACATAGTTCAGTCAACTAAGTCGGTCAAGTAGCGGGAATGGGCTGACTTAAAGGGACACTGAAGTGAATTTGTCAAGCTCCCCGTTTTTGCTTGCACTGCGTAGACTGGCTCAAATTAGCACACTTTTCATCGTTTATCCGGTTGACAAATCGGTAATTATTTTACAAAGCGCGAAAGAAGAAAAAACTACCATGCGCGGTTTGCGGCGGCCGCACCAACTAAGGCTGTGACGTTGAGAGGAGGGGCGCCGTGATTGGACGATGCCCAAGGTTAGCAATCACACAAGTTTCGGTTCGGTTTCGGTTCTGTAAAAACATAACCAATGGCTTTGTTGGATGGGCATTCTCAATATCTCAGTAATCATCGTACCGCGCTTCTGCCATGTTGTCGGCTGTAAAATGCACAGATAAGCCTCCCAGGACGGCTTGTAGTCGTAGCATTCACTAGCCGAGACCTACGCAGTGCAATGAACGCCCTCCGCGTACCCGCAGACGCCCAAATGTCATGCGCTTTTCCCCCATATTTGTAGCTTGCCTCCCTCATGCCTGTATCGTAAAAAGCGTGTTCGCACCAGGCCAAGGGTCTGTTCATTCTGGCCTGTGCCCACTGCCTGCAAGCAGTCGGTGCTTATGGCAACAGCACGCCAACGAGAACTCGCTAGCGCGGCCAGTGCCAGCCTGCGCGCGTTTTGTGAACTAGTCGTGTAGCCATGAACGTTGCGGCCCCAAAAAAGGTGAACTCAATATAGAAAACATCGGCGGAAAACAAAAAGTTACTTACAAAAAAAAAAAGCACGTAACCGCGGGGATTCGAACTCGTGACTTCGCAAAACATTTGGAGTGAATCCTAGCGCCCCAGACTGCTAGGCCACGGAGCGGGACGCGAAAGCCTTGCTAATATAGGGTATATATTGTACAACCGGTTTACACTTTATTTAGTTTTGGCATTTCAAGCCGCTTAGGTGACTATTTGTTGTACTGCGATCGTGGCAGTAAGCGTCGCCCGAGTTTCCACAGTAGCTCACGTCTAGCAATTGCATTTCGTAGACGGAAAAGCGTTTGCAGATGCGTAGTCGTGCTGCTGACCGCTGTGCTTGTTCGCCCAGCGCAAAAAGAGTCCTTCCCGCGCCCTAGTTTTACGCTGTACGGTAAAAATATCAGTTGATTTTATTTGCTTAGTACCTATATTGACTTCGCTGACTCTTCTCCCGCCTTCAAGAGGCCTTATATTTTCCTACTGGCGTACCAGTCAGCGAAGCGTCGCATGTGCCACGCTTGTGTGAAGCGACCTTGACTTGGAGCTAGATACAGGTACAACAAACCAAGTAAAGAAAGGCACTTCTTCCATTCACAAACGTGTCCTGGCTTCGTTTCAACTAAGCGAACGAATTGCGACCAAGCAATTTTTTTTTAACCTCCTTGATTGCGGACGACCCGCCGGCGGCCGGCGGACGAAACGCTGGGCCGACTGACTCTGTCGGCCGGGAGCCGTGCAGTAGCGCAGCCGTGGCGCAGCCATTGCCAGCTCCTCCCTCCTGACGTCACACGAAACGCACAGGAAAATGGGCGAGCGTAAAGAGAGGAGGACAGCGTTTCGAATTAGTTTTTCTACTAAATAAAATCGCGTAAACGCGCCTAGAGTGGTCGAAACATGGCCTGGGGACTCCGGACTACAATTTGCGCTAGTAATCCCGCAATGTTTACATATCACTTCAGTGTCCCTTTAATGTGACAGCAGTTTCTCGCACAGTCCATGCTGTCGCTGAGGTGTCCAGAGCAAAACCAGGTCTCCCCGCGAGTATGAATTTTCTCATGTCGGCTGTCGTGCGGAGTTTCAAGCGGTCCTGCGACGGCAGTATGTGGAGGCTAGTGAGTTTCCGAGCTTCTTCAGCAAAGCAGAGGGTGTTTGATAGGCTGGCCTCGTCGTGAAAGAAGGGGAAGATGGTGTTGAGGTAGTTGGGGGAACACGTGCGTCAACTGGGTAGAATGGGCTATACCATTGTCTCATGCTTGGCAGTGTGGTAAG
>CM023451.1:200697127-200837127 GCA_013339765.2 Haemaphysalis longicornis | reverse complement strand
GCCGATGCTCATTTGCTGCACTTGTTTGGTATAGTCATACCTGAATATAACGAAGTTGATAAAAATTCGCAATTTTTCGTTACATCACGTTTTTGTTACAGGCAAGGTTCGAGTTAAGGCTCGCGTGAATGAAGCAGAAACGAAACCAAAGGTAGGCATCAGTGATATCCTTCAAGGACCTATTTCACAGGGAAGAACTGCTTGATTTGCTCCTGCTGCTTTCCAACAAACTCAGCCCACTACACGACATAACAAAGAAGCAGTGTCACTTACCCACATGAATTCACCAAAGTAGCTTAACCACGACTTTTGGCTTTTGACACTTTTCAACGCCTCAACCCTCTTCAGTGACGAAACTTATGTTGAAAGAGCGCATTTTCGCCACATTGAGGCTCTTTGCCGCACTCAACATAGTTGAGAGGGTGCGAGCTGGAACATTCTACCGGGCGGCGACATTCTTTGTTCTTGCCCGAGGAAACGGCATTCACACTTGCGAGATTCTTTTGAAACGACAAAACTTTTCGTTTTCTGACAGCTAGCAGAACTCATGACCGATGAACCGACACCAGTGATACACTCTAAGCTGGGTAACCCTTAATAGAGGTGTCCGCTTGATCGTGGCTCATATTGAGTGGGAAAACACTGGGGTTTGAGAATTTAAAAAGATGTTTAATTAACTGAAAAAACTGGTATTACATATATAGACGGAGGAGCACTCAAAAAAGACGTCTGACGCGCTGCTCGGGCGTGGAGCGCCTATCTGGGCGAATAGCACACACACGTAAGAGAGAGAGAGAGAGAGAGAGAACGAACATAAACACATGCGTTGCGTCTGGCGTCTCCCTGTTCTCGGGCATAACACACCCGAGACAGGGGCGCGTTCGTGCTCTTGAAAAGCTCGGGTCCTCGCGGCGCGGCCGTGGTCATAAATTGCGGTCGTTCTCCGCGTCTTCGGGCGGCAGCCCCGGAGATGTTGAGAGGTTAAGAGCCCCGTGGCCGGCCGTTCCCGCTTCTCGACGGAGAGATTTCTGCGATGCCGTCTGAGTGAGCTGACACGCCTCTCCTTAATTTTTTGCCTGTCCTCAGGCACAAGTGTCCGCGTGCAACGGCGTTAGTTCACGCGTGTCGAGGTCACGTTCTCTGTACCTCCGCAGTTGCTCGATGTTTACAGTTTTATCGTTGAGTTTCCCTTCGATGTTTGGAACTCTGGTTATTGCTGCCATGTTGGACCCGATTAAAGCGGTTATCTTGTATGGGCCCTCATAGCGAGCGTCGAGCGTGCCGCGAGCGCCAATCTCGAGCAGGACGAGATCTCCTTCATGAAATTGAGGAGTTCGACGCCTTGCGTTGTAGCGGATAGTAGCCTCTCGTTGGCTGCTCTCGAGGCCTTCCTTCATGTTCTCACGTCCCTTCGCGAGTTCGTGAAGACGCTGTCCTTCCTCGATGTCGGCCTCTATTGTGCCAAGGTTCAGTTCTCCGGGTATCCTCGGGTTGTAACCGTGCATGAGCCAGAAGGGGCTCTGCTCTCCGTGGCGGTGTTTCGTGACATTGATGGCGAATGTTGCATTGGGAACTTCCTTCTTCCATGCGTTGCTGTTTGTTATGATCTTCCGCAGCACCTGCTTGAGAGTTCCGACCATTCTCTCGATTAGACCGTTTGACTGGGGCCAGTACGGGGGAGAGTTTACATGAGAAATTCCCAGCCTATGGTGAAGCTGCGCCGTCCGTTTGTTCACGAACCCTTTAGCTTGGTCAGTGACGATTATGGCCGGCACTCCAAATCGTGGAATCCACCTCTTTGTTAGGAAGTCGATGTAATGCGCTGAAGATGTGCTTGGCACAACGACGGCGTCCATGTACCTTGTAGCGTGGTCGATGCACACAAGAACGTAGCCATCGGCGCCATCGAGCGGCCCCATGTGGTCCAAGGAGATCACGACGTTAGGTTCGTTGGGGACCTCCCTTGGGTTCAAGCATCCTTCGCTTCGAGTGGTGCGGGAGTTGATTCTCTGGCACGTGTCACAAGACTCGATGTACCGGCGTATGTCACTTGCCATGGATGGCCACCAATACTTCGTCTGGATTAAACTTTTCTTTTTTTCAATTCCGAGATGGCCATTGTTGTCGTGGAATGTTGTGACAACGCTGTCCGTGAGAGCGGCAGGAACCACGACTCTCCTGCGTATGTGACCTCGTTCGATGAATTTCCTGGTCAGAATTCCGTTTTCGATTTCGTAATTGGAGAGCTCGTTAGACGCCTCGGATCGAAACCGCTGGCAGTCTGGGTCTTGTTCCTGGAGCTCACGAAGGCGACTGTGTCTGCTCACAATGACCGTTAGGCAGGACAGGTTGCAGGGAGAAATTTCACCACTGCTTTGGGGCTCGGTGTCGTCTGCCTGTCTGGAGAGGGCGTCTGCCGCGACGTTCTGGCGTCCCGGTCGGTGCTTGACGTCAAAAGTGTACTCCGCGAGGTCGAGAGTCCACCTTGCGAACCGGCGATTGGTCGCTCCCTTTTGCACGAGGTACGAAAGGCAGAAATTGTCCGTGTGGACCGTGAAACGTGGGCCTCCTCGAAGATATATCGCGAATTTCTCCGTGACTGCCCAGTGTAGAGCCATGCATTCTAGCATGTTAGAATGGAGACACCTGTCGTGCTTGTTCAGTGATCGGCTCGCGTACTCGATGATTCGTTCCTTCCCATCCTGCACCTGAGACAGCACAGCTCCCAGCCCCGTCTGCGAAGCATCAACGTAGACGTGGGTCTCACAGTCAGGACGGAAGTTAGCCAGGATCGGGTGCTCTTTAGCATGTGCTTCAGCTTCTCAACGACGTCCTGATGATCGCTCGACCAGACGAAAGGCGCGTCCTTCGCGACGAGTTGTCAAAGAGAGTGCGTGAGCTTTGAGAACTCTGGGATAAACTTGCGGTAATGATTGCAGAACTGCAAAAACGAGTACAGCTTCTTGCCGTTGAGGTGCGGTTCGAACTTGTCGATGGCAGCGACCCTCGCGTCGTCCAGGGTTCGTCCATCGGAGGAGATGATGTAGCCAAGAAAAGCGATTCTGTCTCGCACGAACTGGCATTTTCTGATGTCCATTTTCAGACCGTTGATGACAACCCTTCTCAAGGCCTCGTCAAGGAGAGTCAGAGCCTCCGATACAGTTGCTGCACCTTGACCGACGTCATCCATGTAGGTTGAAGTCCCTCTCAGGCCATCGAAGGTGCGCCGCATGACTCTTTGCATGGTCTGCGGAGCCCTACAGAAGCCGAACGCCATTCGAAGATATTCGTACTTTCCTTCGGGTGTCACAAACGCCGTTTTGTGGACGTCCTCCGGTTTCACTCGTACTGTCAAAAACGCTGACTTCACGTCCATGACAGTGAAGTATTTTGAGCCTTCTCTCGTGATATCGTCAATGACATCCTCCATTATTGGCATCGGGTACGAAGGGTTGACAGTTTTTTCGTTTAGTTTGCGGTAGTCGTGTACCATTCTTCGTGGCGTTGTCGGGTGATGCGGCTGGTCGACAACGATAGTGGGAGCGCCGTACTCGCTCTCGCTCTGCTGAATGATGCCGCGGGACAAGTAATCATCTACTTGGTGCCTGATGAACTGACGATCCAAGGGCGAACACCGGTAGGGTCTCGAAGTTACGGGGATGTCGTCTCGGAGTTCAATGCTGTGCTCTACGTGCGGGCACAGTCCCAGTGCGTCGTTACTGGACGTGAAGGCCTCGTGCTGGCGGAGCAAAATCGAGCGAAGCTCCTCTCGTTGGCGCGGGCTGGCGTCCCTTGCCATCTTGTCAACGGCCTCATCCACGAGTTGCTGGAAGTCACCATCAGGACACGGATCTTTCGCAGTTAGCTTCACGAAGCCATTGTCGCAGACCGTGCTTTCGTCGGTGGGAAGGCGGTTGGAAAACGCTGCAATCAGCGTTTCTCCAACGCAGGCTGCTTCACTCGAGCGGCGTTCACTGCGGGCTTCGTTGCCCGCACTCGGACCAACTTGTACGAGTGTAACGCCGTTTGTGGGGTGAAACGTTACCTCGACGTTCGCGGCGCGGCGCCAGTCGGATCCTAGAATCATGTCCATGGCGCTAGGCAGCGGCGTAATCGCCACATCCGGAAGACGCACATGTGTGGTTCCGACGGCTATGTCGAGTGCCGCTGCTTGTTCCGGCTTGATCGTGTGATTGAGCCCCTGTATCTCGTCTGGGGTAGTCCAGGGGTGCGAACGGATGTCTGGGCCAACAACGCTCTCGCTCAAAATAGACACGTTGGCACCACTATCTATGCAAACGCGAACAGGGCGGTTGTTGACGAAGCCGGTCACAATGGGCAAGCTTCCTCCCGTGTATTTCAGAAAACAGTTGGCTTGCCTTCCCGTTGCGCTGCGTCCACCTGGATTGTTGGCTCTGCCGGCTCGGCGTTCTTCTGCACGGATAGTTGCTGCAGTCTTGGGACGGCTGCACTGCCTCGAAAGGTGTCCTGGCTCGTTGCAGTTGTAGCAATTCGGGGGTTTGTAACCACGTGAAGGGCGCTGAGCCTCGAGGGTATCGTCTCCCCTTGCGTTGTCTCGTGATACGGCTGCGTCGTCCCCGTGAGTATTTCGTTGAGGCTTGTGGTTAAGGTGGTCCACCTTGTTGTGATCTGTAGGTGGCTGCCTCGGGCGACGCCTCGTATCCAGCAGTGCCGCACGGTCGATCAACTCCACCACGCTGCTGCAGGGCTGAGCAGCGAGGGGGTTCGCCCAGGTGTTATCTTCGATTCCACTCAGAATGAGGGAGACTCGTTCCTCCGTGGCAAGCGGGTATGGAGCCTTGTCGAGCAAAGCGTTCTTTGAGTACATGTACTCGACGATCGTCTCGGACGGCCGTAGTCGACGCTTGGACTGGAGATCGAGGAAATCTTGCATGCTCATTCGTCGATGGAAGCGAGCGATGAGAGCGTGCTTCCAAGTTTCCCAGCTGACGTACCGTGTGCCGTACGATGCGTTCCAGTCTCGCGCTGGGCCCCTGAGGCGGGTAGCTGCAGTTGCCAGCGTCAGTGACGGACTCCAGTGCGCCAGTTCCGAGATCCGTTCTACCTGTGCGATCCAGTCGTGCAGGTTGCGTTGCACGTTCCCGTCGTACTCTGGAATCGCAGAGGCCGTGTCGCTGGTAGAGTGAATCTGGATCGGAGCGGCGGGTGCTGGAGGCCTCAGCAGAAGTTCGGCGAGCTGGGCTTGCGTTTTCGCCACCATGGCGAGAGTGCGAGAGATGTCCGATTCGTTGTCCAGTTGAACCTGGGACGTTTCGTTAGTCGTGGCACCGTGCGTGCTGCTTGTAGCTGGCGCTCTCGTAGCCTGCGGCACCTCGGTAGCAGCAAGGAGCGTGCTGCGTCGTTCGATGCCTGCTGCTGGCTCCTGTGTCGTGGGAGCCGTGTGGCCACCTCTTGCTAGCTGCCTCCGAAGACTCTGAAGTTCGTCGCGCAGCCTCCCGTTTTCGGCGGTTAGCGCCGCTTCCAGGTTCGTCTGCCTGTCGTCGTCGTTGGCAGCCTGGAGCGCCGTTGGCGCACTTGTCCGTTCGGAGAGCTGGCGACGTCGTACATTGTCCTCGAGGAGACGCGTTACGAGGTCGTCCTTGCGGCCAGAGCACGGAAGCTTTCGTGATCCGAGCTCGTCGGTTAGCTGCTGCTTCTTCGCTGAACACAAAACGTGGCGTTCCGTCGAAGCCAACAGCCATCCGGTCACCGTTGTCGTGGAGTCGGTCGATTCCCTCGTGTGCGTGGAGCACTCTCGTCGTCGTGCAGTGGTTCGTCAGTCTCTTTAGTCTCTTCACCGGCCCTAAATCCTAATCCTGTCGGCTGCGTCATGTCAGCTTGATCGTGGCTTATATTGAGTGGGAAAACACTGGGGTTTGATAATTTAAAAAGATGTTAAATTACTGAAAAAACTGGGATTACATATATAGACGGAGGAGCACTCAAAAAAGACGTCTGACGCGCTGCTCGGGCGTGGGGCGACTCCCTCGGCGAATAGCACACACACGTAGGAGAGAGAGAGAGAACGAACATAAACACACGCGTTGCGTCTGGCGTCTCCCTGTTCTCGGGCATAACACACCCGAGCCAGGGGCGCGTTCGTGCTCTTGAAAAGCTCGGGTCCTCGCGGCGCGCCCGTGGTCATAAATTGCGGTCGTTCTCCGCGTCTTCGGGTGGCAGCCCCGGAGATGTTGAGAGGTTAAGAGCCCCGTGGCCAGCCGTTCCCGCTTCTAGACGGAGAGTTTCTGCGATGGCGTCGGAGCGAGCCGACAGAAGTATACATTTTCGAATTTTTGTAACCTATAATTTATAAGGTACAAATGTAACCTATATCTTCGTAACCCTTATATACGTATACACGTAAGGGTTACTCAGTTATGGGTTACTTTGCCGCTTTCAGCATGTATACCTTTATATAAGTTATATCTACCGTCGCCCAAGGCCACACACCTGGAAGGTATCACGTTGCGCGCCAGGCGCGCTTTCGCCGGCGCCACTGTGGCGGCGCCCCGAAGGCGCCTTTTCCGCGTGGTAAACAAATATCGCGTTAGTGGAAGACGATATGTGGGACCATGCTGTCTATTGCACCGTCTAAACTTTTTCGTCGGGTGTCTTTTGTTCGTCCCTTGAATAAACTGCCGGCCACACGGCTGGGGCTAAAAGAAAAGGTACTTTTATAGTTCCTAAAATTGCGGTGCTAAAAAGCTTGAAAATGTTCTCTTACTATATATGCATTGCATTATCTGTTCGCTAATCGTTACCCAGGTTGTCACCCGAAAATCTTTGTGAGTATTGGCAACGCTTCAGTCTTATAAACAGGCATAACTAAATTTGATGTTTGCATCAGCTTTATCCCGTTTAAGAAACCAGTATTAAACATGCGTGATAGGTCTTTTTGTAAACTGCGGGCATGAATTTAAGGTTTAGTTAAACAACATTAGTTAAACAACATAGCCTTAAGCCAAAAATTCTTGTCTGACAACTGAGGCCATGATTATCAAAAGACAGTTGCAGTATATGCACAGGTATTTGCGCATTTAACAGGAGCACATTTCCAGAAGTTTGGCATCAGTAGTTTTGAACATTAACATTTATTATTATGAAACACCTGTGGGATTTTTATTCAAAAGCAAAGCTGCGAACCACCCCAATGTAATTATCGTTCCTTAATGAGTATTAGACGAGTGCGGATTCTTGGGCGAACTGGTGTTTCCTATATTGCTTTAGACTTCCAGGTAAAACTCGGTTTATTCATATATCCGTATTAAACCTATTTAATAAATGTTGCGTGAACAGCTTCACAAACATGGCCAAATATACAGATTCTTTACCTCAATATTTCCACGGATGTATGCAAAGTATTTCGAATTGTTTGGTACTGCAATTGAACAATTTCAGACGAATTCGAGTTTCAGCTACATTTATAAGATGGTTCTCAGAGGTGCACTTTCCCAGTACAGCGTTATTGTCATGGTTCCCCACAGAAAAAACGCAGAATGTGGGAAACAAGAAAGAACATTTATTACAAATTCACTGTTTCATACAAAGCACTGTTCATGGCTATGTTCCCGACATTCTCTGTTTCACTCAGAGTCTAATATTACACTTGGAATTCACTTGTCTTTACGAATCCACCATTACACTTCCCTCTTAGGTTCCTCTTTACAGTTCCACCTGAGTTGTGATTCCCACGCCAAGTTATCGTTTTTTTTAATGCGGAGCATTTCTTAGGCTCGCGATGTCACTCTTCGAGGTTGTCGGCGCCGTCCACACGCTCACTGCGCATGCGCGTCGCGTCGTGGCGCAGGTGCGCGTCTCTCCCCCGTACCCTCCTCGCTGTCAACAACAGGTGCGGCGGTGCGGGAGGAGCGCGTGTACCCCGTGCGCTTCGTCGCTCGCAACAACAGCTGCGGCGGTGCGGGGGGAGCGCGTTTGTGCGCGCATGTGTCGTAGCTACCCGTGCGCTGCATCGCGCTCAACAGTAACGGCGGCAGGGCGTGTACACGTGATAGCGGCGTGGTGGGTGCGTGGAAAGTTCGCGCGCTTGTGTACGGAAGTGTGCGCATGCGCGTCTCTCCCCCGTACTCCTCTGCGTCTAACGCGGGCGGTGTGTATATAAGCGGCGGAGCGCGTGTTCGGAATTCAGTCAAGGGCGCCTTTGCTTGGCTTTCGCTTGACTTGACTCTCTTTGCTTGACGGCACCAAGCAATAAAGACAGACTTTAACTTTACACTCCTTGCCTTCGCTTCTCCTTCATTCAATAAATCAGAATAATAAAGACGAAATAACAATTAAGCATTCCCAAACCATACCCAATTACGCAACATTCACGCGATACCCCCACCACTCTGCGACGCATTTACTCGAGTTCCCCCCGTGGGAAGATGCGGGCGGGTTTTTTTATGCAGTACTAACAAGTTTCTAGGCCGATTGCAATCTGTGTTTTGGATAAACTTTAAATGGGATCTATAATTTCCTGCATGAAAAAAGGTGCTTGGAAAAATTCAGAGATAAGCTTCGCAATTTACGTAGTACACAAGCAGGCACAAAATCAGGGCACGCTGAAGATTTGCCGAGGTCATCTAAATAACTTGTTCCCTGCTGCCGCAGATGGAGGTATATATTTGAGGGGCCGTCACTTGGATTTCCCCGCCTTGAATAGCCATCTACAGTAAATTTCAGAAAAAGAACAAAATCCAGTGCAACCATAAGCCCCTCACATCAAACCACAGGCATGTGAAGTACGAAAAATATATTGCACGAAAATGAAGACGGAGACCAGAGAATGAAGTGAAAGGCCACTTTAGAGATGGAGTTATTTACGACCTTTCAAATAATTTCACATCATTTCAGTAATCGTTATACAGAGTACATTTTTCAGAACAACGCGAAGCCACTATAGTCATACCGGCCAACCTTCCCGAATTTTAATCTTGCCGTGTTCCTGTTTATCTCGCGAAATGTTTCTGCATGCTCACCCAGAACAGGCACTTTGGGCTACGAGATAAACTGACATAATTTTTGCAAAAGAGAAAGCAAAAACATTTCCGCGCCTTCATGTGGAATCACTAGTACACGCAACAGAGCGAACGTCGCACTAAACCCAGGAAACGTGCTTTCACGATGCTGACGCCGTCTGCGTCACATATTTGGCTGCACTTAAACATCTCCCTCCCCCCCTTGTACTGGCAGTCTCATTTTGAACGAGGATCCCACGTGGAAGCCGAAACGATTTTCATTTCAGTAAAGTGTTCTTCTACCGGTGGTTTCTTCCTCGGCTATTCGTAAAAAGGAATCGCCAACTTACATTTTTTCTTCGTCCAAATGTGTTGCGGGAGAGGATACATCTGGAACTTGCACCAATCTTCAGGTGGCAATACCAAGAGCTCTGTACGTGTAATGACTCAAAGGGTTATTTGGGTTAAAATGTAATAGGCTTTAGAGCCTATTACATATGAATATACATTCATAATGAAAGAACACCTCAAACTTGACAAGACGAAGAAAATAACACAGCACAAGCCCTCACTAACAACTGGAGCTTCCCTAAAGAGCTCTTTTCGAAAAAGAGTTCTTGTTGGCTCTGCAAAACCACGCATCTTGTAGAATAGGTAGAGTTGCTGAAAAACGACAAAGCTCTATGCTGAGTAAATGGTTATGTGAATTCATAACGTTCTTGTAGTAACGAATTGATAGAGTCACTAAACATGAGGTGAAATAAGGTACGAAATATAACATCATAACACTTGAAGTAAGGCCTCGCATTTTTACAAGTGAATCATACTTTTGTCTGTGCAGGCCTGGGTGCCATCTTTACAAACAACATTTGAATGAATGTGTTTTAGTTATTGCATTTTCATACCGTTGTTTCCACAGAAATCAGACTTCATTTCAACTTGTGTCCAACGCAGGGGAGTCCTGGTTGTCAGCTCAAGGAACACTGCCTGCAAGAAAAACAGTAGTGCTCATAAGTCATAGCATTGGTAGCCAGATGCAACCACACTTTTCGAACAGCCAGGAACCGATGAGGGTGCAGCACCCATTTTTACACCTGCACTTTTCTCTGTGTATTTCGTCACAATTTCTGTATCATCAAAAAACAACAATCAAGCAGCCTTCATGCTGGCTCATACATACCACCATTCTGTAAAGTCCCTTTACTGCACTACACTAGTATCACGCGAGACAACCATTTGCCCTGCAATACCACGCGAATAAATAAACGAGTGATTTGCGCGAATGAGAATAATAAACCCACTTAACATGGTGAAAATGCCCCGCTACCTCAAAATGACTGACACCAAATTTACCCACTCAAGGAAAAGAATGACAAAAATGAAGAGTATTTTACATACGAAAACTTTTTATTGTGCGGTAGGGCATACTTTCACGAAAAAAGAGGCTGGTGCTGGACAAAAGTGTGTTTAGAAATTTCGGGCAGCATTTAGTGGACTATTTTTCTGCAGCACACACCTTGTGTTTATTCGGATATATTACTACGAGACGCATAAACTATAGACACCATTACGAATATATGCAGCGAGAAAAATTAATATTTCCCGTCGGCTGAAACAAAATGATAATACCCAGAGAATAGCGCGATAACAAGGCTTTAATGGGGAAATTTTCAAATATTCAAGCACAGTTACCTGACAATTACATGGGCCAATAACTTGCCAAGTGGCCCGATGCAGCCAACAGCGTAAACAAAACGCTCAACACATGACGAAGGCGCGCAGAGCAGAAAGCGGGTCACGAGCGCCGTTATCTGTTATAATGTACGAGCTTTCCCGATCGTTCGCTCTAGTCTGATGCAACGAACGCAAGCCCGTGATTTCATTTAATTGCCGTCGCGGGAAACAGAATACGTCCAGCGAAGCAACCAGTCGGGTAACGAAAATCCCTCTCGAATGCTGCAATTTCAAATTGAAAAGCCCCCAGCAAAAAGATACATCCATGAAAACACGGAAACTGTTACGGGAATATACTCACCGAGATCGCTTTCACTGGCGCCGGGGCATTGGTCCAACATGCGAACTTGATGCTGGTCGTAGAAGAACGGGCCGTGTAGCGCTGACAGTCACAAATGGGCTCGCCGCAGCCTCCGCGACTCACGCCGACAAATCAGTCTTGTAACAGCAATCCTCCCTTCATCATAGGGGTATCACAGCGGTAAAAAGGTTCGAGTGGCGCGAAAACACTGCCACCGGGCCTGCGGGCGCCGCCATTTCTCTATATCACGTCATGCAACGGAGAAACAAACGGCCGCCTGGAGAGAAGGCGCGACGAGCATCTCTTATACGCCTCGAGATTCGCGATCGCTGCGCCGCCTTCCGCCGCTTCTCCGCGGCGTTTGCGGGATTAGCGCTGCGTGGCTGATAGGTGGTCATGCAGTGTTTTGGTTCCTTTCGATTCCCTTTGCCTTTCTGCGCTCTAAACAACTGTTTTGGTGACGTCTGTAAGCTAACTGAACGTTTAGGGCAGTTAAAAAAAAAAACAGCTGCGTCTTGGAAGAGCGCTCCAGCGCCAACAAGAGCTACCCGGGGAGGTGTTTCTGCGCGCTTCTTGGCCGCTCTTGCGGGCGTCGGCGATGGCAGCAGCATATCACCGCTGTCACCTTCGAACCCGTCAGCACAAGTGAATTCTATTTATTGCCGCCTCGTTTAGACCTGATATTCTCACTGTAAGAGGTTGGTTCGTTTTGCAGCGCAGACAACAAATGCGGCTTTGCTTCGAATATGTACGTCGTAGAAAAATATGTTTCAGGGACGTGATAACCCAATAGCTGACAAAAACTTGTGCCTTTTATGGGAATATAAGCCACGCGATAATGTTAAGTACACTCAAAGGCTGTGCATTGTCAGATATGTGCCCACTCATGCCTTATAATAAGAACCAAGGTATATGTTAAAGGGGCACTGACACAAAAATTTTGCATCTTGTTTTTTTTGTTGCGATAAGTAGCTAGTGACCTACTTATAACCTGTAGAAACCTCATTTGCTTCAGCGGGCGACGGTTGTTTAGTTAGAGGCATTTTCAATGCGGCCAGTCGCAGTTTCGGTTTCAGCGAGTGCCGCGAAACGATGGATTTTGTGGATTTTGTGTGAACAAAGCTGACCACGTGACCGTGGGAGGGATATCACAGTTACAGAGCAGAGCCGCCGTAGCACTGTCGAATCCGCATCGACGGCAGTTTCTGCGAATGCCCCCCCCCCCCCCCGTACTGATCTCGTGAGGCGCCTAATTAAAAAGCGACCGTGGATGTGACGCAGGCGCTGCGAGTGCAAATGCTACCGCGGCTAACGAACGACGCGCGACGCTCGAGACGGTGGGTGGCAAGACGCGCGCTGGGAGCAGCCGGCCGGTCTGCCTACAGGTCCGCCTACAGATGTGTTCGGCTTAGCACTGCGGCGGATATTCGAGTGCCGTTCTCGTAAGCGGTGCAGATGACAATTTTTAATGCAACCGCCATGGCATCATTAACTCCTTTCTCATGTAAGCCACCATGGTCGGGACTTGGGGACAATTTCGTGCAGCGGTAACAAGCTATCACTCGAGCTACCTGCGCCGGCGTGGGCCACTTCGCGGCCGTGGCCGCCGCCTGCACAGCGACCGTGCGGCTAGCTCAGTGGGCTTTTCGTGCCTCTGGCGCGTTTCCGCATCCAATGGTAATAAACAGTAATAGAAACAGAGTGCCTGGAATCGCTGTAGAACTTTGGTCGCGGCCAGCTGCCCGATGAGCTGACGAAATCACGGCGCCTCCGCCGCCAACGATCGGGTCGTTCGTTTCTCGAGCAGCAGAAGCTCCGCCCTCCGGCCCTCCGATTGGAGCGGCGAGCCGGCAGTGCGGAAGCGGCAACACAAACTCGTGACGTGTTTGGATGTTGTTTATTTACACTTGCGCGTGGTCCTCTGCTGGCCGCTCGGTTGCGTTTCGCACACTTCAAAATTGATTTTAAATATGTTCTAGGCTGTATTCACCGCTGATATTTTGCAGATGATGTATATGTGTTCCCACCAATCTATCTCCGAAGTTATCTCGCCTTCAAAATTTTGTGTCAGTGCCCCTTTAATGAAACCACGGGAAAATGAATGGTCTGCAAGTAAGGAATAAATAGAATAGTCGTACGGGAATGAAAAAAAAACCGAGTGCAGCTTCTGAAATGTTAAAGACGTTTGTTTGAGCAAGGTATACTATTCACCAGACCAACTAGATGCGAAAGGCACTGGTATTTCGCAAGATAAGGGGGGGGGGGGTAAGGAGGAGGACGCTCAACTATCGTTGTTTACTAATGCGGAGCGAAATCAACGAATGAACGTTTTAGTAATCACACACACAAGCTGCGTGTTCACTTTCTTTTGTTTTTCGCCTTGAAAAACGGCTCATCACTCGGCGGACTCATTTTTTGAAGAATACAGGCTAGGCAGTTCACAAGCGATACGAGGTGTCGTTGGAAGAGTTGATTGATTGATTGCAGGGTTTAACGCGCCGACGCAACGGAGACGATGAGGCACGCCGTAGTGGAGGGCTCCGGATTAATTTTGACCACCTGGAGATCCTTAACGTGCGCCGAAATCTCGTACACACGGGCTCGTTGGAAGAGTGTCGTATCTGATAAGGGTCTCTGATTTCGGTTTATGCTATATTCTGCAGTCTCCTTGTGTCATTACTCATATGACGATGTTTCGAAGAAGAGTTTGGACATGGACGCGAATTACTCTATAAGCCCATCTTCGCGCTTCTCGTGGAGGATAAATGTAACACGTGAATCTTTGCGAGCGCTCACCTCGGGACAAGACGACCCAGCATTAAATTTGTCATTGCGTGCTGGCTCCGGAGTGTAATTTTGCATTATCCATCGTACTTCTTTGGTACGATGTTTGTGAAATTTATGCCGCATTGGCTTGTCATGGTACTGATCAATATCTGATATGCGATATTGGCAGGCGTAACTTGCGTGCTGTCAGGTATGAGTGCTCCGCTGGATTTTGTAAGTGCACAAAGTCGATTTACATCATAGTGTGTATGGCCGCAACATGACCATCGGAGGAAACACTGCTTACGGAGACACTGTCACTAAATTACAGGGCAGCGGAATTACAATCAGCTGCATGCAATGCTGGCTTCAGGACGCCGGCCTGGGACGCACGCCGGCGCTCATATAGATCTCACTAAGATCGCGTCATAAACGTTTATACTCTCGTGAACATACCACGCTTGCAAACAGAGTGCCTGCTCCACGTTATTCGGTATTTCGAACGCGGACAAACGGTAAATCGCTGTCTTGAACGAGCCCCAAAAGCAACGGCGACAGGCGGGAGCGGGCCGGGGACTCCCGCGCCTGCTTTCGAAACGGGCCGCTAGGGGGATTTCAGTGGCGCCCCTACAGGCCGCGCTCGAGGCGTATAGGTTACAGGGCGTTTTATAGGTTACAACGTACTGGTTACATGTCAGATTTTGTTGATGTAACCTATAAATCATTAATGTAACCTATAAACCGCTTTTAACTTCCCGCTTGTAACCCTTAGAATTGACTGGGATAAAGAAAACATCAAAATGGATCCATTGTAACCTTTATTTTTAGGTTACTTCCGTTTAGAAGTTACATTATGGGTTACCAGGATTAGAGTGTATACCTGTGGAGACGCGCGACTACACGCCGGCAGGCAAGAGTACACTCTAATCTTTGTAACATATATTGTAACTCATAAACGGAAGCAACCTATAGAATAAAGGTTACAATAGAACTATTTTGGTGTTTTCTTTGTCCCACTCCATTCTAAGGGTTACAAGCGTGAAGTTAAAAGCGGTTTATAGGTTAAAGTAATGAGTTATAGGTTACATCAACCAAATCTGACATGTAACCTTTAGGTTGTAACCTATAAATTTCAACGTAACCTATAAGAGATGCCTATCGCGCTATCTCTCCCTGCGCCCTGTGATTTCTCCGTTGCGTGGCGGGATACAGAGAAATGGGGGCATCCAGCGGCCCGATGGCCGCATTTCGCTCCACTCGAGCCTTTTCACCGCTGTGGTTCACCTATGACGAAGCGAGGATTGCTGTTATAAGAATTGTTTGTCGGAGTGAGCCGCGGAGGCCGCGGCCAGCCCGTTTGTGTCTGGCAGCGCTACACGGCCCGTTATTCTACGACCATTAAGTCCGCATCTTTGGACAATGCCCCGGCGCCACTGGGAGCGAACTCGGTGAGTGTATTCCGCAACGGTTCGCGCGTTTTCATTGTATGTATGATTTCACTGGGGACATTTCAAATGTAATATTTGAACAAGGAGCATACGAGAGGAATCATCGTTACCTGAGTTGCTGTTTGGCTGTATGTTTTTTTCTGCTTTTTGTTGAATGAAATCACGGGCTTGCTTCGTTGCGTGATATTAGACCGGACGATCGGGCAAGCCGGTTCACTGCAACAGATAAGGGAGCTCATGCCGTGCTTTTAGCGGTGCTACAGTCGAACACGGATATATCGAACTCCAAGGGGATCGTGAAAGAATTCGATATCTCGATAATTCGATATATAAAATAGGCCTATCTGAAGATTATCTGACAACTCCGCACATCACTGAGAGTTTTCTGAAGTCGTGGAAAACGGTAATTTACTGCTTTGACCGTTAAAGCGCGGAAAATTCGAACCGCGGCATGATCACCACCGCACTTTCTTTATCACTGAAATGTCTTTGAGCTTCGCTTGTTTTTTCTTCTGCGTGGTAGAGTTCGCCGAATTGTCTTCAAGATTACAAACACGCACAAATGAGAAAATAAACGCTGTACACTGTGCCACAACAGAGGCGAATAACGCCGACGTAACCTCGGCTGCAGTATAGGCGGTTGGGAACGTTGTCAGGCACTGAGTGCCGTTATCTTCAGTATTCGAACCGAATACCTACCCCATCTGGAGGCGTGCAACGAAGTCGCTTTGCACCCGATACGCTCCGGAATAGCCGGGGCGGGTTGTGCTGCATTCGCCTTTATGTCAACGTTGATGGGTGCATCGCCCTCAAAACTACTTTGAGGAATTCCGAACGCCTTTTCAACCAACATCTTTTCAGCAGCCTGCACCCGACGAATTCCCGCCTTCTTTGCTCCTAAATGAATGCCTTGTACAAAACAAACATACGACGCCGCATCGGTCCCCCTGCACGAGCCACCAAACAGCTCAATCACAGAAAAAGAGTGCCTCCGGTAAATTTCTTTTGCTCCTTTATGTCCTTTCGCCCCAACCACTATCCGCGTTCCAGCTATCATGGAGCTGCCCCTCGTGCTAGCGTGAAAACAGCTGTTGAAGGCCATCGAAGCGACATAATGCCGCGGACGCCGCCTCTGTCTCACCAAGCCAGGCAGCGCCTGCGATGAGTCAACATTATCATCAACTCCACCCCATCAGAGGACGCAAACTTTCAGGGGAACCTTCGGCGCGGAATTCGATATATCGAATTTGCGCGTGATCAGGAGTTCGATACACGCGCACAAGAGCCCTATACTTTTGCATGGGATTTTCAGGGGGATGTTTGCGCTGTTCGATATAGACAATAATTCGATATATCCGTGTTCGATATATCCGTGTTCAACTGTATTAGTAGAGTGTCAGCTTGTGCGCCTTCGCCATTTGTTGAGCGTTTCGTTTACCCTCTTGGCTGGGCCATCAGGCGCACTCAACAAGTGATTGGCCCGTGTAATTGTCCGATATCTCTGGTTGACAAATTGAATTTTCTTCCCGTTAAGCACTTATATTATCGCAATATTCTCGGTGCATTATCGTTTTGTTTCAGCCGTCGCGGGACGCTCATTTTTCTCGCTTGATATCTTCGGAATTGTGTCTAGTTTATTCATCTTGTAGGAACATATTCGAGTAAACACAAGTAGTGCATTTCCGAAAAGTCGTCCACTAAATTCTGCTCAAAATTTCTAAACTAATTCTTCTCCGGCATATGCCTCTTTATTTCTGCCAACTTTTTTTCTCCTGAGCAGGTAAATTTGGTGCTGGTCATTTTGAGACAGCGGATCATTTTCACCATGTAAGGGGTTGATTATTCTTATTTAATCTCTCGTTGATTTATTCGCGTGGAGCGCAGGGCCAATGGCTGTGACCGTGATCCAAGTGTAAAAAGCTCCTTTAGGGGATGGTGGTATGTATGAGACAGCATGCAGGCTTCTAGATTGTTGTTTTCAGATGACATAGAAATTATGACGAATTTGTTTACAGGCTGGGCTGGCCAAGTTACTCTTAGACAGGGGCAAAGATGGGTGCTGTACCCTCGTCGGTGCCTGGCTGATCGAAAAGTGTGCTTTCATGTTAACAGCTATGCTATGACTTATCAGCATTACTCTTTTTGTTGCAGGCAGTGTTCCTTGAGCTGACAACCTAGTATGACACAAGTGGAAATGAAGTCTGATTTCAGTGGAAACAATGGTATGAAGAGCAAAAACTGGACCATATCTATTCAAAATTTTCAGTAAAGGGGAAAGGGCCCTGCACAAAAAAGTAGTTATTTGATTCACCTTTAAACCACGTCTTTTTTGTTAGTGTTATTGTGTTTTATACTTCCATTTTTTTTTTTCCCCCTGGCTTAGCGATTTTTTTCACAGGACGATGGAGGATTGATTTTAATTTACGATGAAGGATGGGAACCTTTTGATACAGTCGTGCATTTCGCATGTAGATTTTTTAAAGTAACGTGTTTTAAGCATGGGTGGGGTTTTTGTAAAGCAGCTAGTCTATTGGGGGGCTGGCTACCACAGAATATTACAAAAAATAGCTCTTTAATAAATCTCTACTCGTTAGTGAGTGCTCATATGGTGTTCTCCTCTTCGTCTTATCACGTTTGTGTTGTTCTGCCATTGTAAATGTATACCAACTGGCCCAGCAGTCAACCTTTCTGCATTTTAACCTAAAAAACCCTTTTCCCGGGCCCAAATAAAGGTATAAGAGAGTTTGTTTTGGACTGGAAAGATACGCGAAGATCAGTGCAAACTCTAAGTGTATCCACTCCCACAACACATCTCGAAGGAAAAAAATTGGAAGTCAGCGGTTCCTTGTTACTTATAGCAGAGAATCAAAACACTGACAAAAACACTTTACTGAAATGAAAGACTTTTCGGCTTCTACAGGGGGGCCTTGTTCAAAATAAAATTTATACCGTGGGGGGGGGGGGGGGTGTACGACGTTCGCGGTGTTGCCTGCTGCACTAAGAATGATTCCACATGAAGGAGCGGAAGTGGTTATTTTTTCTGTTTTGCAAATGTATGTGCAGCACCCAAGTTTTATCTCGTACCCCAAAAATTTCTGCCTGCTCTGGGTGAGTATGCAGGAACATCGGGCGAGATAAACTGAACACGGCACGATGAAAATTCGGGAGGGTTGGCCGGTATGACTACAGTAGCTTCGCTTGTTGTTAACTATGCTGAAAAATTTTCTCTGTAATGATGAACAAACAAACTGCTCTGAAATTACTCGAAATTACGTAAATTACTGTACCTCTGGTGTGGCCTGGCCTTTCATTCCATTCTCTATTCTGCATCTTTATTTTCATGCAGTGTAATTATAGTGCTTCACATGCCTGTAGTTTGGTATTGGGGTTCATGGTGGCACTGGATTTTGTTCTTTTTCTTCTATTTTCTGTAGATGGCATTGCAAGGTGGGGAAATCCAAGTGACGGCCCCTCAAATATATACCTCCATCTGCGGCAGCAGGGAACAAGTTATTCAGATGACCTCTGGAAATCTTCAGTGTGCCCTGATTTCGTGCCTGCTTGTGTACTGCATAAAATGCCAAACGTATGGGTTTCCATTTTCCGAAGTGGTTGTTTTCATGAAGGAAACTTACATGCCACGAGAACTTTCGTCGAAAAGACAGATTGCAATTCACCAAAAAGCTTGTTAGTGCTTCAGAAAAACGATAACTTAGTGTGGGAACCTACAAATCAGATGTGATTGCAATGACAAACCTAAGGACGAAGTGTAAAATCGATTCGCAAAGACGAATGAATTCCGAGCGTGAAGTTAGACTCTGGATGATACGGAGAATGAAGCAAAATGAATATGGCCCTAAATACTGCTTTGTATGAAATAGTGATTTTATAATAAATCTTCTTTCTACTACCTCGTCGCATCCACAATTTGTTCAGTGGCAGCATCGAAACAACCCAAAATTTTGGAATACTTTGCATACATCCGCGGAACTATTAGTGTGAGAAGTCTGTATATTTGGCTGTGTTCGTGAAGTTGATCGCGCAGCGTTTATTAAACGGGTACAATAAGTATATATGACTAAAGCGAATTCTACCTTGAAATACATACAAATATAGGGAAAGCCTAATACTCGTTAAGGGACAATAATAAGATTAGGGTGGTTCGCAGCTTTGGTGTTTTTAAGGAATAGTCCTCATGTGTTATTCCTTAAATATGGGTACTACGTATGTTCTCAAATGCTCATGCCAAACTTCTGAAAATGTGCTCCTGTAATATGTGCAAACATAATTGCACATATTGCACGATCTTTTTGATCATCATGAGCCAAGTTGTAACACAAGAATCTTTGGCTTAAGGCTTTGGTATCACAGCTTTGGCGTCTTTTTGAAGTAAGCTATCAAGTGCATCTCATCTGGCTTATTTAACAAAATATGGTTTCACTAAAGCTTAACTTCATTCCCGCAATTTACTATAAGAGCTTTCATGCAAGTGTGATGCTCGTTTCTTAAACGGAACGAAGCTGATGCCAACATCAAATTTAGTCATGCCTGTTCATATGCCTCAAGCGTTGCCAATATTCTCAAAGATTTTTGAGGGACAACTTGGGTTATGACTATCGAACAGGTCACCTTATGCATATACATATGGATGTATATAGGTATATTAAGAGAATATTTTCGAGCTTTATCCTGCCGAAATTTTAGTAATTATAAAAGTAACTTTTATTTTAGTATATTCTTATTGTAATGTTTACACAGCCGCAATACTGGCCGGCAGTTCATTGAAGGGACGTACAAAAAACACTCGATGCTTTCCCAGTTCAGACTGCGCAATGGAGAGCGTTGTTCCACATATCGTCTTCCACTGACGCACCGTGCGTTCACCGCGCCCGAGAGGCGCCATCGGAGGCTCTCCACAGCGACGCCGGCGGAAACGCGCTGATATGCAGCGCTACACCTTCCAGGTGTGTGGCCTTGCACGGCTGTAGATGACACCTATATAAAGGTATGCATGCTGAAAGGTAGAAAGTAACCAATAACTCAGCAACCCTTACGTGTATACTTATATAAAGATTACTGAGATATCGCATACTTTTGTACCTTATAAATTATAGGTTACAAAAATTCGAAAATGTATACCTCTATTAAGGGTTACCTAGCTTAGAGTGTAGGACCTAACCGACACCGCACTCACTCTGGAAACCCGCGGTATATATCTTGCGATGCGGGCGAGTTTCGCTAAGTTGGTGCATTTCTCCGGTCGCTTTTTCAAAAAAAAGCGAAAAACAACGGCTCATCAGCGTATGCGAATTTCGTTATATCAAGGTTCATCGTCGCAACGCCTTCGTTACTTAGAGGTCGCACACGCATGTTTTTCAATGGGGTTGGCAATGAGGAATCGCCAGGCCCGAGGACCTACACCAAGTAAGAAGAACAGGAAGAAAAAGCAATTTGGCGAAAGCGGTAGCGAGAACGGTACCCATCGCGGTGTAGTCACGAGTACCGTCGCCGGCGTTGCCCGTCTGAGCCACCACCCGGATGGCAAGACGAACACGGCCATCTTGTCGCGGTGAGGGCCCGGACGATCGTCTCCGACGCTGCCGGGAAAAAGCCCATTGTCTGCTGACGATGTGCGTGGTGTGTCGGGGCAGAGAGCGGGGGCCGCGCTAGCTTGTCTTGAGGGGGGCCTTAGCTTTCTCCTCCCGCCACCAGCCATCGAACGCCCGCTACGTTCCTTGCCAAAGAACAGTCACCTCGGAGTGAGCTCGCAAGCGTGCAGAACTCACCAGCCTTGCAGATAGTCACCGGTCATCGACTTAACGAAGCCACCAGCCCGTCTTCGCTTGACTTCCGCACCGTGGCCAGCCACCAGCCGAATGAAGTAGGCTCGTTTCTCTTTAGTTGTGCGTTAGTAATGTAAATAACTTTCCTCTCGGCCCGTACCCGCCCATTTGGATTGTGACTGATTATAATGCGTGTGTTACTATGGATGCAGTAAGCATGGCTCATGGCTCTCCGCACGAATCCTGCCCATTCCTTAAGAACCCTCCCATTCCTGTTTGTCCGTGAAATGAAGGTCTGCAAAGTTGTCAACAAAAATTATATCAAGTGCCATCCTTCTTCAATACATTTGTTTGTGTTACCTACTAGGAACACTAGGAAAGTTAGTAATGGGAATTTCAACTTGCTTGTACGACAAAATACCGATGGTCAACGGCTACTGTAATATTACGTTGCAAAAAGTACTGGAACAAATACCATGGTCAACGGATACTAGTAAATTACGGAGCAAACGTACTGAACAATTTCGAATAACTTTGTATTACGCTAAAAAAATTACCTATACAACATTATCAACTGCCTTTCTTTTTGTTCTGTTCAGTTTTATGGAATGCTTTGGTTCTCATGCACTGTATGTAATCAATATCTTTCGACTTTCCAGTATAATGTTTGCTGCTTTATGGTGTATTCATGCAATGGGCCTAAACCATAGGTCGGCAAACTCACTCAAGAGTGCACTCACACACCCCCCACTCACCACTCATGAGTGAGTGGGTGAGTGAGCCTCGCCATCGTTGCGAGTGCGAGTGAGTGCGAGTGCCACTCGCGGCGAGCCCCGCTCATCACTCACGAGTGCGAGTGCCACTCGCGGTGAGCCTCACTCGCCACTCGCGAGTGCGAGTTCCACTCGCGGCGAGCACCACTAACCACTCGCGACTGCGAGTTCCACTCGAGGCGAGCCCCGCTTACCACTGCGAGTGCGAGTTCCACCCTGCAGTGAAGCCCCACTCACCACTCACGAGTGCGAGTGCACTCACCACTCACGAGCGCAAGTGCACTCACTACTCGCAAGTAGTGAGACCCGTTCGCCACTCGCGAGTGGCGGGTGCACGCACGCATTGTGCGGTGCTTACCGCTCTGAGCGCCGACCTTTGAGCTTCTACTCGCGTTGGCTATTCTTTGCAGGAGCCGCTCGCTGTGGTGGTGGCTGCTGGAGCTATCCACTCGTATGCTCAGCCTCTTTCTGTAGGGCGAACTGCATTTAGCAATGCCGTCACTGTACCTCCTGCTATGGGGAAACCACGGAATTGACCGTTTCGGGTGACATGTTGATTTAGGAATAGGGTTTGGATGGACTTCTGATACTCTAATGCACTGATACGTTTCCGTCTCATGGCTCATGGAGGCCATGCTGTGTACACTCGCGCGACGACTGCTGTTTAGGGCTCGGAGCGTTTTGTGTCGAATTGGTGTTGGTAACGTTGTTTCAACGAAGAGAATGCATTTAACTATCGCTGCGCGCTGAAATAGAAGCAGCAGGAAGCACCGCAGTATAGTGTCTTGGTTGCTGGTGTTATATCACTGCCTTGCTTGCTACAGCTATCGGTATTATAGGGGTGTTTCTACAGCACAAATTGTGAGCGCCCGTACTCGTTGGAAAAGGCGTCAGAGATTTTCACGGTTTCACGTATCAAAATGGCGGCATGGATCGGATGGGCGAAAGGCGTGTTGTGGAAGACGTGGCCCGTTTGCGAGTCATTGGCGTCTCAAAGGTATCAGTATTTGTCATTACCCGTTACAGCGGCGGTTTTTTATGGTACTTCACTTTTACGCGGACCTGGCGTCATCCATTTCTCTCTACGGTTAATTACGGTGCTTTACTTGAAGAGTTGATTTGCTGCTGCTTGTTTGGCACACCTGAAAGCTTTACCGCTCATGTTTTATTGAAAAATGTACTGCGTTTTTGCATTGCATCATGTTGTGTGTATGTTGCATTGATTCCAGTGTGCCAATAGGCGTACCTATCGCAACGTGCGGCGAACGAATAAGCTCGCTTTTCCCAAGGATCTGACACAACTATCTGTCGTCATGACTCGTCGACTGCGTGTATTTATTATGTACTCGTCGACTTCGTCGACTGGGCGCGTTCCGTTCGCTGCAATGGACAACTTTGATTACTTGGTTTGTACTTGCGCAGAGCTGCACTGGGACTACCCTCAAGCCAAGTAGCAAACATAATTCGATGGGAGAACAGAACACCGAGAAAAACGGACCGCCCCGCACCGGGCATGGCACACAGCCGGTCTGGGGTTTTCAAAGCAGCAGTGGTGTTATCTAGTTTATGCTAGGGAATGAGTATTGCAGATCGATTTCAGATGGTACTGCATGCGGGAGATAGCACAAGCCATACTTTATCAACGTCGTCATCGTCATCATCATCATCATCACCACCAGCCTATCTACGCCCACTGCAGGGCAAAGGCCTCTCCCATTATTCTCCAATTACCCCGGTCCTGTGCTAACTGCGACCAATTTATCCCCGCATGACGTCTTGATCTCATCTGCCCATCTAACTTTCTGCCGCCCCATTCCACGTTGGCCTTCTCTAGGGATCCACTCTGTTAACCCTAATGGCCAACGGTTATATTGCCTTCGCATTACATGCCCTGCCCCACGTACATTTCTTCTCCTTTTTTTCTACTAATATGTCCTTTACACGCGTTTTGTTTCCCATCTGCCTGGGCCTTCCACGAATGGAAATCTCTGTGAAGCAAGGTGTATGTCAGCCCAGACACTCCAAGCTCAAGAGTTTTTTTCGCACCAGCCTCCGTCACGTAACCCGGTTGTGCTGACCATCCTCTAGCACAGGTGCCTTCCCCTCATGTAAGGAGCCTTCTATCGGCCAACTTCGAACGCCCAAGCCTGCCTTTCCGCCACGGAAAGTTTGCAGGATGGGATATATGCCTCAACATGCCATGTATAGGCATGTTGACGCATAGGGCCTGTACAGGCATGTACAGGCCCTATGCCTATAGGCCTGTATAGGCCTGTATAGGCATAGGCCTGCATAGGCATGTTGAGGCATAGGGCCATGTATAGGCATGTTGAGGCATGTATAGGCCTGGGCCAGCCTTGAGATACTTCACGCTAGAGCATATCAGTTCACGTTGTCTTGGTCACGTTCAGGTGTATACAGACGGGTCCGTGAGGTCTGACTCGTCAGCTATTGCAGTGTGAATTCAGTCGGTGGGACCAACTGTGAAAGAGAAACTCAGTCACAAGACGTCGTCCACCTTCACTGAGTTGACTGCTATTAAGGCGGCACTCGTTCACACAACCAGTAGTCCCCGCTCGGCAACGGGTGATATTTACCGACTCGCGGCCTGCACTGCAAGCACTCATGAAGCCATCCCCACCGCTGAAGCCAACTTGTGCGCGATCTACACGCATTGCACACACTTGGACTACGAGACGGGCACTGCATCTCGCTTCAATGGGTGCCAGCATCCAGGGGAACGTCGTTTCTGACGCAGTAGCGAAAGAGGCGCAGTCTGCCTGCTTGTGTCTATTGTAATCCCGTATTCCACCCAAGAAGTACGGCCGGGAACGCACTGGGACGGAAACTTCAGTTGCCAGCTTGGCAGGACCCTTTTAGGATACCCTTGCCTCTGCACGCGATTGACCCTCAGTGCAATTTCTAGTTTCCGCGAGACCTACAAAAGCAAACAGAGTGTGTTCTTCACCGACTACGACTGAACGTTGCCTTCACTGGTAGCTTTCTTTTTAAAATAGGCTGGGCGGACTCGCCATTGTGCTCTCTGTGCTCTATGAGGGAAGACATACGACACGCTTTGTGTTACTGCCCGCAGCATACAACTCATCGCGAAGCAGTGAAAATACCTCTTGTGCGGCTGCTACGCAGAAACACTTTAGCGCTGCACCAACTTTCTTGTCTGACTCGGAATTACTCGAGGTTCTTTAACCCTGGGATCCTCAGATATTTTCTCCTAGTGCTGTAATTTTTCTACGTTCCGAACTGATCTTATTTTCTTCTCCCTATTATCAATTGTTGCTGCGTACTTCTTCCCCTTCGGTTTTTTTTCGGTTTTCGCCTCACTATGTTCACCCTCATCTGAAGTAGCAAGCCCCGCCGTTTGTGGGGCTAAACTCTTCAGTGTCCATTACAGCTTTCTCTCTCTCTCTCTCTCTCTCTCTCTCTCTGTCTCTCTCTCTTTCTCTGACCCACTCCGCTGTCTTCTTATCCCTTAATGTTACACCTATCGTCTTTCGTTCCATGGCTCGAAGAGTCGTCCTTAAATTAAGTTGAACGCTCTTTGTGAGCCTCCAAGTTTCTGCCCCGTAGGTGAGTACCGGTAAGATGCAGCTGTCATACATTTTTTTTTTCTTCAGGGACAATGTTAGGATGCCATCCATTATCTTGGAGTGTCTGCTGAATGCATTCCGCCACATTCTTATTCTTCTAAATATCTCTGCTTTATGGTTCGAATCCGGAGTCATAACTTCGCCTTTATCAACGTATGCGGCCCCCATTCAGCGCACCGAATATGCCAGGCATGCTGCGCGCGATTCCGGCGGTTTCGCTCCAGGTGTATCGAATGCTCCACTATCTCTACTTTCATAACCCAAGCAGCTGGAAACTCGGGAGTAGGCGGAACTAAGGTGGCTAGAATGAGAAGGTGTGAAAACCGGCCGCCCGAAGCTGACTCACTTGCGCGTGCCTCCCCCGTGGCGGCGCTGTAGGTATCGGCGCGGTAAGAACGGCGTCGGCTGCGCCGCCGCGCGCATGCGATCCTGGCCGCGCCGCTGCAGTGTTTCGGAGCCCGCAATCTTTTCCCACGCGCTTAAAGCCGCATAATGTGTAAACCTAAGTGCTCTTTCACAGTTATGGTCACCGGCCATTATTACTGAGCTTGCTTCTCAGCACTATACGAGGAGGAACTGCGACTTTTTGCATAAATCTTTGCGAACCAAGCCAAGTATAACGCTTCTGGAGGTTGAGGCCTTTACTTTAAACAGAAAAATTTCGAGGTTTGGTAAGGTGCACCTGTATTCCACGTGATATTACAGGGTCCCGTAGAGAAAGTAGTGGGGTACCGTCTCGGTAGGGGGCTTCGAGGTATGAAACAACTGTAATCCTCGGTTTAGCAAAACAGGGCGCATAATGCGACTTCTACCTATCGATCCGTGTATTTTCAAGCAGTATGCTCAACCACTAATAAGAAAGTAAAACAAGTTTCGTGGAACCATTTATTTGCAAAGTTTACAAATATTTTACACGTTTGCCCAAATAGTTTAGTCATACAACTGAAGCAATTATATTTACTTGCACTCTTTTAACTCAAGATATTACAAAACAAAGCTACTTTACAAGACACAGGGCTTTAGCCTCTTGCCTTTCTTTGCATTTTCTTCTTGGTTCAGGCCCTTTAGTAAGAAATGAATTCTTGTAATGCAAAAAATCGCGTGAGCCGTGACTGATTTTGTCAATGATATTGCGTGCTCTGGGCAGCCGATATGAGACACATCATGCATGTTGCACCTAAGATCGTAGATAAAATGCCTGGTGGGAGCATTAACTGCCGTCCCTGTTTCATGCATTTGGGTTTCCATTTCTGCCGACTGGCGTGCTTCAGATATGTCACGTACTCTTGCGGCTCTTCTGGTGCTAGGAGAGTCATGTGAAAAATCTGGCCGCCTTTTCCTTTCTTTAGGCAGGGTCTTCGAAATGTATTTCGGAAGGTTCGGAAATATCGTAGGTAGCGCCTCGTCTTTCTGTCGAGGAACACTGCGGGGTATGTGAACTTGCGCGTGCCGTTCACAGTGTGCGTGAAATCCCGGATGATAAACCTGCAGGAGGTACAAGCCAATGCTTTAAATAGAAGAAAAAAAAACATTCCTGAGATCTGCATCGCACTTCAATAACTCGCGCAATGCATTTTTTTCCCCTAGTAACAACATACAAATGCCTATACCGACAGAATTTTCATACAAATGCCTACACAATTTTCCTCAGGGGCTTGTCAGCCCTGGGAATGGCACGAGCCCACTTTGAGAACTGTTCTGGGCAAGCCGGTGCGCGGAAAAGGGATACTTTCTCAACACACTTCGTGTAGCCCACGTCGCATCCCGGTACGAAACACCACCTTTGTGTCTTTTTCTTCGCAGTTGATGGCATGGCTGCCATCATTCCACACGTGTAGCTCACAAGTATTACAAATAATGTCCACCAGAACCAAGATCGCGGTTTATGAATGATCACGTGCGAAATGAATCGCGAGCCCGTCGACTGGGGCGCCGGCCGCCTTGTCTTACCGCGCCTGTCACCGAGGCGCCCAATGCTCCCCTAGCGGCAGGCCCGCGAAATGGGGCCCCCGCCGGGCAAGGGCGCTGCTCCGCGCATTTCACACCTTCTCATTCTAGCCACCTTAGGCGGAACTCGTGCCTTCTGGAATAGGCGCCGGACAGCGCCCAGAGGGCGACACGGAGCCTGCGACACCCATCGCCCCTTTCGGCAGGTATGCGCAACACTGGGTCGGTCCCCGCAAGCAGTGTACGTTCCTGGCTGGGGGGGCACTCCTCTTTTTGCAGTGCGAATGAAGTGTATTAGCCGCCCCTTTTGTGGTTTAAAACGAAGTACGGAGATTGTACAGTAGTCCTGCCACCATAGTGCAGGAGAACGGAGAAGGTTTATTCGGTCAAATTTGCGCATTGGAAGGCATATAAAGGCCGAATAGGCATGATGCCCAGAAGAGAAACGCTTGTACAGCCTGCCTGCGGGCAAAGCTTTCTCAAGATCAGCATGTTTCCCTTCAAGAGAAAAGGTTTTTTTATATTGTTCAATCCACAAAATAGGAGGCTTTGTCTGCAAATACATCAGACGTTGCGCGATGTTTCCGCGCGAGGTATTCCATCCATGTGAGTGCACTAGCGACTGCAGAACTACTAACTGGACCAGATGGGTGTTACCTATGGGTCTTGATCCGAATGTGGTGCTCCATACATGTGGCAGTATTTAATACACTTTTGTTTGCGTATAGAGTGCTGCCGCTAATAAGTGCCCGCTCCACCAAGAAACTTTTGTGCTTCCCCGGTGTAGCCCAGTACGCCAGCTGTACAAAAACACGTCCCAAAAAGAAACTCTTCACGACAAAGGCTATCAGAAGACATTTCATTGGGCAGAAAGGGGGGGGGGGGAGCGGGGGGGAGTGGTGAGCAGAACGTCTAATAGGCGTATCATTATAAATTACGGAATATTCATATTCGGGTATTTTTTTCTCTCCACGCCAACGGGTCCGGCGAGAGACCTCTCTTAGAAAGAAATAGTAGAGCTTTTTTTCCCGTCAACACCTTTGCAGCAAGTCACGGTAGAAAAATTTAGTTCCCTTAGGACACCCCTCACTGGTCCGGAGGGACCGCAATCACAACGGATGGGATAAATAATGTTTGTCCTCTTCCTTCTCTTCCCCGAGCGCGAAAATTTCGTCTTGGGTTCATATATTTCCAACTTTCATTGCGGCACGCCCTATCTATATTTTTCTTTGCTTTTCAGTGGCTTAGACAACAATTTCATTGTTTCTTTTGCAGGAAGAGGCGGTTATTTTATTATATCTAATAGCTCGCGAAACATTTGGGAACGTTAACACCTATAAGTGTTTATATGTATTTAATACGGCGATATAAGCACGTTAAATATTAGATGACGCAGAGCAGAACCGCTGGGTGATAAACTACGCTGCTATAACTGAGTTTGGGGCTCCTTTTTGTTACCAAGTTTAATGCGCACTTATGTGTATTTACCGCCTGCTGCAGCCTACTGCAGCTGCTCGTACACCACGGCAGCATGCAATGCGCTCGCTTAGTGTGGGCTTTTCAAGATTCAGTAACCACGCTTCGGATCTGCGGAAAAAAAAAGAGAGATGAAGAATCCGCGGGAGAATGCCAAGCCTTGAACACACGCTTCCCAGTTCTACCAACCTACGGCTCGGCAGCAAGGGGACAGCATTTTATCGGCGCCACGTTTCATTTGGAGGCTTACCCCTGCTATAAAAAAATTCTGCATGACTTTGTCGCAGTATTTAGTAGATGTACACGCAAATAACGCCGTGACACACGTTTTTGCAAAGTTGCGTTCACGGGCGCCGAAAGCGGTGTGCGCGGCGGGACTGACCCAGAGTTGCGCGGGTCTGCCGCGTCTGGCGCTGCGCTGGCCCAGCAGACTTCGCTGTCCTGGCCAGTGGCGGATCCAGAGGGGGGGCCCTGGAAGCCGCCCCCTCCCCCCAAGGCCCCTGTTCACCTCCCTTGCTTTCCCCTTGCATACCCATCTCAACCCATCCGTTTCATCCGCCAACAACATAATGTTCCTCCATGTGTGCGTGGCTTTGGGCTCATAGCAGGCACATGTCGACTTCGCGCCGCGTCACATTTCCCTCCCCCCCTCCTCCCGCCCCGGCGGCTCGTTCAATGCTTCCCATCCCCGCGGTTTTCGCTGCCAAGCGCTGCCCCACAGCAGCCGCCAAGGCCATGAGCAAGGGAGCACGGCTTGGCAGCGCCGATGCAGACGACAAAGATGGAGCAAAAAAAAAAAGGAAAGCTGCCGAGATTTGTGCAACACTTTTGGTCTCTTTGCCTGTACAGAGCAGTTTTGAGCAGCTCCTGGGCAGTCCAGAACTGCCCCCGCATAATGCATATGAAATATGTGCAAATGGGCGATCGAGAAACTTTCTTGTTAATTTCGCGATCATAGGATTGTTACGAGAATAAATGAAGGTTATGTTCCATTTTTAAAGACGATAGTCTTTCTTGGGATACTTAAACGAGAAAATTTTGGTCTGCCTGCCTGTATGTATGTATGTCTCTCCTTCCACCGATTCAGCCACCCAGCGATAAGTTGGAAGTATTGTTACACGAGTCGCTTATATAGGAAAAACCCTTCCTAACTTCTAAAACTGCAAAGATTTGTCAGACATGTCGGAATAATATAGCGCGAACGAAACCCTAGGCACATTGCGGGCGGCGCTGCGATCGCCGCAGGGAGCGAACGCACTTCGCATCAGCTCCGACGTTTTCGATTAATTGCGACGGTCCAATCGATTATATCGACGAGATTCTGTTGTAGGGCAGTGCAGCTTGGCCTGAGGAATCAACCGATACCATTTTCGGCAAGTTGCAGCGATTTTTCGCCGATTTATCGACGAGAAGAGATCGGCCAACGTGGCCGGCTTGCTAAGCCTAACCTAGGCTTAGCGCGACTTCGGAGCCGGGCGTGCCGGGGGCGGCCGCCACGGCGAAGACGGCAACTATCCACGAAGAGATGACGACAACCATGGATCTGGGTACCAATTTTCTTCCCGAGGAAGACGACGGAGCATCGGCGATGCAAGTCAGCTACATTCACGGGCGGATGTCGGTGGCGGTCGCCGGCAACGTGGAATCAACACCAGCGACAGGAGCGCAAGAAGGCAGGTGGCAGATGGCGAGGCGGAAGATGCGGCGGCAGGAGATCGGCGCGGCTGGCGGTGAGTCGGTCCCCGTTGTTTCTGCTCCCCCTGCCCCCCCCCCCCCCCCCGCAGCCCCTAGAGACCCAGCAAAATTTGCGAGGCAGGTCGCAGCTAAGCTAACTAAAGCAGCGCGTATGCCACGCGCGCTGCCGCGTGAGGACATTAAGATTATTCTCAGGCCACGTGGCGGGTTGGACGTAGCCCGCACCGCGGCACCCACGCTAATGGAGGCCATTTTCGCAGTGGCAGGAACTACCATGCAGGAATCCAGAGAGGATACAATATGCACTAACAACGCGCAGAACATTATCGTGGTCAGCACGCCACACGAGCACAGGGCTCGCATGTACTCGGAGATCCGCTCGCTAAAGATCGCGGGTAGGGAACACGAGGTGTACGCGTACGTGCCGGCGCCCGAGGGCACGGTCAAGGGTGTTATCAGAGATATCCCGCTCACGTACTCCGAGCAGGAACTGCAGGAGAATATAGTTAACGAAACGAATCCGCTCGCGCTAGAGGCGCATAGGATAGGTAAGACAACTACAGTCATCGTAGCCTTCGAGGGCTCTAAGGTACCCAACACGGTCAGGTTCGGAGCCTTGGTTACCAAGTGCAGCCTGTACAAACAGCATTATGAAGTGTGCCGATGCTGCGGCAGATTAGGACACAGGGCAGACGTGTGCCCCCACCCGGACGCGCAAGTATGCTTTGCGTGCGGAGCGTCCAACCCGGGACCCACGCACGACCAGGTCTGTAAACCCCGATGCAAGCTTTGCGGAGGGGCTCATCCAACCGGGGCGGCGGGCTGCAAGAACCGCTACAAGACCCCGCACGTGGTCAAACAAAGAAGATGGGAGCGCAAGCAGGCGGAGGAGCAGCAGAAGAGCGCGCCGAAGCTAGGCTTAGTCGACTTCCCGCAGCTGCGCGCGCCCGAAAAAGGCGCGAAACAGCCAATGTCACCGAAGAGGAATGCTGACGTCAGAAGAGCGGCAGCTGGAACAATAACAACGCCGGCAGCTGGCGGAATGCGAGCGGCGAACGCAGCTGCCGAGGCTGGCGGGAAGGGCGGAGTAAACAAAGCCCCCCACCACCGTTCCGGCAGTGCGCCGCGCGCCGAGCCTAGCTCGAAGACAGGAATCACGTGGGCCGCAGCGATAGCGGGCCCGAGGCGGGAAATTCAACCGCAGGCATCCAGAGAGAAAGATGGGGAGCTGCGACAGCAGCAGCAAGGGCGAACATCGATGCAACCCGCACCGGAGACGATCTTGCTCCAAAACGAGGTTGCGCGGCTCCGAGCACAACTCGCGCAGAGGGACAGACAAATACAAGAGCTCAGCAGTAAGCTGGACCAGATTCTAAGCAACCAAATGCAGCTGCAAAAGACCCCGTGCGAGCCAAGGAGGGCAGCGCGCAGGCGGATGCGGCAGCACAGACAAGCCAGCGAGCAAGAATTATCAACACAAGAACAGGCGATGGACCCACAAGACAACGAGATAGTCGAAGACGAGGAGAGCACCGTAACGGTGCACAGTGACGATTACTCTGCGGAAGAAGAAGTAGGAGAAGAGGAGGCGGAGGCCGAAGTAGAGACGGAACACACGTACGCCAGCCCCAGAGCAAAGAGGCGAGCTACAACTACGAGCGTCATGGAGCGCAGGCAGCAACAACTAGAAGACAGTCACCAGCAGCTCGAGAGAGAGCAGGAGTCAATCAGCAAGAGGCAAGCGACGCTAGAAGCGACATTGGCCGATGGCAACGTCCGGGTTACCAACATGGAGCGCATGCTACAGCAACTCCTCACGCAAATGAACGAAATGAAAGAAATCATCCACCAACAGCAACAGCAGCAGGCGCAGATGCTGTCAACGCAGCAGCAACAGCAGCAGGCGCCACCTCAATCACAACAGCAACAACCAACGACCAAGACTCGCCCAGTATGGCCGGAGCAATGTTAGGTCGAGAGTTGGTCATATGTCAATGGAATGCGAACGGCCTACGCACAAAGAGGGCATCGTTACAACAGTACATACGACACGCCGGCCGAAGACCGGACGTTATTCTAATACAAGAGACACACACCGAAGACACTCCGAAACTGCCGGGGTACCGCTCCTACGCCAGCCCGCCCAGCGCGAGAATCGCAGGGAAAGGAGCCGGGCAGGGGGTGTGTACCCTGGTGAGGAAAGGAATCACCTACGTAGAGCACGGCCTACTCCGGAATACCGCCATCGAGCACCTCGCCATCGAGGTGGTAACGGGCCGTAAGAACAAGGAAAGCACCTACATCGTAAATATCTACAGCAACCCAAAGCAAGTTCAACAAAAGTTCAGAACCCTCATACACAAGACCATGCAGCTGGCGGGTAACAACACCGCGCTGGTGTGTGGCGACTTTAACGCGCCGCACACGGCGTGGGGCTACCCGAGGACAACGACCAAGGGCCAGAGCCTCCACGAAGAGACCCTGGAGGCAGAATATCACCTACTCAACGACCCGGCAGTCCATACGAGACACGGCACGTCAACGCAGAGGGATACCAATCCCGACCTGGCCTTCTGCAACGCTGCCACCGGGGTCAGCTGGCGGAACACGGGCGAAACTCTGGGCAGCGATCACTGCATCCTCGAGATCGTGGTGCCGCTGCGCGGACGGATCCCGTCTCCCCGCAAGCACGCGACAACGGATTGGAACAAGTACAGGCAGGAGCTGGGTGCCCTGACAGGGCAAATCGAGGACATCGGCGAGTGGTCGCGCAGCGTCAACGCGGCGACCAAGGCAGCCACGACCGAAGTCGAAACGGACGAAGGGACGCAGCAAGTAGACAGCCGCCTAGCGCACTTGCTGGAGGCGAGAAACTCGCTGAGAGCCCGGTGGAAGCGACAAAGACATAACCGAAGGCTCCGCAAGCGCATCGCCTTACTCAATATTGAAATCGCAAAGCACAGCGAGGTGCTCTGCCGACAGCAGTGGCAGGCGGTCTGTCAAGAAGCGGACGGCCAAATCCACAAGAGTAGAACCTGGCACTTGCTCCGTCACCTGCTCGACGAAGGCAAGACAAAGGGAACGCAACATCACATCCTGGCGCGAACGTTACACAGGGCCAAGCAGGAACTCGGGGAAGACGAGGTCCGCCGGTGCATAAACGACAAATATCTGCCGGCCACGCCGCAGACCCCCCTCCCGAGCTACACCGGCGCAGCCAACGCCGAGCTCGATGCGGACATCGAGGAGTGGGAGGTCAGAGCGGTGATCCAAACCATCAATTGCAAGTCGGCTCCGGGGCCGGACGGAGTGTCAAACAAGGCGCTGCGCAACCTGAGTGACGCGGCCAGAACCGCGCTCACCGGTTATTTCAACAGATGCTGGCGGGAGGGCAAGCTCCCCGCCGGCTGGAAGGAGGCCAGAACGGTCCTAATTCCAAAGCCGGGCAAAGCACCGAGCATAGAGAACCTGCGGCCCATCTCCCTGACGTCCTGCGTGGGGAAGGTGCTGGAGCACGTCCTCCTGAATCGGTGGCAAGCTTACCTAGAAGAGGAGGGACTCTACCCCGACACCATGCTGGGGTTCCGAACCAAACTCAGCACCCAGGATGCGATGTTGCTGATCAAGCACGAAGTCCTCGACAGGCCGACCAACTCCCTGGACAACCGAGCGATACTCGGACTCGACCTGAAGGGGGCGTTCGACAACGTTCGTCACTCAGCCATCCTCCGGCAAGTATCGCGCCTGAACATGGGTGAGCGCACGTTCGCCTACGTGCGAGACTTCTTGTCGGACCGTACCGCTACGATCGTGGCCGGTGACCTAGAACTCCCGAAGAAGAAGCTGGGGAGCGCGGGTACGCCGCAGGGTGCTGTGATCTCGCCGACGCTGTTTAACATCGTCATGATCGGGGTTGCCGAGCGCTTGCAGAGCATCCCGAGAGTCGGACACACCATATATGCAGACGACATCACGCTCTGGGTGTCCGGCGGCAGTGACGGCGAGATCGAGGCGTCCCTGCAGGAAGCCATCGATGCGGTCGAAGAACACCTGCTGGACACGGGGCTCACGTGCTCCCCGAGCAAGTCCGAGCTGCTGGTGATACCACCCAAGAAAAAGAGGAAGACGACGGAGAACGGTCCCGACATTAATCTACACACCAAGGACGGAACGATCATCCCGCGGGTGAAGACGCTGCGAGTCCTCGGACTGCACGTGGACGCTCTCGGGCACAATGGTCAAACCATAAAGAGACTGGAGGTGAAGATCATGACGGCAGTGGGGCTGATCAAGAAGGTGGCCACACGGCACGGGGGCATGCGCGAAAGCAACCTCCTGCGGCTGATACAAGCCTTCGCGGTCAGCCATGTGGCATACGTGGCGGCCTTCCACGACTGGTCGGCGGCGGAGAGCGGGATGCTGGACGCTCTGTTACGCAAGGCATACAAGTCGGCGTTAGGCCTCTATACTCACACGAGCACGACCCGGCTCCTAGAATTAGGGATACATAATACACTATGCGAGGTCGCAGAGGCGCAGCGCGTATCGCAGCTTGCGCGCCTAGAAACGACCAGAACAGGCAGAGCAATTCTCAACCGAGTAGGGCTGCTGCGGGGGGAAGGCGGTGGGGGCGGGGGCAGGGGGCCGACGGGGCTGCCATCGCCGCTGCGGTCGTCGTCCGGACGGTCGCTGCCGAGGGGGCTGCTCGGCCTCATGCACGTCCCGCCGATACCCCGGCACATGGATCCAGAAGTCAACGGGGAGCGCCGCCTTGCCAGGGCGAAGGCGCTCACGGCCGTGCACGCGGCCGACACGGACGCGTTCTACGTGGACGCGGCCACCTACCCGCACCGCAAGGGCACGTACGCTGTGGCCGTGGTCGCGGCAACCTCCGGGGAGCTGTACACGGCGGGCAGCGTACGGGCCCAGGACCCGAAGCAAGCGGAGGAGCTGGCCATTGCGCTGGCCCTCACAAACCCAAGGTGTGCCACCGTCCTGAGCGATTCGCGAGGGGCGGTGCTGAACTATGCCACGAACAGGGTGGGACCGTGCGCGCTCAGGGTGTGCGGGGCCCTGCCGCGGAGAACAATGCCGGTGACCATCAAGTGGTTTCCGGCGCACGTGGGCCCGGTCGGAACCGGAGCCAACCGCAACGAGGAGGCGGACCGAGCTGCGCGCGTGCTGACCAGACACGGCAGCGCGGCACCTGGCTCGCCTCCGAGGCCTGCGGGAAGCGAAGGGGAGGACGAGGGTGAAGGGGAAGAAGAAGACGAAGAAGAAGCTGAAACGGCGGTTCCAATCACCACCTACAGGGAGGTGCTCGAATGGTACAGGGAAGGCCGCAGGGTCTACCCGCCACCGCACCGTAATCTCAACCGCAGAGAGGCAGTGATCGTGCGACAGCTACAGGTGCGGGCAATCTGGACACCGGTGTTCGCTAAGCACGTGTGCCCCGAACTCTACCAATCGGACGCGTGTGTGTTGTGCGGGGGTGAGAGGGCCACCATGCAGCATATGCTGTGGGGTTGCGGACAACAACCAAGGCAAGAGACTACTAATACGGACGAAGTGACCGTGCTTCCACCGCGCATTGAGTGCGCGATCATGAGTGCGGACTGTGGGTTACAGAAGATGGCTGTCCAGCTCGCGCTCGCGGCCATCGAAAGCCAGCGGCTGAAACCGACGCCTCCATCTCCCGCGAGGGGGGTGCGAGGTAATAGGCAGTAGGTTTGCCCCTACAACGGGGGCCTGAAGGCAGGCCAATAAAGATGTTGTTTCTCTCTCTCTAGGCACATTTGCGGCAAAATGTAAGTGCGTACCCGAATTACCCGCGTGTTTTTAATTACTAATAGACGTGGCATTGATTTTTACGACAGCAAATGGAAAGAAAACGCGTTAAAAACAATGTTTTAATGTTCTGACCAAAAAATACAAAAATAATAAGCTGGAGCGCGAGTCACGAGCACGAGCGCAACCCCAAGCCGAACAGTAACAAAGGTTCCGACAGGGGGCGCCGGACCGTTGCGGGCGGGAAAATTGAATTTAATTTAGCTAAAATGTACGGCGTTTGTCATGGGAAAGGGCGGGGAAGAGCGCGAGGGGGGGAGGTTGTGAGGCAATGTATGGCGTGGCAGTGGTTGCAGAGGACTATCGTCTTTCGACGACATTTGCAGAGAAGCGAGCAGATACGCGGCCAATTTTTTTATCTCGTGCCATTCCAAAGTTGTTTTCGTATTTTGGTGACGATGGCTCAATGAAAGTTCCATAAACTTCGCATGTTAGGTCCCTGTCTCCCTCACAACGATATAATGTAATCCATTTTTACCGATAACAAATCACATATAGGCCACAGCAAACGCTGTTGAAATCTGTGAGGTCACAGCGGGATAGTGCGTGAACTTCAAGGCGTCTTCACTTCCCTTTTTTTTAATGCGTAAGTATTTCTACGCCTAGCCCAAGCGTAAATCTGTCTGTCCACACGTAACGTAAGACGAATCGCTTGGTTGCAGGCGATTAGTGGGAAATGTTTACGCATCTCGATAAGCCCTATAGAGGAGTTTGTTTTTATTTTTCGTTTTGTTACTTGTGCATTTTATGGTTTATTATAAGCCTTCTCTCGGCAAGGGTGGCGTATTTGGAATTGTGCAATGGGCCCTGCTGCCCCATACTAATACGAGTGAAATAGATTTTCCGTTCTTTATTGTCCCTTTGGCACAATGTCCGTAATAGCTTTTGCCACATACTGTGGTTAAAATTGTTGTGAGCAACGCACCAAACCAGTGAATAATAAATTGCTATTTTAAAAAGTGTTAAGTGAAATAGTATTTTCATTGTATTCCTGTTGTTATCATTAAACTCCCCATTATGCTGGAAATAAATGAAGATGTGAACAATTTGTTCAAATATTCTGGAATATAAAACCATGCTTGGTCATTACACGGTAAACATTGAATATTGGTTGATATTTTTTATTCTTGGTCATTCACATAATTTTAAATGGTACTCTTTCTGTAGAGGGTGGACCGAACCATTCGAAAACTGAAGAGACCAGCCCCGAGGACCCTGGACAGCTTCTTCAATAAGCGGCTAGCAAGGGAAACTCCTCTGGAAGGCAGCATTGCCACTGCTGCCCGCAGCACTGACACTACTAGTCCAACGTCATCGACGGTTCCAGACGTCCATACTTCTTGCGTTGCAAGCTCTTGCAAACCCATTCTTCATTCAGCTTTTTCTTGCGGCGAACCAACAGATCACGGTGACTATAGTCCTCCCTCCTAAATTCCACATGCAGCAGCTGCGCAAGTAGTTAGTGTAGACCGCCAGGTTACATTGAGTCTCCCGCAGCGGACAGCAAGAATATACAAGGAGTTCCGAACGATATCGGCAGCTGTATCGGCAAGCCACTTGATGATTTCTCGAAGAAAATGTTGCTACAGGAGCACTGGAAACCCCCAAAAGGCTACACATTTCCTTTTTCTTTTCATAAAAAAGATGGAAAAGATGTCCGACGTCATGCCACACGGGATCATTTGGATAAGTGTAGTGGTTGGTCCTCTCGGATATTCACAAAGGGTTTTACTGCAAGTTACTGGGCCCTTTTTTGTGCCGGAAAACGTTCGCGGCAAGCACGAAACGGTGCCTCTTCAGCAGCTGGTTTCGAAGCCACTAACGCAGTTCAAGAATTTGCTGGGGAAGGACGGTAGCCTGACCACTCACACAAAAAAAAGCTATCACTTGGCTGCTGTGAGTTCTGGGAAGGAGTTTCTCCAGCGCATTAGCGCGCCTGAGAGTAGCGTAGAAAACCAGCTCAACGCCCATCGATTGTGTCAGGTTAAAGAAAATCGACGAAAGCTAGTGCCAATCATCAACACTAATTTTCTTGGCCGGCAAAATATTTCATTGCGGGGACACAGAGATGATGGGGCGCTCTTGAAAGAAGGTGAAATAAACTTTTCTTCTTTCGCGAGCGAAGAAAATTTCAGGGAACTTGTATGTTCCCGGATTGAAAGCAGAGACAAGGAGCTGGCTGAACACCTGATTCGTTCGTCACGCCGGGAGACATACATCAGCAAGACCAGCCAGAACGAACTTATATCATGTTGCGGTACTGAAATCAGCTTTATCATCACAGAAAGAGCTAAAACTGCGGTTTTATACAGCATCATGTTTGATGAGACTACGGATATCGCCCACGAATCGCAACTAGCGCTGGTGTTGCGCTACGTGCATAACGGCGTACTCCGCGAGGACTTTCTTGAATTAATCTCTTTGAGAAGGCCATCTGCCGAGCACTCTGAGACCATGAATCTAAGTGTCCACGAGCCAACCATTACAGGTAAAGATCTGGGGCGCACTGTTCTCGCCATCCTACAAAGGCATGGACTGAATTTAAAAAACAGTGTCGGAGTTGGGACAGATGGTTGTAGCACTATGGTGTCTGAAACGAAGGGAGCGGTAGCAGAGATTCAGAGAAGTGTGCCGCATGCTCTAATATGCCCATGCTAGAATCACGCTCTTACTTTATCAATTTCGACATCAACTGAAGTGCAAGATATCCGAAACGCTGTCGGTGTGATAAAAGAAGTAATTGCATTCTTCACAGCTTCGTCTAACAGGAATGAAGTCCCCAAACAGATGTTTGGAGGGCAACTGTCAAGATTCTGCGAAACCCGATGGGTCAAACGCCATGAAAGTGTTCAGCAGTTTCGAACCTCTCTCATGAAGATCGTCGAAACGTTAGATAACATTGCCCCCGGAGGGAACGCCAGAGTGCGTCCAGAGCTGCAACACTTCTCGCTGCGGTATGTGATAGTCACTTCGTTATTGCTTTGGTGGTTCTTAAATGATCTTTTGGCCCACACGTATCCGCTCAGCAAGGTGCTTAAAAAGCCATCGATAGACGTTAAGACGGCTCAAGAGGCTGTACAGGACACGCCTGACAGTACTGCGGGAAAAACGACGTTTGAGCGAAAGCGGATTTTCTAACATTTTTAACGAGGCCACTGAACACGCTGAGGAGATCGGGACAGATCTTCGCCTGAAGCGCGCACCGAAAAGACAGGCTTGCTCCCAAAATATGTCCACGAGTGACGTTGCCACTTACTTCAGACAAACTGTCTACGTGTTTCTGTTGGACAATGTGATCATGGACATCATCCAAAGATTTCCATCTGAGACGCTGGATATATTCCAGCTCTTTTCTTTGTTGCCTTCTAATTTAGTACATGCTAGTTGCACTTCCGGAGCTAGCCTCATTTGCAGTAGCTTTGCAATGAAGTACGGCTCAATTACTCGCATGCCACCGACTAATCCTGAACAGGCGTTCCGCGTTGAGTACGACTTGTGGTTTTCGAAGTGGTGCCGAGAAAAGGAATGTGGTGAGCGCATTTCGTCGACAGCCATTGAGGCCTTCGGAGCTTGCGATAAGGACATTTTTCCAACCTTTCACACACTCCTGCAGGTCCTGGTGACGCTGCCGATCAGCGTTGCGTCAGCAGAAAAGGTGCTTTTCAACTCTTCGCACACTGAAGACGTGGATTCGGTCCACCATGTACGAAGATAGATTGTTAGGACTTGCTTTACTGTCTACGCACCGGGACATTTTCGTCGACGTAAATAGTGTAATTGAGCGATTTGCTCACGGTGGGAAGCGCAGGTTGCTGCTATCTCTGTAATCCATCTATAATGGAAAAACGAATGGCTGTAGATTGACTGCTGTTATCTTTGTAATCCGTCTACAAGCGAAAAAACGAATGGCTGTAGATTGACTGTGTTGTGTCGGGTGCGTTAGTGTATGCCTCTTTTTGTATCATTCACATCAATCATTTGTGTGTTAGAAGCTGAGAAATTTATTTGAAATGTTTATTTAGGCACAGTATGCACCTTCAGTTTATGCTGTCTGGTGCTTGAGCGATTCCATGTGTTTTAAAGTAGGTATGTTATATGCCTTATTGGAATTTTTGTGTTTGCTTTTTCGGCGTTGTGGTTCAGTCGCCGACACTCCCTTTGCATTAAATAAATTATCAGAACAATGTATACTGGCTCTTTTTTGCTCTTTGCTTGACATTTCCCTCCGATACATAGAATATATACAGTAAATCGTTCCTTATTCAATGTGTCGGAAAAATTGTACTTCCAACTCTGACTAGAACTTAACGCCAGAAATCACAATGGACGTGCTAGAATTTGTCTTGCAAGCATCTTAGGCCACTGCGACTAACTGACCAGTCGCACGTGCACACTGCGTACTTTTTCCTACTTTCTTCAGGACAAAAATAGCTCAGCGCATTTTCAGAACATTATGTATCGCCTCAAGGTTTGTTTTCTTCTACGCCTTTAAAATAAGCATGCTTGGGGTACACAGGTTTAGTACACGTACCGAAAAAGCATTGCGTATTTGCGTGGATTGCTTCAGGTTGCAACTTTGATCTCGCTCACCGCGCCTTCCTGTTTCCTGGTATGCAAATGTAGTGACGGCCCCCCCCCCCCCCCTTGGTGCAACCCTGGATCCACCCCTGGTCCTGGCCAACGTTCCCAGGCAGCAGCGACCGTACCCAGACGAAGCCAGCGCACCGCCGTCACGGCGCTCCCACCAACGACGCTCGGATACGCTCGCTGGTTGCAGGGATAAAACCGGCTGAGAAGGTACTACATTTACCGCTGACGCATGATCAATAATGGCACTCTGTCCCACCCTATTATATTACGTCTGCGAACGCACTTGATGGCAGTGAGCAATAGCGGAGCCCGCTTGGCCTCAGCAGGGTCGTTGCGGCGGAACCTATTGAAAGCGGCCATGAAAAGAAATTACAAGTTTGTTTAGTCAAAAGATTTGGTAATTTATACCCCCCCCCCATGGAACCAAAAGAGGCTTTATTCACTGAGAAATACATTTAAGCCACATTTTACAGCTGAATCATGTGCTTCGTGACGTGAGTTATGGCGTATCCAGGGCAGGTCCATTAAAAAAAAGATTTATTGATTATTTCCATTTATAGATATTGAGATCTTGATACAAGATCTTAGAAGGGTGGCTACATCTTTATCTTTATCAGAGTGCATAAAATGACATACATAACACTGAAGCAGTCCGCGGTCGGTACAAAAACAAGCAAAGCAAGTGATTTTTGAACAAGGACAATAACTCATTTTACATCATTTCAGCCTGGGAAACAACAGCCCCGAAGGTTCCGTACGTATAAACAAAACATAAAGGCAGTTCAAGCTGGAACGTGCTTTTATTTTGCCTCCTCAAAGGCAGCAATTGTATCATTCTACTTAAGCCTCATAACTCAATTTCGAATTTTTGGCACCCAGTGCCTTGAAGCGTGATTGCTTTATTGTGTCGGACACGATAGGGGACCCTGAACTTGGAGCGCAAAGTAACGTTTTTGATTCCCCCTTACAGCACAGTACTCAGCTAAAACAATCCTCAGCTTAGAACCTTCCGCCCGCTTCGGACCTGGTGAGTTTCTTCACCTCGTCGTTGGCCAACTTCATCAGGTTGCCGATTTTGCGGTGCTGCGCCTTGATCCTGGAGGGGCACCCCGCAAACGTGGCCACGTGACGTCCCAGGCAGTTGCAGCAGCGAGGTCGGTTCCTGCTCGTGCACACGCGGAAATTGTGGAAGCCCGCGCAGAGCTTGCACCGCGTCGGAGAGTCGCAGTCGCGTGCAATGTGGAAGTAGCGCTGGCAGTTGATGCACTGCACCGGAGGGGCCGTGAACGTGTTTACCTTGAAGGAAACGAGGCCCAGCCGCACCTTCTCGGGAACGGTCACGTTGGGCCGGAAGTACAGGACGACGGTGTTTTGAGGCCGCGCCTTGAACTTGCCGTCCTGGGCGTCCCACAGGTGCGCCAGCTGCCGACGCACGTAGATGACCCCGATGCCGTAGAAGTGCTCCAGGAGCTGGCGTTCGCTGTAACGGGTCGGCACGCCGATTATTTTTCCCACGTTCGACGAGTACCAGCGCGGAATGCTGACCTCGCATGGTACTCCGGCCAGGGACGTGAGTTCCAGCAGCCGGCTGGCCGCGTCCCCCGTTCGGACGCTGATGGCCAGGCATCCGTTGCGGGTTATCTTGCGGTACGGCGGCCACTCATCGGAGGTGGTCAGAACCTGATGTCGGATCTCGTGAGAGTTGACGTCGAGAAAGGTGAGCTCCCTGCTCAGTGGCCTGAAGAGAATAGGAATGCGGGGTCCCCACACTCTTTTAGCGTCGGCGGAAGCAAAAGTCCCCTGGAGATCGAACTTAGCGTACACTGTGAAAGACGTGTAGGGCGGCTTGGGCTGAGATGGCTGCTCCTGTTCGCACCGTGGCTTAATGTTTTCCGCCTGCTCATTGGCTGTCGGAGCTTGGTCTCCATGGTTCATGGCTAGCCGTGTAAAGTAGTGGATTACCTGGGCTTAACAATGCTTGGTTAGGCAGAGGCCGGTAGTAGAGGGGGAGAGGTGCACTTTGTCTCTTTACGTCTGCTGACACCTTCGCGAGCCCTAAAAACACTGGCCCTTCTAAAAATCGCTTGCGCTTAGTTCTTCCGATTTCACGCATCGGAGCCCAGCTTGTTTCTATGGCTAGTTGGATGCGCATCCAAGGATCGGTTTTGTTCAGGCTGTAAAGCTAACGTCTATCATTGACCCAACTGCTCAAACTCGAAGGGGATTATATCAATCCCGAAGAAACAATTGGTGCTTTTCAGGGGTTTAAAAACTAAGCAAAAATAACCTGTATGCAGCTGGCTGCTTTTATGGCGGAAATAATTCCGTTCCTGATATAGCAGTCGGCCAGGGAAACATTTTTTGCTGTAGGTTTGTTTTTAGTAAGCACCACAGCTTTTCAGGGATTCATGATGGCCTCACCACATGTATAAGCATTAGGGCTCGGAGCATAGACAGATTTATTGTACTGAGACGAGTAAACTGCGAACATCTGCAGCTTCCTGGTCACTCCAGTAAAGGATTGGCTCCTTCAACGGTGAGCGTGAAGTTTCCTCTTCATTTTATGTTCCTTCGCAAGAGACTGCTGTTGTTAATATCATTGGCTTAGCTAAATCCGTCTTTATTGCTAAAGGTCGCGATTTTAGCTTCAAACTGCAAAATACGTCCACCTGTACAAACTCTTGCATAACCCCCTGTGCTCGGCTGCAGGTACGCAACAACCGAAGTGTCCTTTCTCTTCTGTGCGAGGGTTGCAACAGGACTCGTCATGTCTGCCAGCTGTCATCGTCATTCTGACCGACCTACCCTCGAAGCTAATGACGATGCTAATGCTATGAAACCATCGTGGTGCACGCTTGTAAAAAGGAGCTTGTTTTCTGACTGCAAATGTGACCCCCAGGAATCAAATGAATGGAAAAGAGCACATAACGCAACGTCTGATAATGAGGCAGGAATATCCGCGATCAAACATAGCGACGAGAGTAAAGATGAAAACTACGGGGAGGAACCGCGACAGAGTTCAGTTTCTTCCGACGCTGACCCTGTTGAACGAAATGGTGAGAGCGGTGAGCAAGAAGAAAATGAGTCGGTGCACCAAGAGGGAGCCGAAGGGCACAATAAGCAACGATGCATGGGTGAGACCTCGATGCGAATTTCCGGGCAACAGAACAGTCCGCCGAAGCAAGCGGATGCTTATCCAAACGGAGAAGGCATCGATACAGGTCGAATAGATGCAACCTTTGAGTATCCGGACGACAGCTGCTCAAGCTTTGGCCAGGACGATACGCCGTCTATTTCTGGCCGCAGCGAAGTTCTCACTGCCAGACAAGGCATGACATTGGTGCAGCACGGAATTCCCATCGTTACAAGAGCCTCGAGTTCCCGCGGACCTTCTGGCAGCTAGACTACAAAAGGGTCACACGAAAACTGGTCAAGGTCGCTGGCGCGAAGCTTCCCTTTCAGAGAATACTCAAGTCGGCTTCCTCTCCATCACTGCGCCATCCCCCGAGGCCGCCATGAGGTTGCTGCTGATCACCACCATTGCCGATATGGCGGTGGAGGCACGTATTCCGAGCTGGTACGTCAAGAACGTTGGAAAAATCACCGGCATTCCGTTCCGCTATACGAACAACCAGCTTCTGGACTGCTTCGCAGAAGCTGGTGTCATCAACGTTCGGCGCCAGATCACCTATATGCGCCTGGATGACGGATTGACGACCGCAACTCCCGAAGACTGCATCATACTGGTTTTCAGGCCGGACATGGAGATGCCCAAAACAATATCTCTCGGTTTTGACGTCTTCCCTATCACGCCGTATATTCAGGCGCCGATACAGTGCTACCACTGCATGCGCTTCGGCCACACAGCGGCGATATGTCGCGCCCCGCGCCGCTGCAAGGTCTGCGCCGGACCGCACATCTACAAGCTGTGCACGAACACCAGCGAGCCGTTCTGTGCAAACTGCGGTGGTGATCACGCCGCAACCTTCACGGGCTGCCCGGCGAGACGCAACGCGGCACTGGCCAAGCGCAACAAAGCTGCCTACCATCAAGAGTGGGCAATGATGTCGCAGCAACGACGCCATCGCGACCGCTCCCGTAGTCCATCCAGAGGCGGCGAAGATGACGCAGGCAGCAGCCGTGGAGCAGATGAAACTCTCCAGTACGACAGCGGTAAGCCGAAGTACCATCCAGGGAGTGGTGTGGACAGCACAGACGGTGATGGAAACGCTGCCACAGCATCCCGTGCCAGGACTTCTGGATCCCGGGATACCCCCTCTCGGAACGGCACCTCAGCTCGCTCTGACACTTTGTGTCGCAAGTGACACCCGGGATCGCGACAACAAGTACTTGTTGCGTCGCCTGTACACGGGTTTGCAACCTAAACGCACAAGGAAGAGTGAGCTACGGTTCAAGCATGGGTTCAGCCGCGCCCTCATCAAAATGGCGAAAGCCGGCTTGCCACAGTTCAAGCGACCACTCGACGAGTAACATGCTGCCCGCAGATCCGGTGAAATTAATGTACTAAAGCTTGTTGGGTACACTTAACTTCTTCAAAAACACCGCGGCGACTAGGACAGAAGGAGCGAAACAGTTGTGCGTCAGCGTTCGTGTATCCCTTCTTTGGTCCTGGTGCCCGTGTTGCTTTTTTGAAGTCACAATGAAATGAAGTGGCAGATCTCATGCATTTGAATGTCGCAACATATTTTGCATAGCTTGATTCGAAGCAAAAATGAAGATATTGAGATTCAAACCAGACAGAAATACTTAAGCGAGGCATTTCGTTTTGCTATGTACTTGATCCATATGGCCATGGGAACATTATATTCCTTGCTTGTTTAAGGGGGCAATGAAGGTGAAGTACATGTTTGGTTCGTTGAGAAGATCGCTAGTACCAATCGTATGAATTTTAACTTGAACTTTGAACACATGTTTCACATAACAAGGAAAGCATGTAAAGCAATGACAAATTACCAGACACTTTCCCTTCCTGTCTCTGTATGAGACCAGTACTTATTTGCGCGAGTCAATGCGCCTAGAAAAGCCACTGCCCAAGAAATACGACTTCACTTCGCGATTGCAGGGGTGCCACCAGTTTTGTTTCATCGCACGTTTATCGGAACTCTAATAGGAAGTTACAGACTGGTAACTGGTTTTTCGGTCTTTTTTTGTGGTGTAACTCCTGTCATGCTGTGGCACAAAGTGGTAAAGTTTGACAATATTTCTTATCTTTTTTTGATGAAAGCAAGTATCCTTGCGGTCGGATTAAAGTTGAGTGAGATACCTAAGGCTAGTTCTCTTAAATAAATGAAGGGAATGTTCTCTCTTCTTTATTACTTTAAGCACTTTAAGAACACAGTCTAACCGCATCTAGTCTTTCGTGCTCCCTTCAATCGCTTCGGAGTGCTATCCAATTTAATGCCCTCCGTGCCCGAACGTGTATACAGTTTTCTGGCTCCGCCCCAAAAGACTAATCCCCAAATTCTCTCAGAGACACAGACGTGCACTCAGGTATTTCTAACAATCTACAAAAAGAACATTTAGTTCCGCCTTTGCTGGCGCTTCACTTACCTTTGCCATGAATGGTGACTCCGTGCGGAAGGATATCTTATCCTCTCGTAACATCGCTTCTGGTTGTGATCTGCAGCTGCCGTTGAAGATTCGTATCAGGCCCTCGCTCTAGTTCTTGACGTAAACTTTGAGCCAGAAACCTCACGTAGTCGTGCGCTGATCTAACGTCGGGGCCCGTGCAAACTTTATCTGGAAACATGGCGGATATGTCCACGTCCATTACGGAAGCCCACACAGGAGGACACTTAGGTTGCATCATAATTCGCGATGGGAGATTGCTGGATTGAGTCTGCGATTGCCGTTTTCCAAAAAGTGAGCTTTGCCGCATGGCGTTTCTAGCGATGACCCACCGAAAGTGAAATCCAACGCCGCTTCCAGTGAGTAACCTTTCCTTTGTGTAGATTTGATGCTTCACGCAATAAAGGCGTATTGCCGATAAGTTGAAAGTCGAAAGCAGGGGGCGGGCGAAATAAAAACAGGAGCAGTATATTTGGGGGCATATTTAGAGAGACCGGCAAACCTCATTCGGTCACATGCTAGACAAGGAAACGTTCATCCGCTATGGTGGTGGTACTGCAATTATTGTAGGACTATCAATAAGTCCACTGCTTTTTTTTATTTCGAAACAATTTTTTACGCATGACAAGCTCCTCAAAAATACTCTATTATGGCTCTCCTTGCTGGCGATACAGGGAATTTTCGTTGTGGGACTGTTTAGCGAGTGTTAGTAATAACTTTCGTCGCAGGATTACGAAGGCAGAGCTGTCGTCTTCAGCTTAGGTAATTGATGGTAATTAAAAAGGTCGAGTGATCAAAACCGAATCTTCCCAATAACTTTATCCTACTGAGTGTTAACAAACATTAGGTGCTCCTCACTGGGAATTAGTTAAATGATTTAAAAATGCAATATTCGGTATAGAGATAACTTCCACTTGTAATATCGAAATCGAAGAGGAAAACTTTTTAGAACCTTCATGACTTTTGTGTAATTACTGAACAATGGGCTGCCTATCGTATTTGCCGGTCCTTCTGCCTTGCTATGCTCTGGAGCATCGTAAAATTTCATATTCAGTATAAAATAGATCACAAAATAAAGCTTTATCTTCCAAGATATGTCTCGATGACGGTTTTGAGCTTTGCGATTAGCCAGAATCCTAATCGTGGTCTCGACTACAAAGACAAGACTTCATTGTCGTGTCCAGAATTTGTCACTGCTGTCGCTACCTTACTGACGTAAAAGTGGCAAAACTGGGAATGAAAGACGTGACAATTTATTTCAGGAGGACCCCTAAAACGTACAAGAGGTACCATGGTACAGTGCGCGGCCGCAAGGGCAGAAAGCTAAAACATGTACGACACACTTGGGGCACTAAATTAAAGTCGACGGGCCATTTGGCATTTGGACGAAGATACAGAATTCAAGAACACATAATAAATAAGGATGTGAGTAAAGATTGTTGATGTTCGATTCCCCGAAGTCTGGTAGCGATCGGGCTCCGGTTGATTTGGCAGGAGGCTCGCAGGGCGCTGGTGTTGAAGTTCTCGGAGATGGTGGCCGAATTAACGAAATCGAGGCGTTTGTAGTTGATGAAGGGAAACGAAGAGTTTATATACAGCTATTTACAGTTACAGTAGGATAACTAGGTGCATGAACAATAAAAACTTAAAAACTTCAAACTCCAGCTAGACGCTAGCTCCAAGTGCGTACAAGTCACCCGAGCTTCTCAACTTCGTCTAACTCTCCTATCCTCGGGGCGTACACAAACCGCTCGAGAAACGACGGCCTGGACTGTACCCTAAACTTTCGACGGCCTGGACTGTACCCTAAGCTGTACCCTAAACTTCCGACGCGATCCTAAAGACTACCTCTCGCTTAGGGGGCTTACAAATCCCAACCTAGCGTTAGCGGTCGAGACTCCTTGTCTCGCTTTGGAAACTGTCTAGCTGAGAGCTCAGACAAGAACGCTGTTTCGCGGCCAAGTTCGGCCTCATAACACTTCGGTATTACTTTCTCTCGGGCACGCCCCCCTAGCTTTTGTACACGCGTTGGGGAGGGCCTAAATTCGCGTAGACAGCTGTCACTCCGCCATCTTCGGAATATTCAATAAGGCGCCACCACCTTCGGGTGAAAAGCCGGCCCGCAGGCGAGAAAGCACGAGGCGGCCAGGGGTGGGGGATGAAAAGCGGCGGCTATACGCCGTGCCAACGGGGGCGTGGAACAATGGTGTCTCGCGGATAAGCCGCCGCGTCGTGCGGTCAGCCTACGATCACCCCCTCCGTTGTCCGATATGTCAACAATCCTGGAACTTAGCGGGGCCGTCTGCATTCCCAAAAGGGAACTATCCCCGCGGCATTCCTCCGTCCAGACATGCCGGCTCCTAAACGCACCGTGTCAAATTGGCGTCGACCACGTGACCACGGCGTAGTGTCGGCAGGGCTGCGCCGCTAGACCGAGCGGCGGGGATCTTTCCTTTCACACGCGCGGATGGGGCCTGGGGAGCCTGGCCGCTGACCTCATGAGGGGACATTACAACTCCCTCCTTTAAGAGGGTTACTGGACCTCTTTGGTTCAGTCAATCCAAAAACAATTTAAAGGTCCCCTCAGTTCATCTCTCCTTCCGCAATAACAGCAAAAAAAAAAACTAGGAGCAAGGTATAACCTCAAATGAGCCCCCTACCATTTCAGCAGTTCAGTTAATCCGAACTCTCTATCAACTAGACTACAAACAGCACCTATTCAGTAGCCGTTCAAAAACGAAACAAAAACACAAAAATTTTAAAAACACTAAATGCGAGTGAGAGAGAAATCGGGTCGCGTCTCCGGGGCGTGTAAACGCTGCGAACAACGAGGCAACTCAACCTACAACACTGATGCTCGCTATAACTGCAAACACACACAATCATTCCGGCACTCAACAACAAGAACAAAAGGAACAAGGACTGGCTAGAACACGGGCAATTTTGCAGCCAACAAAATAAAACGTTACGAAAGTTTGCATTGTCACTATGCGCACGCGCGCAAATGTTCTCCTTGACGGCGTACATGTTCAGATGTGCTTCAGCTCACGCGCGGTGCACAGAAAGTTCAGTTCGGTGCAAGAATCGAGCAACCAAAGCGTCATGGCGCACACAAACACCGCACACACACACAATCGTAGAAAAAGGACTGGTGAACGGGAACGTTCACATCCGTCGTGGCGCTGTTAAGGCCGGGAGGCAATTCAATAATGGCCTCCCCAAGCAACATTCTGAAAACAGGGCAGTGCATCCGCGTACTTCCAGCCCCCTCTGCAGATGATCCGGACCGTGTAGTCTCGACAATTTAGCCCCATGAGGCGGTCGCGGCTTCGGGGAAGACGGGGTGGTATCGTAAAATGCGACTTCGATTTCTGTCCCATTGGTCAAGTGACCATGCCTACCCAATGCCCCAACGTAAGGCAATGCTACTTGCTGGCAGCGTGACCGAAGGGTTGGCGTTGGAACGGAATGCTGGCCCGCGAACGCGACGACCTTCTCAGGATCATTCTTTCCCTTACGTACCGCGAGAAAGCTTCCCTATAAACCACCATCGTCGTTAGATGGAGGAGTGCATGATTTTTGAAGCGTAGGTGGCAGCTTGCAAAACGACCGCAGCATTCAGTTGCGAAACTGAGTACAGGTTGTCGGCACCCTCCTGTCTCTCGACCTTCAGCCTCGCAGGAATTGTTTTTTAAAAAAACCATTAACCAACAATCCAGCAAGCATTGCAATTCTTGTAAATCAATGCTTTTGCACGACAAGCAATAATGTTCTACTATCGTGCGGTATTTATTCTGTAAACGATTCCCGATTGCTCTAGTAGGTGTATTTCTGTAAACATTATGCACGTTTTTACCATAGTTAATGAAGTTACGGAAGCGTCATTAATCACAATTTCCGTTTTGAGAAGGCACCCCCCCAACTTTGTATTTCGCTTTTGGACGACGCCGTTTCATCAACTGCCAAAGGCTAGCGCCGCAGCATTCCTGGATCGCCTGCACACACCGGCTTTTTAGGAACATTTACCTGCAATATATTCCTCGATACGCAAAACTGCATGCAGGCATAAAAAATTTCCACGAACGAACGGACTTGCACTTCCAGCTTGACTTCCAGCTTGATGCATTGAGTGTCGTCTGCTATTTGTAATTACTGAGTATCGGCTAGATCACACACATGGCGTGCCTCTTAAAGGTCACCTCCACGCTCAAGATTTACCGATCTGAAAACGTCCTCGTGGTTATCTACGCTTCGCAAGCTGCACCATTTCAGAACGACAGAAAGCCATGCAGAACAACGCTGCGCCGACCGCCACGCATACCACTGACGAGGGGTTCGCAGGGGCGGCGCTGTTCGCTGAAGCGACGGTGGTGGCATACAATGGCCGCCCGGTCCTTATATGATATTCCTAATAAATGTATACGATATTCTTTACAAACTCACCGTCTCACACTAAAAGGCGAACAACATATCTTTGAGGAATGAAAAAAGGACCGTTGGTCTGAAACCGCGAGAAATCGCATTAAAACCGCAGAAGAAATCGAAAATGCTGTGAACACCTTGTTTGATGAAATTGAAAGCTTAGTAATTAAGCATAGCGAAAAATCCGACAAGCAATAGAAACCGTGGTGGACAGCTGAACTACAAATCAAGAGAAAGCGAGTAAGAGTACTAAGAACGAGGTATCAAAAATCGCGAGGAGATGTCAGCGAACAATTAAAGCGAGAGCACTATAATTGACACAAAGCTTTAACTGCTTTTTTTAAATGCATTAAATGCTTTGAAAAGTTTAAATGCCTAAAAGCCGCAGCAAGCCGCAGCAAAAAAAAGTTTGGAACAACTTTGTTCACAACTTCATAAAAATACCTTCACATTACCCTATAAATTAGCCCGAGGAGCAGTAAAACCAGCACTCATCATTTCAAGTTATAAAAATAAAAGAAACCAAATCAACCGAAGAAACAGAGAGAGAATATTAAGAGAGTTATACGAGGTCGACAGGATTTCGGACGAGGGAGAAACGATAACGGCGAAGGCAATGGTTAGCAGAAAATGAAATTACCGCAGCGATTTCGGAACTGCGGGAAATGTTGCCCCTTTACCTGACTATCTATGAGCCACGTTTGTGGAATGTTTACATAATGATCAAAATTACATCTGCAACACGCATCTGCATCTGCAACAATCTGCAATTACATCTGCCAACTGTGTGGGCTTCCCCACCCAACGGCCATCAAAGACTGCCGTCGCCGACTCCGCCCGCCGCCACCGTCAGTTCACGCTCGCACCAACCAGACGTACCTATCGACTCCCCCGCCATCCACGAATGTGAAACGTCAGTGACCAGCGTCGCCACTACAGCATTCAATGCCAGGGTGAGATGGCCTAGCGTTGCCAAACAATTTCCCACTGCTCATGACCGCTTTCCCGCACAAAAAACATCCATTGATCAAGACCTCTTTCCCCGCCTAACCTACAACTCCCTTTCCCCCGCATAACTCGCCCTTCTCAAGGAAAACGCAGAAATAAAAGAAACGCATCCTGTCCCTTGAAAAAACCGTCCACGAAATGCTAGAACAAAAAATTACATCATCTTCCACGTGGGAACCCTGAGGGATGCAAAGCCGTGGAGTAGTAGCGTGTTCATTGGTTGTTAGAGTAAAGACACGTGTAGTAGCGTAATAAATGTCTTCTTTAATTATCGAGTATTGGGGAACGTTTTGCGGCTTCTCGTTCTCGAAGCGAGGAATCCGCTGTTCGACGCTGGCGTTTCGAAGCGTTGTCACGTTGCCGAACGCCCCTCCGGATCAGCTACTCGCGCTGGCGTTTCAAAGCGGCTTCTCGTTCTCGAAGGGAGGAATCCGCTGCTCGACGCTGCCATTTACGTTCGGCGTCCGCCAGCTCTCGTCTGTGCAGCCTTGTCTTCGGTGGCACGAGACGAGCCGAGAGGAGAGCAGCGTGATGGCTGACAACCCAGACATTTTCGCCAATGTCACTTGGGTCACCCATCCAGTGAAATACTTGGGTATTCCACTGGAGTTTTACAGAGACAGCGAGCCCTACTGGCGTGCGCAAGCTCAGGAGCTGCGTGAGAAAGCGAATAAATGGAGAGCCAATGGTTTGTCTATGTTTGCTAGGGCAACTGTATACAACATTTTTCTGGCTAGCAAATTATGGTATGTTATGCAAGCGCTGCATTGTTCTCGGGTGAATATACAACGACTTCACCGCGTGTTCGCTGTATTTTTGTGGGCTTCTACTTGGGAGAGGACCAGTCGAATGAATTTGTTTCGACGAACCCGCGATGGTGGCTTAGGGCTGACGTACCTTTTTGTAAGACAGCTTGTGAATCGATTTCTGTTTTTGCGGGACGTTCAAGACCCTTTTCTGCGCACAGTACTTCAAGTGCGGCTAATGCGGGCTTTGCCCGAATTCGTAGTTTCTACGAGTAGTATGACAGGAGGCATCTATGGATACTTTAAAGAGATTGTTTGTGTCATCCCGTTTTTTGTTTGCTCGATTTTCGATGCACTATTTGGCTAATGTCACGCGGAAAAAATTATATAAGGATGTATGCGATGTGGTCATACCTGTACCAATGTATAGAATTTTATACTGTGCAGGCCCAGGACAAGATGTTCTAAAAAGGGTTAAGCGAATGGAAGTATCACCAGGAGCGAAGTCTTTCTTCTTTAAACTACACACGGGTACGCTTTCAGTTGCAACATGGATGGAGGGTAAGGGGATTTCTATGCCATGGGGAACTGACTGCTCTATTTGCAAACAACCGGAAACGGTGGAGCACGTCTTTCTCCATTGTTGGGCAGCAGTGTTTCTATGGGATGTCCTCCAAAGGACAGTGCGAAAGGACTTTCCACTGAACCCCCATGGAATACGGTTTTTATGTATCGAGAGAGAGGATGGGGTGCCCGTACGATCTCGTCATGTTGTTGGGCCTGCACAGTATTTGGCGGTCGCGCATGGCATGGCTCAACTGTGATGTAGACGCGCGGCCGACGCGACAATATTTCCGCGAAACTGTTTCCAAGTTCATTGAAATTCAGAGAGCGAAGTTTTCTGTTCCTGAGTGGTTGCCAAGGGTGGAACCCCTCGCCATGCTTAGGGAATTTTAAATGACAACGCCAGTCCATCATGGCATGGCGGCCTTTTTGTAGATTGTGTCTTTTCTGTAGTACCTTTATGTTGTGTTGCACTGTCGAAGACCGGCAATAAAGAAAAAAAAAGGAGAGCAGCGTTATCGCCGCTGGTTAGGGCTCCTGGAGCGACAGTATTGCCGGTGTCTTCCTGAGCCGGCACGAGACGAGCCGAGCGGCGAGGATGAGAGCGGCGTTATCACAACTGGCGTGAAGATGGGGACGACGAGGAGGGGTGCGGACGCTGGACGACGGACGGTCGACTAAGAGATGCTTTGCATTTAAAATGTACGCCCTCCCACGCCCTTTACTCAACCGCCTCAGCCCTCCTCCACACTATCAACGAACCCCCCGCGCCCAAATCCGCTACCATCCACAATAAATCAGCCTTTCTCACCTCCCTTACACCCCCTCCACAACGCCAACCACCCTCCCGGGACCAGACCCTTTACCGTCAGCGACAACTCCTTCCCATACCGACTGCGACAAAAATGCCACCAGCTCGAAGCAAAACTGACTCAAACAAAACGTTCCTTTACGGCCACCATTCGATCCACCATCGTGACGACCGTTACCGAAACCGTCGCGCGCCTCCTCGAACCGCTGGCTGCCCGCCTCACCAACCTCGAGCACATCATTGCTGAACTAACCCCAGTCACCCAGGAACAGGCCGAACGCATCGTACACTTCGAAAAAAACCATGCCCGCTCCCCATAAAAAAGCCACGGCGACTACTTCTCAGGTCACACCACCTTCCGGCCAGCCTGAGCCCCTCATCTAAAATGTCTACCAGGCTTCCAGCGTCCCACCCATCTCCCTCAGGACTGACTATTTGGCAGTGGAATTGTCGTACGTATAAGAACGAGCAGCTCTCCCTAACCCGTCTAAGTCAACTACACTCTCACGATGTGATTGCTTTACAAGAAGCGGAAATATCGGACGTATCACTTTGTAATAACATTACGTACACACATTCACATCAGCCTCGCACCGCCATACTCGTTCATAAATTACACACTGCACCAGCACACACTCTTATTAATTGGCAATATACTTTCATGGAATTCATCCCACCTAAGAAAATTCTCACCAGTCTCATTATTCTTAATACCTAAAGTCCCCCGCAGCACTCCCTAGCTTCTAAAAATTCCATCCTTCAAAAGTTAAAGCTACGACGAAACATCACCACCTAGTCTTTCTCGGCGACTTCAACGCACCTCATACTGCATGGGGTTATCCCAAAACCAGTAAAAAGGAGAGCAAATGCACGACGCTGCCCAACAAGCTCACCTCACGCTCTGGACCGACCCCTCATACCCCACCCGCCTCGGCAACAGCGTGGCGTGAGATTCTACCCCCGACCTCACCTGCATTCACAACATACCACGAGCCACTTCGACACGCCCTCGATGAAACATTAGGCAGTGATCACTATATCATTGAATTTACCATCAATCACACCCGCATTCCTCAAAAAATCGGCCATGCTAAACTCACCGACTGGAAATCCTTTCGTGACTCTTCTCTCCCCACCACTTAAAGAGATTGAAACATAGACCCTAGATATCCTCAAACTGTCGAAGCCCACAACCGCACCCTAGCTGTAACAGAAGATCACCCTTCGTGGACATACATCTCCTGCATCTGTGGGATGCCCGCTGAGGGCTTATCCGCCGCTGGAAAAAGCAAAAACACAACAAAAAACACGAAAAATGCATAGCCCAACATCACACTACAGGCAGCCGACTATGCTCGCACCTTACACAAACAAAACTGGACACAATTTTGTAACCGCCTTCAAGCAACCCTCAGCATTAAGTCCACATGGAACATCCTCCGCTGCATGCTGGGTACTAATCCCAGCAAAGCTGACACCGGCCGCGCCATCCGTCGCCTAATCCACAATCACCGCCTCAATGAAACTCAGCTCCACAAACAACTCCTCACACAGTACGCAGACCACGCAACACAACCACTAAAAATTCCACCTCGCAAATACCAAGGAAAAGAAAATCCCGACCCTTGATGTCCCCTTCACACTCAATGAACTCACCTTCGCCATCAGCAACCTCACCGGTAACACCACACCAGGCAAAGATCGAATACACAACAAACTACTCCGTAACCTCAACCGCGAATGCACAGCGGCACTGCTTGACTACTTTAATCATTGCTGGACAACCAACCATCTGCCCCATCAATGGAAGCATGCCGAAATCACGCTCATTCTGAAGCCCGGGAAGCCAGTCACCCTAGAAAATCTTCGTTTCATATGTGTACGGAAGTTATATGAACACCTAGTTAATAATCGGCTCACAGCGTACCTCGAAGAACACAGCTTACTACCTTATACCATGTTTGGCTTCCGCACACACCTATACTCGCGAAACGTCCTGTTACAGCTAAAAGACGAAGTCCTCACACCGCTGAGTTCGCAAACCGAACGCGCTATCCAAGCCCTGGACATTAAAGGAGCCTTTGATAACGTATCACATAAGGCTGTACTCGAAGCACTCTAATTAACTAACGGCGGCACATGTATATACAATTACATACAAAACTTTCTTACCGATCGCACAGCCAACCTCTACCTCGGCCCCATCCGATCCATCTCCTTTCGTGCCGGACCGCGTGGTACACCCCAGGGTTCACTCATTTCCACACTCCTCTTTAATCTTGCCCTGCTACAACTTCCGCCACTTCTACAACAAATTCCGCACATAAAACACGCACTTTATGCAGACGACCTTTTTATTTGGAACACAGGGGATTGATTGTGGAACAACAAGACGCCCTCCAAGAAACCATTGACACCACCTACAACTACCTTACAGCCCGCGGCCTCAGTTGTGCACCAGAAAAATCTGCCGTCCTTGTCCTCCCAAAACGCACGCAAGGTCGTTAACGGCAACCCCTCCCAGACCCACAATTAAGCCTACATGGCACTCCCATCCTGACAACTCCTACAATTCGTGCTCTGGGACTTACTATCCAATCAGAAGGCGCAGGCATTTCTGCTTTTGATAAATTACAAGTAACGCTATTACAAATCACACACCTCATCAAACGCATTGGTAATCGTCGAAAAGAACTGAAAGAAAACGACCTCGTGCGCCTCATTCAAGCCCTATTAATTACCCGCATCACTAACAGAACTCTATATTTGGCTCTCAAAAAATAGTGAAATCCGAAAACTCGTCATAATCATCCGGCGAGCCTATAAATTAGCACTAGGGCTACCGCCGACAACTTCCACTGCCAAATTACTACAGATGGGACTTCATAACACCTGGGACGAAATTCGAGAGGCCCATTATGTCAACCAGACCGAGCGGCTCAAGCTCTCACACACTGGCTCTCATCTCCTTCGTCGTCTTACCAACTACCTGACACCCATGCCACCCCCCCCCCCCTCCCGCCAACGCTTCCCCCTGGAACTACGCTACTGCATCTCCGTCACCCTATTACCCAAGAATATGCACCCCCTTCATAACCAGGGTCGCCGACAGGCCCACATTCGAATGCTTCGCAAGATGCTTCAAGTCAAGCTACGAGACATCCGCTACGTTGACGCCGCCAAATATGCCGATAAACCAGCATTCGCAATTTCAACAGTAGACCACCGAGATTTTGAACTGGCTTCCGCGACAGTAACTGGCTACGACTCCACAACTGCAGAAGAAATCGCAAAAGCCTTCGCAGCCACTACATCTCAAGACATTATCACCATGGTCACAGATTCGTAAGCTGCCTGTCGCCATTACGCCACCGGTCACATTGCTCCCTTAGCCCTCCGCATCCTACAGTCCATCCCTGTCCCTCCTTACATCTACATTATCATGCCGAGGGGAATGAGGCGGCTCATGCTGCCGCCCGCGCACATATCTACTGGGCGTTCCCCTCCAACACTCCAGCGTCACCGTCGGAAGCGTACCATTCTGTACCTCAAAAATTCAAAGACGTCCTCGAACACTACCGCCTCGAACGCCGCACCCTTTCCCCCGCCCCACGACAAGTTGACTAAGGGAGAAGCCACCACCTACCACCGCCTTCAAATCAACGCCTACCCGCACGGCACCCTCCTCCACGCCATTCACCCCCCCCTCCCTACTCCGCCACCTGCAAGTACTTGTCCGCAACCTTGCACACTCTACCATATGATTTGGGCGTGTTCCCACACACCATCCCTCCGTCCTATTCTCTCCCCCAACCCATGAGCAGTGGGAAGGCAATGCTAGTCAGCCCGGACCCTGGGGATCAGCTTGGGCTGGTTGAAGGGCCCGCCTGGCTGGCGACCCCCGCCCAGGGACTTCTGGACTAAGAAGACCCCCCCCCCCTTGCCACTACTCCAGAACTAATTATAGAAATAAGTGGATTCCTCCTCCGGCTCCTTAATCTTCCATTCCATTAGGGGGGGGGGGGGATGAATCAAACGTAACCCTAATCCCGAAAGCAGGGGACAATCAAGGAGCCAACAAATATATACCTATACGCCTCGAGCTTCGCCATCGCTGCGCCGCCTGCCGCCGCTTCTCCGCAGCGCTTACGGGATGTCCGCAGCGCAGCTGATAGCGGCTCATGCAGTGTTTTGGTCCTCTTTCGCTTCTTTTTGCCTTTCCGCGCCCTAAACATCTCGTTATTGTGATGTCTGTAAGCAAATACAGTCAAACCCGTTTATAGCGAATTGCAATATGCACAGCGATTAGTTCGATATATCCAATAGTTCGATATAGCCGAACCCGCCTATAACGAACTTATTGTTACAAGTTCGCAATCCGCGGGACCCCCCCCCCCCCTCCCCCAGCCCCAACTCCACCATCACCAAATGCAGAAACGAATACAGTAAAGTAGCCATTACCATACCCAAAATAATCCATTTATTGAAAGTAATAAAGCTACTTTACTCCTGAACTGCCTACTTTGTAAAGAAAAAAGCTGCGATTTTTGTTTTCATTTTTGTTTAGACGGCTTCAACTAGCATAGCATTCTCTACACGAAACATTGTTTGCACCAGTTCGAGTCCGCGTCCTCCAAAGTTCGAGTCCCACGTCCTCCAAAATCTAAGAAGCACTGGCAGAGCACATCGCCTGCCGAAAGCGCTCCTTTATAAGCGTCGGACGGCTTTCACTCGTGACATCATCGGGAACGTAGGGGAGCTCTTCCCACAGTTCACCGATTCTGCTGTCTTGGTCCGGACTCGCTGACTGCGCGGGTTCCGACGTGAGTCCCGCGCATCGGAAACAGTTACGGAAAGTGTCTGGTGTCACGTCGTCCATGCGAGGCGCAATGTCTCAGTCGCAACTCTTGCTCCGTGGTCGGGGCCAATCCACATCTCAATCGCCGCTTTGAGACCGTACATTTCTGCGTACATTCTAGGCGCGCAGAGTTCGATATATCGGATGTGAACTTCGTTATAAGGAATATGTTTCCCATGTATTTCGGAAACTGAATTATTTTTGTTCTATATATAGCATAATTCCCTCTATCCGGGTTCGTTATAGCCGGGTTTGACTGTAGTACGTTTCGGGCACTTTAAAAAGCAGCTGCGTCCTGATCAGTGTTGTTAGAGTGCTCGAACACCAGCAAGTGGTAACCGGCGACGCGGTACTGCGCGCTTCTTCGCGTCGGCGGCGGCCGCGGCATGTCACCACTGTCACCTCCAAATATGTCAGGCGCAAGTGAATTCTATTGACGCCTCGTTTAGATCTGATATTGGCACAGTGAGAGGTAGGTTTCGTTCGGCCTTGTTTTGAATGTATACGTCTTCCAAAAATATCATCCGGGGAGGTGATTACCTAATATACTTGGCAATCACGTATGCCTTTTATAGAAATAGAGGCCACGCGAACATGTTAAGTATATTCCAAGTTAATGGGCCGTTAAATATGTGCCCACTCCCGCCTGACAGAGCGGACCAAGGAGAGTTAATGAAACCAGGGGGAAATAAATGGTCTGCGAAGTCCGGAACCTCGTGCGAGAATGAAACAAAAAAAAACAGTGCAGCTGCGCAAATCCCAGAACGTTCGTCGTACCTTCAGCAAGGTTGAACCCACTAGACCAACTAGATGCGAAATGCACTGATGGTTTTCCAAGACAGGGAGGGGGAGGAGGGGACGCTTAACTATCGTTGTGTACAAATGCGGAGCGAAATCAAGGAAAGGCCATTTTAGTAAATCACACACAGCTGCGCGTTCACCTTGATTTTGTTTTTCGACTTTAACGAACAAGGAATCACTCGGCGGCCACATTTTCTGAAGTACAGTAAGGAAGTTCACAAGCGATAAAAGGTGTCGTTGGATTGAGTGTGGTATCTGATAAGGCCCCCCCTGATTTCAATTTTGTGCTAAATTCTGCAGGCTCCCTGTGTCACATGATGATGTTTCGAAAAAGCCTTATTCACGGCCGCGGATATAGCGGAGGAATATGTAACCGATGACTGTTTGGGGAAGCTCACCTCGCGAAAGACAACCCAGCCGTATATTCTTTGTGCTGATCACCCCCGCATGTAATTTTGCATTATCAATATTACTTATTGCGTAGAAAGTGCGTGATATTTATGGCACAGTGGCTTCTTCAGGGTAGTGATCTATATCCGAGATATGAAGCGTAACTGGCGGGCTGTCAGGTATGATGGAACCACACGAAAGGAAACCCATTTACATCGCAGTGTATCCGTAGAATGAGCATCTGAACGAACGCTGCTTACGGAGTTACTGTTAGTAAATTTCAGGGCAGTGAAATTACAATCAGATCCATGCATATACGCCGGTTTCTTGACGCCGGCTTGTGACACACACCTGGCGCTTATGCGGACCGAATGTGCCACAGTAAGATCGCGCCAGAAGCATTTACACTCTCGTAAATGCACCACGTTTGCGAACAGAGTGACTGCTCCACATAAATATGTATTTCCAACGCATACAAACGGAAAATATCAGTCGCGAACGTGCCTCAAAAGCAACGGCGACAGTGGTGAGCGGGCCGGCAACTCCCGCGACTGCTTTCGAAACGGGCCGCTGGGGGGATTTCAGTGGCGCCCCTACAGGCAGCGCTCGAGGCGTATACAGCCAATCCCCTCTCTATTTTGCTAAGGCCTTTCCACCGGTCCCATGACGTCACGCTAAGGGACCTTTCGGGCGCTTCGTTCCGCTATTTCAAGGCGTCGCGCCCGTTTCGCCTGTAGTTCGGTTTACTGCCACAGTTAGCTGCTAAGTTCTGAACTGTTTGGTGTAGTGATTCCGTCATATTTCTTTCTTGGTTGCTGTACACATTAAATGGCCTAGTTTGTTCATGCTTAGGACTACCATTTTATGTGCTTTATTTATAGGTGTTTACAATATAGCGGAACACATCATACTGTATAATACTCCACCTTTTAGCGCCTATTAAGTTTCCTTCTCCATTAGTGCAAACAATTTAATATACCTAGCCACACGACAACATTGCACATTATTTGAAGTTTTCACAAATTATTCTGCTTTGCTGTTAAAACGCATCATTCAGATATGGCACAAAACAATATTGCTGGGCTGCAGACGTTCTACAGTGTGTGTTAATGGGTGCAAACTACAGTCATGCCATGTCATATGTGTAGCCTTTGTGTGCACCACTGAAATACTAGACAGCTAATCCAACCTGTGATTAGAAACCAATGAAGTGTTCGCAAAAACATTTTTATTGCATCAGGAATAAAGCTTTACTTCTTCAGAGTTGCTGCTTTGCGGGCTGCGGCCTTCTTCTGCGCATTGTCTTGTATGATGTCATTTCTGAGCTTGCAAAAGTTGTTCAAAACTACAGTGGTTGCAACGCGAACTACCAAGCCCATAAGCGTTTGTGCAGTGTGGCCATTTTCACACATCTCGATGTCTGGTTCTTCCAGAAGTGAATCGTCTGCGAATTCACAACGCCACGTTGCTTGCTACAGGATAGAAAATCGTTCGCGTTTTCTCCAAAAGACAACTTTTCTGCAACTAATTTTGTCATCAGTACCATAGGAACTGTCCATGGCTGCGGAAATTTCAGGCCTCCTCTCGTCAGGTTAGCTATCATGGCAGTGTTTTCCGCTTCGATCTCGCGATTTTCAACAACTAACGTGCTGAAACAAGTAGAACAAGAAAGCTTCTTTGAAACCGAATGAGCCGCGTACCCTGCAATATAAACTATAGCATCCATATCGGAGTGGCCGCTTGTTATATCATCGTCAGCAACATACACACAAAAGTTGCACGCCAGAAGATCTTCGTTGGTGTCTCCACACTCGGCCTCCTCGCGAGGGAAATATCAAAAGTTTTTGAGGACGAAGCTTCTCCTCACACTAATACAGTTGGCGCACCGAAATGTCGGTACTGCGCTCCTGCTAGCTGACGGTAACGGTCAAAGCGGTCCTCTAGCGCATCCGTCTGAAACTTGCCCAGCAACACGTACTTGAAGTGAAGTTCTTCCAAGCAGTAGCGCGAGAGTTCTACTAGAGAATAGCACGTCAATCGCAAAGCGCTGTGTGTCTCTTTCGTCAGTGAGCCCTGGTGGTGTTAAAGGGGTCCTGAAATGCCTTCCGCCGATGCATGGATGTACATGTAACCAAATAAAGCAATGTATTAGCAATCTCCTCCTGCAAGAATTTTGTTAAAGCGATGAGTATTAGCTGAGAAATCGTAAATCAAAAACCGCGAATTATCGTCGCGCCGTATTTCTTCCTCCTTTCAACTGTTTCTGCGCTGTTGGCCTCCCCTCCCATGATGCTCCGCTCCTCAGCGGTGACGTACTTCCGCTATTGCGCTCCCACAGACTGCCGTCTGCTACGGGCCAGCTCTTTCGGCTTTTTCATCTCTGTAGACACCATGGACACAGGCTGGAAAAGCGAACGAATGACCTGGCCGCATGTGTGCGGCCTGGCCTTGCCCTTTCGCGGTGTACGTAGCTGCAGGGCTGCAGTTGGTATCGGCGGCGAACTCGCAGCCGCGTGGGGAGAATCGTGCGCTCGTTCCCTTTGGTGCACCGCGCACTGTTTATCCAAAAAGCGCGGTCTCAGATGTGGCCCCGCTGGTGCCGGGTGTTATTTTGCGGTGGTTGTAATTCCTACTACCGGCGGCATGTGAAAAAAGACATTTTCAAACGACACAGAACCCGTGCACAAAACGCGCCGGATCGGATCGCTTTATCAGCGGCGATGAACGTGAAGGCGAAGAGCAAACCAACGCTGCACTCGATCAGCGAGAACCCGTGTGCTGACAAGCTGCACCCGTGTGTTGCATTCAACACTCACGGGAAAGCGTTTGTTTGCACTTGTTTGGATAGTCGTAAAATGTCCAAACACTCCGGCACTCCGCTAGCAGATCAGCCGGCGAGACATTTCGGAAAACATTTGACAGATGGCGCCGTATGCATTAGTGTGTCGCTACGCAAAACTGATGAGACGCTCTACTAAAACTCCCATCGCGGTGTCACGTAGCGGGACGCAAAAATTTAGCGTTTAGCGTATGCAAAGGCCACAAACGCTGTACTAAAACTCTATTAGCAGCAAAATAGCGTGCGTATGTGAAACCGCTTGCGTTTACAAAGCTGCACGCCGAGCGCGTACGTTTCAAACCTAGTGACATCGTTTAAATACACTGGCAAGCACAGTGTAACGTAGTTAGATATCAACCGTATGCTCAGGCGACAAGCAAGAGCTTGTTTTATGTGGGGCGGAGATTGCGCATAAAGGCCCCTTCGCACTTGCGACGAAAGCGAGTGAGAGCGGCAGGAATTCCGTCGCTTTGTCGCGCGACGATCGTTTTTGTCGAATAGTCGGGACAAATTTTGGTTGCGCGACAGAATTCCCGTCGCTTTCGCTCGCTTTCGTCGCAAGCGGGAATGGAAAGTTCTGCCGCTGCCGTCTGCTACGCAGCTCGGAGGTAACCGCGCGATCTGCTCGGGCCGGATGAACGCGCACACTCCCGCACGGCAGCGCCCCAAGCGGCAGACGGCCGCGTACATCGCTCCCGGCGCCCGCCTGGAGCCCGCCCTCGGCACACTAGCCAGTATATTTCAGGCCGTGATTTCAGGCACTATAATGGATTAGTAGTAGTAGCACCTTTATTGGTAAGGAGGGCCAGAGGCCGGTTTAGGGAAGAGGAAGGGGGAGTAGGGGAGGGGAATGCAGCGTCTTTTACAGGGACGTGGCAGCTTGCAGGGACCAGAGCCGACCCCAGCTACACTGCCCGTGCTAGGCCACTTTTGATAGCAAACAGCCCTATTTTGTGCAGTAGAGGTTTCTCCATAGTATGATAGTCTTCTGGGGTGCTTGTGGGCGCTTGGAAAGATGTAATGATGTCTGAGCGATGTTGCGAGAAGAAGGAGCAATCCCGAAGGAGATGGTTGAGGTCTGCATATGTGAGGGTATTGCAGAATGTACATTTTAGAGGGAGATTGGGTGAGAGCCATTTTCGGATTATGTGCGGGGTGTAGGCGGCATTTGCTAGGAGCTTGTTGAGAAATACCTCACCGGCTCGTGGCAGGGAGGAATGCCGGTTAAGTACCCTTGTGGGGTGGCAGCGATGTAGCGGTTCCTCTTGTCGCGTTTATGTCGAAGTAACTGCAGGGAAGGAGGTAGCGGTGACGGAGTCGGCGTGCAGGGAACCAGCGGAGGTGTGATACTGCTCTCCTGTGCCGCAGAATGGGCGGCCTGGTTACCCGTGCAAGCTGTCTCGGGGCCCGGGAACCCAATCAATCCGTACAGATACCCCGTTGCGACGGAGTAGGGCAACATGGGTCAGGATTTGTTGTGTGAGGGGGTTGAGAGAGGATGGGCGTCTGAGTTCTTGAACTACGCCGAAGGAGTCCGTGAGGATTCGAATGTGGGATGGGGGCATCTGCGAGACGTCGAAGCTTATGTGGTTGAGGGTACCGATGACAGCGTGGAGCTCAGCCTCCAACGGCGTGATGTGGACAAGTTGAGGCTTGCTGTGCCGCTGAGATCTGGGTTCTCCGAGCAGTGCCAAGCCAGACCGACGATGTGGTCCCTGACGCTGGCATCCGTATAGATGTCAATCTCTCCGGGCAAACGGGACCGGTGAGCTTTTCTAGGCGCTGTCTGCGCAGCATGGAGTGACCGCGCGGGACTGGTTTCGAAGGTGCATTAGGGGCGACATCCGGGAGAGTCCATGGAGCCATTGGTCTTAGAAGGTTGTGCACCTGGATGGGCCGTTGGTTGTCCCAATCTGAGAGCGCCAGTCCTTGCAGGGTAATAGTCCGCTTGAAGTCCGCTTGCATTCGAGTTTCCTTCATTATCAGATCGATGGGGGGGGAAATGGAGCAGCTTGTTCCAGTGCCGTAATTCGTGTATGCCGAGGTAAGCCGGTTATGGTTCGGAGTGTGGCTCTGTGAAGGGTGTGGAGGAATTTGAGATTAGTCTTGCTGAAGTCATATACAGGGGCTCCATATGCGAGGGCACCGATGGCCACAGCACGAGATGGAGGAAAGATTTTTTTGCTTCCGATGAACCTAGTTCTTTGCCCCTGTGTTTTTAAATACGTGAAGTGGTTAGCACGTCGTCCTCACGCAGCTCTGTATCGTCGTAGCATCGCTGATTGTCCGAACGAAGCTTGCAGCTAAGCCAATGCAGCGACCGAAGCTGTGTGTGTGTGTGTGCATCGCCTCCTGTGTGTTGTGGACGCGTTCGTTTCGCGATGAAATGCGACATTGTACTTCTGCGGGTGGATAGTGCTTCCCATGGTCTGGATTATCTTTCTCGAACGACGTACCACTCAACCTCGCATGGGGTATGTGCAGTGTGCCTGGCTAAAAGCCTTCTCGCTTGCGCGCCAGAGTTGTGACTTGCTGCTCGTCCCCGCAAACCGGGTGTGAGGTGAGTGCCGAATTTACGACGGGCAGGAGGAGGCAACTCATCGTCTGTCAATCGCGGTTCAGACTTGCAACGCATGTTGTGACGTTGCGTTCGTTCGAAACGCATCTCTGGATTGTTTTGAAGTTGAATAAAATGTACGCGTCAAACCCGGGCATTCGGCTCAGGGCGTTCTCTGCGATTGCACCAAAGTGCCACGGGACTTTCTTTATGGTACGTACTCACGTAAGATAAAATCCACGTCGTGTTATGGCCGTGTTGCATTCAATACAAACGGTTAAGCGTTTGTTTACACTTGTTTCGTTTGTCGTAAAATGTCAAAGCACTCCGGCACTCCGCTGGCAGATCAGCCGGCGAGCCGACGCTGAGCAGACGACTCATCTCTTTGCCGGAAGTGCGTGAAAAAGCCGCCCAATAGCAGGATGTCTAGCTCATGACGAACATCTGGGAATCGATGATGTAGACATGTGAAGATGGCGGCGTCCAAAAACACGAAGGAAAGGGTGAGAAAAAAGCGACAAACTTTGCAACAAAAGTGTGAGCTTTCCGCTGCGCGTAAAAGAGTAATACTTGGCCCAGGTGACGTTGGCGACCCAATCTAGCGATTACGCTAGTTCATTTAGTGTGCTCAAAATGCCTTTCAGGGCCCCTCTAATGCTCGCCCAAGCATCCAGCCAGTCGACAATGGAACTCAGGAACGTCAACTGTGTATCGTCAACAGACCTTACAGGGTCTAGCAAGCTGTCTCTTAGCCTCTGGCCTTTGCAGGGTGTCTTAGCATTGACTATTTGCCACCATGTGAGGATAATGTCAGTGAAAAGAGCGGTAGACTCAGCTTGAGCAATCTTGAACGTGGAACCATGCGTCCTGAGCGCGTTTGACACAAATGAATTTACAACATCCAGAACAAGCTTTACATTCTGCCGCTCCAAAGAGGTCGGATTCACGGTTTTTGCATTCAGTCTGCAGCCGGCCTTCACCAGCGACGTTTTCTCTGAAGTATAAAGCTGCCGCACAGCTGCAAAAGTAGCAGCTTTCATACGAGGAGGCCCTACAGGCATTTTCCCACTCAAGTCCATTTCAGGGAAATAAAGACATGTTCCAGGATTTTTCTGGTTAATCCAATTGTTCCTCACGGACTTCAACAGATGCACAGGATCGACAACGTAGAAAAGTGGGCGAGTGTTATCCGCTGGATACGGATAAACAATGCTCACTTGAGGGCTTGTGGCGAAGAAGGACATCATCTTGCGGTTCAGAACATTGTTGTCAGTTATAACAGCAATGACTTTAAGCCCTATCTTCTCAACACTTAGGATTATGTGTTTGGCATGCTCGTGGAAAACGTCTGCGCTCAGTTTGCTCACAGGTAGTATGTGGATGACGTCTTTGTTTGGAGAAAGCAGCGACTGTATCATGAACACATGGGCTGCGGTGGCTGGTTCCGTGGAATGGGCTGATGATCCCACAATTGTGCCCCCTTTGTAGTCGAGGTATGGTTTGATGTGGATCTCGTCCATCATCATGGTCACTGTCTTCTTGTGATATTGCATTGACTTCGCTCTCTCTCGTCTGTAGGAAAAGGAATGCATTTCACTTTGCTCCAGAAGGGGGTCAGCTTTGTAATTTGAGAAAACACGATGTAGTGTGGAAGGATGGGGCAAAATATTCCATGATGCAGCTCTTGTGAACTTATATGCGTGAGGTGAAATCGAATGCATAATGCTGGCAAACACCAGCAGTTCTGCACTATACACGCGCTGTTTCGCGAGGAGAAGCTCTATCTGCTCAACCAGAAATTTCAGCAAATCGCTGCGTTCTTTCGGAGTGTCACTGTTTTCAATGACGTCCAGAAGAACTGAAGTGACAAACTGCAATAGTTTGGTCCCCTTCGAGTCTTGCGTCACTCCAGGTACATCACACAAGCGTTTCTCGAGCTCCTCTAGCAGCGAGGACAAACTGGAGGTAACGCATACTTGATCTGGCAGAGCGCTGCCCGAAGGAAGCGATTGAAGCTTCACTCCATTCAGGAAAACGGAAAGCGACAGATCTGGGAGACCTACCAAGTGCGCATTTCACACTAGGTGAAGGATCGCCTCAATGAGAAGAAACCCAACCCATTACTCATTTACAGTAACGCATCCAAAAATTTTGTGTTGCAATCCCGGACATCTTAGATTTCAACTCTTCAAACAATGAACTTTGTTTCTTTTCCTGTTCAAGTTCATTAGATTCAAGCGATTGTCGAATCGCCTCCTGCAGAGCAGCAATTTTCCTTCCTTGCTTTCCTGGACTCGGGCGACTCGCTGCGAACGTGTCTTGATGACAAGTAATTCGCGAGGCAGTTAGGGAAGACCGAAGGCACGGCACCTTCCTTCAAGTACACTCTGTCGCGCTTCACTTCTATTGTTCTACCTGTCTGTTCATCTTGGTGAGACAATGCCGTGACGAAGTCGTCTTCATGGAAATGCAGCTCACACACCTGCTTACAGAAAGTTATGTTGATAAAGTTAAGGGTAATTTCAACTTATACGGGTTTAAATGTGAGAATGACGTTCGTACTAGCGTCCGCGGAACTATACCTATCTGTGTACAAATGTATCGCACAACCTGATGCATCCACGGAAATAAACGCTTGCTGGGAGACACACACGTTAGTTATAGCAGTGCTCTCACTGCCTACGAAGCGCGCATTCCCGGGAGTCACAGTTCACAACAATCGCTACATCTCACAAATATTTCTGGCTCCTATGCAACAAAATTGTAGTGTCTTACTCTCGAATGCACTGTGGGTGTGAAATCCTTCCGTGGAATGGCCCGCAACCACGCTTTCTTCTGCACTTCGTCTCTTGGGAATCAATAAACACGCACTTTGGGGCCATTGTCATAGTTTCCGCGGCACCCGGGAACACAGCACCGGCCCATGTTTCACGAAGTTGCCATCGTTAAGACACGGCAGGTGTTCAGCGTTGAATTCCGGGCACACTTTCCATTCAAAGGCTTCTACACGCACACACGCCACAAAAGGAACAGGACCGACAGACTCGGGCGAGTAATGAAATACTGCACGAACAGCACATTGAAACATAAAGGCTGCGGCTTGCCGCTCACCGAAAGATCGAGTTCCCGCCAGAACTTGCCCGTATGAGCCTATGAGCCCGCCGGCGGAAACAAACTAACAACAGCGACAACAGAGGGAGCCGTGCGTCCGGGCCGGCTCGCGCCAGTCGAGCGGTCGGACACAGCGTGACGTAGCGCGTGTGGAAAGGAGGGGCTGGAGAGGCCTGAAGAAAATTGAGAGAGTGTTGATACGGCCAACTCAATATCAGGCAAAAAATACTGAAAAAAAATTAGCGAAACGAAGAGCTCGACAACTCAAAATAATTCGGATTCACGCATAACACGCACATTGCTTTACCCGGTTAAAACACAACATTGATGAAGCAGGAGTAGATAAAGCGGTAATATTGGCATCTCGTCAGATATAATGAACGCATTTAGCAGCATGAAATAATCCGTCATTGCAAACTTTCTCAGAACATCAGGCTGTCCAAAAATCTGATAATTTCGTATCATATTTTTAAATACAAAAATTCCCAATAACACGAGGAAATTAATTCAATTAGGCCCTAAGTCAGGTTCTATTGTCAACTTTATGTTCATTATTTTGGAACATCGCAATTTTAGATCTCCTAAACAGCAAATTGCTTAGCGATGTATAAATCCAGACTTTTGCTAATGACATAACCCAGTAATAAAAGGCAACCCAAGCACTCAAAATAGAAAACTAAGGAATATACAAGAACTTCCACTTAACACGAAAAAAAGAAATTCATTTTAATAGGTGACTAGTACTTCGTCCATTCTTGGTACGAACACGGCGCAGCGTGGCAGTGCTCCGCGCAGCGCAAGCGCACAAACCGCGGCCGCGCATTGAAGGTAACTTTCGGGAATTTGTCTCATTTCTTGATGGGCTGCTCAGTTATGCGACAGAGCAAAACTTCGATCTAGTTGTAGGTGGGGACCTTAACGTAAACATGCTCACAACCTCTCAGTCGAAAAAGGAGCTCGATTCGGTCATTACAGCTTCTGGTTTTCATAATGCCATCACGAAGCCAACACGGATTACCGAGGAAAGTGTGTCTTTGATAGATGTCTTCATCACAAACTACAACACGCAGCTGGTGCTGGCAGACACTATTTACACGGACATTAGTGATCACTTTGCGATATTTATGGTGGTTTCGAAGTGCAGTCACCATTCCCGAAATGCTTCCCAAGGTTACACATGTTCAACCAATCACAAATTCACAGCTTCAATCCTTTCGTATCGCTGTGAGCAGCGAAACCTGGGATAAACGTTTACAAAATCGGGAACTAGTGATGCCACCTACAGAAGCTTTAATTGACACGTTTAAAAAAAGTTATGACGCCAATTTTCCATTCAAAGAAAATGCACAAACCTAAAAAAGCTCGAAAGCCATGGCTTACCTCTCAACTATTAAAAATGGTTAGAACATAAAAACAAGTTGTATGCAAATTTTATAAAAACAAGGGATCCCGAGATACTCAGAGAATTTAAAGTTTACCGTAACAAGCTTACATCTAAACTGAAAGCAGCTAAAAACTACTACTTCATCAACATGTTTTCAGGGAATAATATGCAACGCTCAGATGTTGTTTGGAAGAAGTTAAATTCTCTGTTGCACCCTAATGCATCCGCAACCATTCCTGATAACTTTGTACACGAGGGACGGGAATTGCATGGTAGGTCACTGGCTACTGCCTTCAACCGATACTTTATCCAGTAGGGTCATGTTGACAATAATGATGGAAGAAGTTCTTTTTCTGGCTACGATTCTTCATTGCATGCAAGTAGCACCGAACAATCACTGTTTCTTACACCTACTGATTGCGCAGAGGTTTTCTCGTGCTTTAGTAGTATTAAAAACAGCAAATCTAGAGATTTAAATGGCTTCCAGATCGGACCTGTTAAGTATGTGCTGGACATTTTATGCCCGTGATTACTCACATCTATAATTTAATCCTCTGTTCTGGTGTATTCCCCAAGACATGCAAATTGGCCGTGTAACGCCAATTTTCAAACACGGGGACAAAAACTCTCTAAACAATTACAGGCCCATTTCCATATTACCGATATTTTCGAAAGGAATTGAAAAAATACTTCATATTAGGCTGTTATCGTACTTAAATAAGCATAACTTACTCCACGACTTCCAACACGGCTTTCGAAAACACCGATCAACGGAGACGGCTTTACTACAACACAAAGAAATAATAATCGAATCATTCAAAAACAAAACAATAATTGCAGGCATCTATATTGATTTCTCTAAGGCTTTCGATCTCATTAATCACAATATTCTACTATTCAAAATGTACAACTATGGAATCAGAGGAATCCCGCATGCTCTGTTTGAATCGTACTTGTCTCATAGGAAGCAATTTGTCAATGTTGATAACGCTACGTCAGCTCCTGAACCGATTAGTGCAGGTGTCCCCCAAGGCAGCATATTGGGACCACTTCTGTTCGTGATGTATATTAATGATATAGTACAAGGTGTTAAAAACGCAGAAATGGTTTCGTATGCTGATGACACAACTGTTTTCGTTACTGGCGTATCAGAGACAGAGGTAGAGGGAAAAGTAAATGATGCACTAGTTGAACTGAAGAACTGGGCAGATGCAAACGGCTTAAGAATAAATAGCAATAAAACAAAAGTGGTGTTATACCTACCCAGGGGGAAAGCACTGAGCGACATCAACATTTGTTTAGGCAGCGAAATAAGAGAAATTGTGGACAAACGTAAGACACTTGGCGTTATTTTTCTAAGAATCTAACTTGGAACGACCATGTTGACTATATTCAATCTAAAATGTCTTCAGCGGTTGGTGTAATTAATAGAATGCGGCATATTCTTCCTGAGAAAATCAAATTACTGCTCTACAATGCACTGGTATACTCCATTCTGCAATACTGCAGCTTAGTTTGGGGTAAGACAGGAATCACTAACCTAAAAAAACTACACCTGCTTCAAAAGAGAGCTATTCGGTGCATTTCAAATATACCCTTTCTTTCGTCTACCAGCCAGCTTTTTCTGAAATATGACATTCTTCCTGTGTTTGCATTATATAATTACCAGTTACTAATAAGGTACAAATCGTTCACTAATAAAATGATAACTTCATTAGATGTTTGGCCAAATTGACAGAAAAAAGTTCAACTCTTCCGACAAGGCATGCCGAGAAATGGTTTGTACCTACTCCCCGAACAACCTATGACACACAATCGCTAACCTATATTCTGCCGGTCCTGCTTAACAGGCTGCACTCAGAAAATTTTGACGTCACTTCCCATCCCAACTCGCATATTAGGTTACATTGCCAGGAATTGTGTAGCACCGTCTGAACTCACTTATTTTATGGACATCAGTGTGTTTCTTGGATTTCCCAGAATCATTTTATTCTGATGCTCAATACCTTTTTGTTGCATAAAAAGACCCTGAACTTCTTAGTTAACAGCAAGAGTATTTAATATGCCTATATACGCCTTTCAATGTTTGTCAGCAACATTATATATTATCCTAAAAACAATCTGAGGCAGTTCTGCTTAGAATATGTATAATGAATTTTTTTGTTATGTTGAGTGTTTTTGTTTTGTAATGGTTATTTCATTATGTTTTACCTATGACGAGTGTCGCACCGCCGACACTGATGCCATTGTATACGGCGCTGGAGCCTTTGTCAAGCTGGACTCACAGCTTATAGCTCCAGCCCCTTCCTCTCAAAGGAAAATAAAGAATTAAAGAAAGAATTGAAGCTAAGTGGCGCAGGCGCACAGGGGCTTGGAGGCGGAGCATCGTGTCGTCTGATAAAGCTCAAGAGCGCGTCGTGCTTGCTTGGTTGTGAAGCACACCTTACAATTCGCACTCTTGTAGCGTCTTCGCGCGTCGCAACGCGATTGCGGGAAAGCGCCCTTCACTCGGTGCGGTGCGTTGTGTAGTTTTGGCGTACGACAACTAAGTGCTTGCTCTTTTCAGTGCCACGATCCCCCGTTAAATGCTTGTATTGTTGCAAACATTTCAGGACTGGTTCGGTATGGTTGAATGATAGACGCTGTAGAGGAGGGTTCCCTATAATTTAGACAACCAAGATTTACCTAATGTACACTGCAGAAGTACGCAGCACATGGGTGTCCGTGCATTTCGCCTCCAGGGAATTTCGGGTACAGCGGCTGGCTTTCGATCCCAAGACTTTGGTGTCGATGTCTGTCGCCTTTTCTTGTATATGTAGATATCGCGCATCGTCAAGACGGTTCAAGCAGTCGCCCAGCAAGCGGGTCTCACGCACCCAGCCCGATCGTCCTACTCTCCTTCGGCAGAGTCCTGGAGTGGTCCCACTGTATTCTGCTCCATTGTAATGAATGTATCATTTTTTGTGCATCCTACATGGCTAGTTACTTGGAGACAGCGGCCTTACCCTTTGTTGCCACCTGCTACGTATCCTTCTCCGTCCGACCCTGAAGTTCCCCGCCGCGGTGGCTCAGTGGCAGTCTTGTGCAGCAACTAGTTACATGCGTGTGCGTGCGTGCGCGTGCGTGCGTGCGTGCTTGTGTGGTGTGTGTGTGTGTGGTGTGTGTGTGTGTGTGTGTGTGTGTGTGTGTGTGTGTGTGTGTGTGTGTGTGTGTGTGTGTGTGTGTGTGTGTGTGTGTGTGTGTGTGTGTGTGTGTGTGTGTGTGTGTGCGTGCGTGCGTGCGTACGCAGGCCCAAGACACACAGTGGCTAACTTTGGGGGACGGGTTGGTCACCAACTTGGATGCTTATGGGAGTGTTAGGGGATGTGCGGGCTCGTGGAGGAAGGGGTATGAGAAGCCGGGACTTGTTGATGGAGTACGTGAGCACCTGTAGCGCTAACTGTGAGACTGTAGCAGCTCATTCTGAGAGTGTTCTCTGTGAGTGCCTCGCTACCCCGTGACACCCAGGGTGTGAAGTCGTCCGCATATGTGGTGTTTTTAAGCGAGGAAATTTTGTTGAGAGCGTGTACAAGGGTAAGAAGGGCAAAGCTGAAAAGTAGCGGAAATATAACGGCTGCTAGTGGAGTTCCGCGGTTGGGCATGGTGGATGAATCTGACCTAGCTATGTCAAGGTAGAGGGAGGCGGCGGGGTTTGTGAGGAAGCTTTCCATATCGGTGTATGTTCTGCTGCCAAGGTTGAGTGTGCTGATGGTGTGTAGGACGGCCTCACGTCGTATGTTATCGAAGACTTCTTGGTTGTGCAGATCTAGCCTATAATAGCGGCATTGTCTTTAGCCGGGGGGTTCTGTATGATATCATGGTGAATTTGGATTAGGGCGTCTTGAGTGGATATGACTGGTCTGAAAATAATCGTGTTAGTTGGCAAGAGGGAGCGAGTTTTGAGGTGGATAGGGATACGTGTGTGGATGATGTGCTCAAGAAGTTAATTAAGAAGTATTGAAAGAACTAGCCTTATTAAAATTACCAAAGGATTAAAAACTGTATCCAACCCGGCCTTACAGGTCACAGCAAATGTCCCACTAATTCACTTAACGATTGAAAAAATAAATTCAAGCATTTAACGCCTCTTTGCAAGAAAAATGTTTTCATGGAAAATCGCGCCTTCACAGGATACCAATTAAGCAATAAGTAGATAAATACCAGCAGTGTTTAGCAGACAAGTAATCTTTAACATATCTTACTCAACCAATTTTGCAGGTTACCCTGACAGTCTTTACAGACGGCTCGCATAATAAGACAGACATAGGAGCAGCTTCCATAATATTAGATAAAGCCCGCACAATAAGAGAAACCTAACAATGCACACTTCCGGACTACAGCAATAACTTTGAGGCAAAAGAAATCGCTATTTTGAAAGCAATACCTCCAAACTAGCTACAAACGCAGGACCGTACAGTTGTTTACTGATAGCCTGTCAACCCTAAAAGCAATTAGCACTAAAATATTCCAAACTCAACTATATTTAGCAGTAAATAAATGCTAAACGAAATATAAAACCAACTCAAAATAACGTTAACTCATAGTAAAGGTCAGAGAAGCAATGTTGGCAACGTAACAGCGGATGAAATGGCTGATAAAGCAGCAAAATATGGCGATAAAATAGACTGGCCTATTCCAGTAGAATTTGTCAATGAACAGCTCGATATCAACGGAAGAAGACACTGGAATATTGAGTACCAAGAAAACGGAATTAGAAGTTACATATTCGAGTTGATACAAAATGTTCTCAAAATTCCGGTTGCAACCAAACTAATACACCTCTCTGGTTATAACTGGGCACGGTTATTTTGAAAGGTTTGTTATTAGAAATAACAAATGTAATTGTAACCTAGAAGCAGACAGCTCTTACCGCCACATACAGGACTGCCTCATAAAAAACAACAGCGGAACTTTCAGCAGCGGAGTTGTTGTATGAGCCGTAAGTTCGCCGTTGCAAGAAAAAAATATATAGAAAAAGCCCAGCGCTCGCGAGCGCGTGCCCTAGCTCCGGCGACCACCGTGTCCCCGACTGGCGCAGTGGCTTTAGCAAAAACAAAAAATCCCCAGCGCTGTCCTCAAGCTCTGCGCGCGTGTAAAAAAACTGCAGCGCTAATGCAAAAGATGAAAAGACACACTGCTTGGGAGAGGTCACCGTGGCCGCCGAATTCTCTAGAAGCCATCATGGATAATGAAACACATAGCTACAAGTGCGCCAATCCTTCCCGAGACGACTTTCAGGCCCCGCCACCACTGCTTTGAGTCGATGAAGAACTGGTGGAAGTCTATTATGCTGAGGATGACTTTGTATCCATCACTCGCCCTAAAGAACAAGACGACTTCTTGGCTGCATATGATGACGGTTAGTAGTACAGCAACAATGCAAATAATCAATGATACTGAAACTTAACTCTGTGTTCGGCAATGTTCACCTACAACAGCTTCCCCATTCATGTCTTTCGCGTGAGTGCAGGCTTCCTTGCTTACCGTTTATAGAAATAACCTTACAAGAAAAAAAAACCGAGATAATAAAAATACAAAAATTGTGGTTGATCCCTCTTTCATAGGAATGGGTAAAACACGAAAGTGAAAGGTTCCTTCACAAGAGCAGTTGAATGTTAAAGGTGCAAAGGGTTCGCGAGCCTGACCCCGCCAGATGAAGTGACGCCGACACGCAAGAAACAAAAAAAAAGAGAGCGGTTTATTCCCGGAAAACACAACCAAAAATGACATGCAAAAAACAGCAGCTTCAAACAACGGTCATGGGAACAACGCCAGCGCGGAAAATCACCCGAGCTGAAATAAATAACAGCCGAAATGGACCAGCAATGGCTGAGAACCCGGGCGTACAAAAATATTCAACAGAAATAGCCCAAACTGGTCTGAAAGGGGAAGACTCACCAAAACGTACAAGAAGCAGTAGCTAAAACGGACCAAAAGGCAACGAAAATATTATAAATCCCATTTATATTGCATAAAGATGTCATAAATATATTATATGCGTGATAACAAATGTTAATATTCAGATATGACAAAAATTTGACAAATAAAAAAGAAGCGGTAACGGGATTTGAACCCAGGTTATGATGTCTGCTTCTCAGGAGCGGAACTACTACACTACGCGACCAAGCGGTTCTGAGCGATTAAATTGAGGGCCACATGCACGTGGACATAGCTTCAAACATGCCCCTAGATGGCGCCACGCGTCGCTTGGCTGTGCTGACTAGGGAACCCCTACACGACCCCGACAGGAAGGAGATGGAATCAGGACGCCAACTGTCGGCGCTCATTAGCGTCATGATACGCTACTTCACTTCGCCTCTCCTAGACGGCCGCACCATTTGAATGAGCCATGGGAAGGACATATGGCGCGTTCGTACAGCTTCTCACGTTTCTACTAATTTGGCGTAGTCGGTAGAGCACCACATACCTCCTGTTGCGGCGAGAGGGCTCGCGAGGCATGGGTCAAATCCGTGCGCCGCAGCGTCAATTGCACTTTTTCTGACGACGTCCCTTCCGTGACGGAAATGGGTGAAATGTTGGTGTACCCGGGCATAAAACACGCTAGTGTTAAAACGTTATAAATTGGGTTACAAAATGGGTGAAGGCTTGGTGTACCCGGGCATAAAACACTTTCGTGTTGAAACGTTACAAACCCCTCAAATATTTCGGGGCAAAATTCTACAGACGCACACACTACAAGATGCGGACTACAAACACTGCAAACGCCAAGACACTGCAAACGCCAATCTGAGGGCCTCGCACGGGGCCTTGGCGCTCGAGCTCGCAGCTTTGAAGGCGAGGGTGCATGAAGATTCGTTGCGGATCACTGCCCAAGATCGGTGCTCGCGAAAGAACAATGTGGAAATTAAGGCCGTTCCCCAAAACAAGGAAAGTTTGATCGAAGTGCTGGGCAGAGTTGGACAGGCAATCGGGGAGCCGATAACCAAACAGGGTGTCGAAATCTGCCACCGTGTTCTAGTACGCAAAGATTCTGCGCAACGATTCTACTCAATGAGTCTTAATAAAACCGGTTCGAAAGAGTTTTTGGGTGCACCAAACAGTTACTCGACCTTTTCCGAGCCAACTACTCCCTCTGAGATTTCTTCAGTCTTCATTCAGCGCAGGATATTCAGCGAGCGACATTGATTACCTTCAAATAAAACCGCTAAAATTTGTACTTGACCTGTTGGTGCCCGTGCTTTGCCATATTTTTAACCTATCTTTATCCGCAGGTGCTTTTCCGAAAAATGTGCAGCACGCGTTACGGTCTTGTTTAAATCTGGAAACAAAAATGAATTTTCTAATTATCGACGTATTTCTGTATTGCCTGTTTTTTCGAAAGGATTAGAAAAACTAATTTGTAACCCCATTGTGTCCTTCTGTGAGAAACATTTCATTATATCACGGAATCAATTTGGCTTCCGAAGAGGTATGTCTACAGCACTGGCCTTGCTAACTCAAAAAAGAACATACTTACCGGTTTCGAAAACAAAAAAAAATTACTTTGGCCGTTTTTATTTATTTGTCCAAAGCTTTTGGCAGGATAAACCATGAAATTATGTTAACCAAGCTAGAACACTACGGTTTTCGTGGTGCTACTCTAGAATTTATAGTCTTTTTTTGAACTTCAGTTAGCAATGTGTCAGGATCAAACAATCTACTTCGCTAAGGAACGTAACAGCGGTAGTTCCCCAAGGTAGCATTCTCAGGCCTGTTTTATTTATTATTTTTACAAATCATATATTCAATATTAGTGAATGTGCTCATTATGTTGTGTACGCTGAGGATACAAGCCTCTTTTTTGGGTCTGATGACATAAATAAACTTTCGAACTCAACAAATACGACCCTTAAACATTTGCTGAAGTGGTGTGAAGTAAACGCCTTAGAAATAAACATAAGAAAAAAGAAAGCTGAACTATTTTGTACTGCACAAAAAACATTACTTCGAATTTGAGCCTATAACTTGGATCCGAGAACGTAGACTTTGTAAAAGAAGTCAAAACCCTATTTTAAGATAAGATACACGCGTTTAAGATACACGCGTTCAACGCGCAGGAGGAAGTTTGGCTAAGGCTTGCGGTATTCTTTCCAGACTGCGACGTCTTATCCCCACCAAAACAAAACTGCTTTTATATCCCCCACCTAAATTACTGCCATCTTGTATGGGGCACTACACCTCAAGCAAATACAGTAGAATCTCGATAAACGGAAATCGCTTAAACGGAATTGCCGCTTAACGGAACAGTTGCCTGGAATTTGGTTGGTTTTGTATTCAGATAATGTAAAAAAACTCTCGGTTATCGGAACTAAAATTTCCGCATCACCGTGTAAACGGAACCAGAAATGGAACTTCTTGTGAAATCCACTGGCATGAGAATCAGCTTTTTACGGTTGCGGCTGTTTCGTTCTTTTTTTTCTTCCTCCATGCTTTTTTAGCCTTGTTGGCCTCGTAAGCCTCGTCTCGTAAGTGGTTAGCCGTGTTAGCGCAACGAATGCAGCATCGCAGTTCTTGTTCCAGTCGTTCGGTCTCGATTCTAGACGCCGAGGCTACAGGGCTCACCTCCTGTCGCCTCGTTCGTGCCATCGTTGTGCTATTCGTCCTTCATTACCACGTTGCCGTCTTCTAAATTCGGTGGCTCGTAAGCACTCGCGAAGTTGAGGCATCTAGCCTCCGTGAAGATGCAAGGACTCAAACAAAAATAATTGACGCATTTTGTAGTGCACAGCGACTCATTGTTGCCAAATCAACTTGTGAATGCTGTGCCTACGCTTCTTGTAGTTTTCTTGCTTTCTGAAAACTATCAGCTACAGTCACTTTCTAGTGGTTACCAGTCCATGAAATGCCCTTAGAAGTGTGTACGCACATAAATGTGCACCTTAGAACTTTTCTCTGAGTAAACGGAACTCCTGCTAAACGGAACTAATTTTTGCGGTCCCTTGAAGTTCTGTTTATCGAGAGTCTACTGTATAACTAAATTAATTTTACTGCAAAAGAAAGCGCTTCCTCGTATTGCATACGACGAGCACACTGCAGAACGTTTTTCAGAATTTAAGGTGCGTCCTCTGTCGGGCTTATATAATTACAATCTTGGAATGAAATACAAGCAGGCTGTCCGTTACAATAGCAAATGTTTCCTGACTTTGTCCAACCTTACACCACCTTGGGAAGTTCTGTATATCAGACATAAAAATCCTTCGATGACTCTTTTCTCACGTACAAACCATGGATTTCGCAGGCTACAGCACTGTATGCCCAGTCTCTGAAATAATTTAGCAAGCAAAAATATCGACAAATATTATCTCCACCAGGAAATGGAAAGCGCACGTCATAGAAATGGGTATTTGCTTATAACACTAATAAATTTCTGACGGCCATGCACACCGCAATTATATTCTTTTGAATGGATTGCTCTCCGAAACATTTGCTCCGAAGCCTATTATTTCTCTGGCTGTATGTTTTACTACACCAGTTGTTTGTTCTTCCACCGGGTATTTTTCCCCCTTTTATTTATGTGCATTGCTACCAACCACTGCACCGGGTATACAGAGCTCAGGTACATTAAGCAAACATTTGTAATATTTTAATTGGGTTAATTCGTAACGTAAATTTAATGTGTTTGTGTATGTACTTTCTTATTATATATGTATATCCGAGTGTACAATGATTTCTTATGTGCATTTTTATTTGTATTCAGATGCATAGACGTGTACATTATTCTTTTGTGTATGCTCTTTTTATCCCACTTCTGTAAAAGTTCAACCATTTGTATTAATCTTTCAGCTATTCTTTTCGCCGTCAAAAAACGGGGCAGAAACCCTGTCAAGTTTCTTCTTAGCAGCTTTTTGTTTCTCCCCTTATTATTTCAACTTTGTACGAGATACAATGCTGAATAAATGAACTTTGAACTTTTAAGATCAGCGGCACATAACTCAACTTTGACATCTTGTGTAATTATCTAGTGTGTTTATATTACGCCGATTTCTGGTAATTATCTGTACCTTTTTTCACATTGCTTTTCGACTTGAAATGGAAACATAAAATTTGTATTTTTTACCCGTTACACCTTGGTGGTATGGGAAGTGTCTCTGTTGGACGAGTTCATTGATAAAATCGAAGTTATCGAAACGGCGATATTTCTCAACTCACAGTGCTTTGTCTAGAAATATCGTTCGTTTCCACAAGGCCTTTTCGTCTTGAAATCTTGAAATCTTTTTTGTTCCCTCCATTCGGGTAAAGCAAAAAAGCGAAGTCTCATGGGGGATGTCTCCATTTTGTTTCGCGTGCTAATAGCAGAGGCAAAGTAAGGGATGGTGATAAGAGCCTTCTTCCCGAGTGCCACAGTGTTGGCCGCTTTATGTGCCGTTCAAGGATTCGCGGAACACTGACTTAGTGCATATGCGAGCGGAGAGTCCCGCATGAGAAGGGGCAGTTCTTATCTCGAGCATATTCAATACGACCCCCTTGAAAATTACCCCTGCATTGTGCAGGAAAATTGCACTTTCCAGCCAAATTGACCGTAAAAGCAGGGTCCTATTTGTACGTTTTGTCTCCCCGAACTATAGCGCCAACAGTGAGAGACAGGGAGACAAGAGAGAGAGAGAGAAACTTGATTGATTGATTGATTGATTGATTGATTGATTGATTTGTTATTGATTGATTGATTGATTGTAGTGATTGTAGGGTTTAACGCGCCGAAGCAACTAAGGCGATGAGGCGCGCCGTAGTGGACCGTCCGGGGATCTTTAACGTGCGCCGAAGTCTCGTACACACGAGCGTTTTTGCTTTTCGCCTCCATCAGAAAAGCGGCCGCCGCGGCCGGGAATCGAACCCGCGACCTCGTGCTCAGCAGCGCAACGCCTTAGCCACTGAGCCACCACGGCGGGTGAGAGAAAAACTGAGTGTTGTCAATGCCCGCTTTGCCGAATGTTATGTTTCGAACGGTAGCTTCCACAGCCGTCGTGGACGCTCAACTAGTACTTACCTTTGGCAGTGGCATGATAGCGTAGTCAGCGATTAGAGCGTAATTTAACCGTTAAAAGGCATAACTTTCGCGTTGCGCGAATGTCGGCAAATTTTTCAAATCGCGAAATCTGCGGAAAATTGGTGCTATAGAAAATAAAAGTCTTTGTAGCTTGTGGTTGAATAGAAAAATTCCCACCACACCTTGGAGGTTAGTGTACGTTTGGTATACAATAGATCAGAGACTGTCCCGCCGCAGTGTTTTCGTAAAAAATGCAAAGCTAGCGGCTGCAAGGACATAACGAAAACTAAGTTTCTCTTTTTTAAGGCGTCATAACCAGTTCTGCGCCCTCCTCTACTGGTCAGGGAGTGCCGTTAGCCCCGTTGCCCTCGCCCCCCGCCGACACCCTCCCTATGTGCACATCGGTGCCTGGAATCCATGCAAACGATTATGCGCCATAACATAGCACACCTACATTAAAAGGGACACTGAAGGGATTTGTAAACATTGCGGTATTACTAGCGCAAATTGTAGTCCGGAGTCCACAGGCCATGTTTCCCCCATTCTGAGCGCCTTTACAGCGAATTTTATTTAGTAGAAAAATCAATTCGAAAATGCTGTCCTCCTCTCTGCATCCTAACCCATTTTCTGTGGCGTTTTCGTGTGACGTCAGGAGGAGATGACTAGGCTTGACCATTGACTGAGCTACTGCACGGCTCGCCGACCTTCCGGCAGAGTCAGTCGGCCCCGCGTTTAGTCCGCCGGCCGCCGACGGATCGTCGCAATTCGTTCGCTCAGTTTAAACGAAGCCACGACACGTTTGTGCATGGAAGAATGTGCCTTTCTTTACTTTGTTAGTTTGTACAGTGTATCGAGCTCCAAGTCAAGGTCGCTCCACACAAGCGCTGCACAAGCGCACATGCGACGCTTCGCTGACTGGTACGCTAGTAGTGAAATCTAAGGCAACTTGAAGGACGGAGAAGAGTCAGCGAAGTCAATATAGGTAGAAAGGAAACAAAATCAACTGATCCTTTTACCGTACAGCGTTAAAACTAGGGAGCACTAAAGCACTTTTTTGCGCTGGGGAACAAGCACAGCGGTCAGCAGCACGACCACACATCTGCGAACGCATTTCCGTCTAAGAAATGCAATTGCTAGACGTGAGATGTTGTAGAAATTTTGGGGGAATGCTTATTCACGAGCGCTATACAACAAATAGTCACCTAAGCTGCTTGAAATGCTAAAACTAAATAGAAGTGTAAGCTGGTTATTGCATTATATACCTTATATTTCAAACGATTGCAGCGCCGACGCTGTGGCCGAGTAAAGTAAAAGTCTTTTTTCTTTCGGCTACAACGGGAACGTTATTAGTCCGGACTTTATGGAAGAAAGGGGGCTTTTGTGCCCATGGGGGGCAGATTGGCTTTAGCTGGTAAATCGCCGGAGACGATAGACCACGTTTTTTTGCTTGTTGGGAGGGCGTATATTTTTGGGATGTTTTACAGAGGACACTTTTCAAAGACTTCCCGCTAAACCCTCATGGCATACGGTATCTCTCCGTAGACAAAGAGGGTAGAATACCTTATGACTTAGTCATGGCGCTGGGCCTCCACAGCATATGGCGCTCACGCACAGCAAGACTGTACAACGGCGTAGATGCCCGTTCCGCAAAGCAATACTTCAGAGAAAGTGTAGGTCGTTATGTGGAGGTAATTAAATCTCAAGAGGTATCGCCTGTGTGGCTGCCAAAGATAGAGCAGCTTACGTCATTGAAAGAGTTTAAAGGACATCACTAGGGCCTAAGTCGGGCCGCCTCACCACGTGGTCTGTCGTATATTATTTACACTGTTGATCTGTGATGTGTTGTGAATTGTCGAATCCAGGCAATAAAAAAAAAAAAAGACGCGTGGCCGAGGGGTCTGGAGCACTAGGAATGTTGTTCTATAAGTCACAAGTTCGAATCCCCGAGGGTACATTGTTGTTTTTTCTGTAAGGTGACTTTTTCTTTTCCGGCAGATGTTTTTTTATTCTGAGTTCACCATTTTTTGGCCGTTACGTAAACTGCTCAACGAACTAGTTTCACAGAACACGTGAAGGCTGACACTGTCGCGCTAGCGAGTTCTCGTTGGCGGTGCTGTTACCATAAGCACGACTGCTTGCGGGCAGTGGGCACAGGCCGGAATCAACAGACCCTTGGCCAGGTGCGAACACGCTTTTAAATGCAGAGCATTTCAGTAACTCACGATGTCACCCGCGTTGACGTCCGTAGTCGTAGTCCACATCGCTCCCCGTCGGTCTGTCATTGGATTGGATTCGATTTGGATTGGCTTGGATTGACTGGCTGGCTTGGCTTGGATTGGTTTGGATTGGATTGGATCAAGTAGGATTGTGTTGGATTGTGTTGCCGTCAATAGCCGCGCTACGTTGCGTCATAGCCGCTCACGTTGCGTCATAGCCGCGGCAGGGGGTTCACGGCACGTTTCACGTTTCACCATCTTCCTGCCTCTCGCGTGCTGTTTTAAATGCAGAGCATTTCAGTAACTCACGATGTCACCCGCGTTGACGTCCGTAGTCGTAGTCCGCATCGCTCCCCGTCGGTCTGTCATTGGATTGGATTCGATTGGATTGGCTTGGATTGGCTTGGTTTGGCTTGGCTTGGATTGGTTTGGATTGGATTGGATTAAGTGGATTAAGTGTTGGATTGTGTTGCGTCATAGCCGCGCCACGTTGCGTCATAGCCGCGGCAGGGGGTTCACGGCACGTTTCACCATCTTCCTGCCTCTCGCGTGCTGTTTTAAATGCAGAGCATTTCAGTAACTCACGATGTCACCCGCGTTGACGTCCGTAGGCGTCCGTAGTCGTAGTCCGTACCCCTCCCCCTACACTATATAAAAAAATATTATCCGGCGCCTGGTTTCGATCCCTCGACCCTGCGGGCGGAACGCAATGTACATGGTGCTCTACCCACTGCGCCACAAAGCCGACACAGAATGGGTGGCTACGAACGCGCCTTATATCCTTGACTGATTAAAATTACTGCTGACTAGCGCTCTCTCGTCAGCAGTTGACACAAGTGCAACAACATTAACGTAACGCAAACTACTTAACGTCGTGCGCCCCCGGAAATGCTCTGCATTTGATCGTGCCCCTCGCGAGGGGGATGTTCCAAGCTCTTGCCTGCGCATATACATTTCTTGCGTAGCTGGAGCCCTTCTGCGACATTTTTTACGATACAGGCCTCAGTGAGGCAAGCTCCAAATATGATGGAAAACCGCATGGAATTTGAGCGTCCGCTGTGACGCTGAGGGCGTTCATCCACTGCGTAGGCCTCGGCTAATGATTGCTACGGTTCCAAGCCATCCTGGGAGGCTTATCTTAGGCATTTTGCAGCCGACAACATGGCAGAAGCACGGTACGACGATTACTGAGATATCGAGAATGCGCATCCAACAATGACGTCGGATGTCAAGCATGTTGTTTTACAGAACCGAAACCGAAACTTGTTTGGAATGCTAACCTTGGACGTCGTCCAATCAAGGTGCATCTCCTCCTGTCGTCACGGCCTTTAGTTGGTGCGGCCACCGCAAACCGTGCACAGTATATTTTCTTCTTTCGCGATTTATAAAATAATTACCGACTTATCAACAGGATAAACGATGAAAAGTGTGGTGCAAAACTGGGAGCTCGACAAATTTACTTCAGTGTCCCTTTAAATAGCGACGCCTTCAAAATACGTCACGAAGGAGATTGGCAAGGAATAAACAAGAATAACCAGATGCGAATCCCCCTGCAGTGTGAAGGTCAAGCGAAATCCGCAGGCTGTTCATTGTTTTGAAGCCGGCCGGCCCTCTTCTCGAAATAGGTTCCGCGCGAGATCTGTGACAGTATCACGTTTTCGCAAGCAGCGTCCTGTGGGAAAGTTGAAAAACTAAAGCCGGAGACGTCGTGTTAAGGGGCGCCATTTTTTCTTTATTTTGGCGCGCACTCGTTACCTCCGCGTTTACTCGCGCCCTGTCTCCGCGTCGGCGAATTATTGAACGCCAGTTGTGCTGCGCTGAGTAGACACCACGGAGTAGTGGTAAGGATCCTCCGTAGAAGGCACGGTTTAATTCCGTAACAAAAATGTAATAAACAATGACGACTGCCAATAAAATAATTGGTTGGACCAAAAAGCAGTCAAGAAGAAAAAGAAAATGCAGGTGCGGTTTTGTTCTGAGGCCATGCAAAGCCGCGCAGCTTAATATATAAGGAAAATGGGCAGCCTCCCGAACGCCCCCACGCCATTCAGTTAGACGCCTCCCAGAGAAACGGCACACGCTTTTGGGGGCCATCGGTGAGCCCTTGGAACACTTGAAGGCGTCCGCGAACTGTGGCATGTGCCTCAGCGGGACGTTGCAGCGGAACTTGGCGGTGGACGTCGCTTCCAGGAGGTTCACTTGCGGCCCGCTCTTGTCGCACAGCTGGTAACAGAAGGCCACGAAGAAGAGCTGCTCCTCGTTCAGCCAATCCAGGCCCTGGAGCTGCTGCCCGGAGGCGCCAGAGACGAAGGCCCGGTAGGCCGGGAATAGGCCCATGAAATCGCGAAGGGCGGCCCACGTGTCCAGCTGGTCTTCGGTGGACGCGGCCATGGCTGTGCGGTAGGCGTCCTTGATACACTCCTGCGCATTGTGAGTCGAGGCAAGGCAGTCACACTCCTCAATCAACATCATCACGTGACGCGAGCTTCAAGCATTGCGGGCAGGGAACGGCGCCCGAAGTGTCCTTTTAAAGCGACGCTTTATGCGGCTGTGCATTTAGATGTCAATTTTACGTGATGCGAACAAAAATGGCCGTTTACCTGCACACTTCACTGCACATATCGCCGATAGGCGATAGTCCCTCTACCGCCCCTGCCACGTAAATGGCTTTCGTCTCTCCCCCGCCTACTCCTGGATCTCCTCTCCTCCCGTCTCAACCCTCACACGATAAACACGGAGGAAGTTAGCTCAAGTCGATTAATTTCCCTTGATTTCACTTGGGAATCTTTCGTCATTACTGCTGAACTTGGAATGTCGCCCACGACGTGTAAGCTCGAGTGGGCGCCCTTTTTGTATTTTTCGGTGGGAAACATGTCTTTCAACACCTTTCTTTATATGCTAACGCAATACTCAAGCAGACATGTTTTTTTAACTAAAGTACACACCACTCATGTATTAATGTTACGCCGCAATATTGCCACGTAGCCAAGGACGCCCCAGATTTTCTTGAACAACAGTTTATTGGAACGAAGTTGTGCTCCTTTATGAACTCAAAAAATACGCAAGCGACGAAACGAGCCCTCAACAAAATGACATGTAAGGGCGAGTGTCGGCGAATCGAATGCCGCTGTCAGCGCGTGCGAGCATTTATCTTTCGAAGTGAATCCTTCGAAAAGCATGCAATCAGATCTAGACATCGGTGATCAAAGACTAAAATTATATTCTCGGGACAACAGGCGATGCACTCTTAATATAAAATTTTGTAGCCTACGCGGCATACAAAAGAGACAGAAACGCGTGCCCTCACTTTGAACTAGATAAAACAAGCTTGGTTTGGCCAGACGCTAGGGTATTATAGTTCGGGGCATTACCATCCCCTTCCCCCTCCAGGAGTGGATCAACCCGATGCTACAATTAAAAACGATTGTCAACACATCAAAAGCCCGTCATATTTCGTAGTAGGGCTTCAGGCGAACCACGTGGAAAAGTTGGGGCCGCGCGCGTCGTGGTGAGGCAACCGTGTAGATAAGTCGACCAACACGTCGCTAAATTTCGTAGGTCCGAAATACCATCGCAGGAGCTTCTTACTGAGTCCTGCGTTGACAAATGGGTTTCCAAACACACAAGTTTTTATGTGTGATACTCGGCGTCTTGATGTCGGAATGTTATAGCGTCCGGCATCGACCAGCTACGGGTTTGTTTGTACGAACTCAAGCAAGCTGACAAGCCTCATCCGCACGCTGTAGGTCTGCTTTAAGTCGGTGTAGAAGTCGGTGTCTTCTACGTGCAGCCGCATGGCGTAAGAACATCGTAGTCGGCCGTCTTCCATAAGCAAGATGTAGTTTCCTGCATAGCTGTGTTGCGCGCGCACGTGAGATAAGGGCTTCGCCTCCCGTGTTGTGTTCAACGTCATCATACGTTGATAGCATGTCCGGGATTGTCTTGTTCAGGCGTTCCGTTAATTTGTTCGTTTGGGGGTGGTACGCTGTCGTTCTTCGGTGATCCGTGTTGCTGTAGCGTAAGATTCCTTACTCCGCGTTAAAGGTCGTTCCGCGGTTGTGATTAGGACTTCAGAGTCTCTATCATGCAGAACAACTTGGTGAATGAAGAACTCTTCGGCTTCTTGTGCAGGCCACTTCGTTAGAGCGACGGTCTCTGCGTAGTGCGTCATGTCGTCTGTCGCTACGACAATCACTTGTTCTCAGAGCTCGTGACGGAAGGCACGGGCCCAGAAGGTCCATTCCGATCTTTTGGAAGGGCCTCCATTCGACGGCGATAAACTGCAGAATTCGGACAGATCTCGTCGGCAGCGTTTCTCGTCTTGATTTTTTTCCAATAGTCCATGCTGTGTCGAGATGTCCGCGAGAACGTCGTCGTGGCCGCTTCCGAAATTTCGCCACGAACGTCTACGGGGATGACAGAAATAAATTGTGTCGTATCGGAGTTGAAGTTTTAGGGGCGAAGCTCCTTAGCAGCTGGGGATTTTGGCATCTCCTGTCGTCGTCGTCCTAATCGTCGTCTCATGTAAGCCACGGTACTGAAACATCGAGACACTCGTTTACGCTTCGTGCTGGAGCGCTTCCTAACGCGTTCTAAGAAAACACCGGGACACTCGTTTACGCCTCGCGCTAGATAGCTTCGTGCTTCAAAAACGAGAGACGAGAATGGTACAGGAAAGGGTACGAGAATCGTACAGGCAAAATGGTACGCAGTTCGGAAGAGATAGCGTTTCTCTAGTTTCCAGATGTCTGTATGTGGTCTCTACATTTTGTTTCCGCCCTGCAACCAATCCTGGCGGTATCTTCGCCGTACGCCCAATTCATTTTGTGAGGTAGCGTTACCCAGGAGGGGCTGTCGAACGTGCTCATCATCCCGTGCGTCGTAGGCCTCAAACGGACGCTCAGCTGCGCCAAAACAGGCCCAAAACAACCGCCGCTGACGCAGACGACAAAGCCGACGGATTGGGTTCCGCCGTCGCGCCCGCCGGGCTGAGCGTTCCCACGCGGGGAAGGCTGGTTAGCAGCGCCCATTCGCCGCGCCATCCACACTGTGCTTCGCGAGTGATGGACGTTAAGGTCCCATTGGAGAGAGCGAACTCGGCGCTCCTCCGTGGTAAAAAACTATGTTCGCCGCTAACCAAAACCACGTGACATTTGCCAGGGAGGTTTAAAATTCGATTTGCAACAACATGCTTTCTGCTTCCCTTCCGTGGCTAATCTGAACCGCGTGACATTTGCGCGGGAGGTTCAAACGTTATTTGCAACGACACGCTGGCCGGCGGCGGTGGCGCGCTGCGCGATAACGGCAGGGTAGCGCGCGCCGCCCAGCGTTCACTGGTCGCGCAATCACCTCCTGCGGCGCAGCAGATATGCGCCGGGATCTAGGAGAGTGCAGCTCGCACTGCGCCAAAATATCGTATTACAGAGTATTGTAATCGTCAGTGCATTTTGCTTGTTTTTATTATTAACTACGATATCTTTCTCGTGCTACTTAAACCCGGAAATTTCAGTCTGTCTGTCTAACTGCTTCAACGTCCCTCGATGCAGCCGCTCGGCGAAAAGTTAAGTAACTCTTTCAACATCATTGAGCAAAAAGAAAACATTAGGCATATTTTAGGCAAAACATCAATGCGCAATGGGTGCTCGCAGCGTTCTTGTAATTGAGAATACGGGGGCTGCTCGATAGCTGCGACAACAAATAAAATAATACGCCTTCAAAAAAGCACCACTAAAAGATTGCTGTAGTTTTTGGTCAAAACGTGCGCCCCCTGGGGGCGGCATTCCAAGAAGTCCAGGAGTAACAAAAAGTTTCAGTGGAGCAGTGGAACGCGGTAAAATTGAAATGTGCTGGGCGAACCTCCACCGTGTTGGTAGTGGGAGGAGCGCGATGAAGCGTGAGAGGTGGACGGGAAGAGAAGAACGTCATTTACGTGGCAGGCGGGGCAGAAGACTTTTGGGACGACATTTCTGCAAAGCAACCAGCGTTTATTTTTCTTTTCTGTCGAGGATAATGCCCCGCGTCCGTGTTTAAATTTGGAAGTGTGTGGATCAGGTAAGCACGATGTCGGCGCTTATACGTGTTACGTCTTTCTGAGGTTGCCTCCTTTTGTACGCTACAACCAAGCTAATGTATTGAGCAGTCTTCTGTTTGATAGAAGCCGTAAAAACTATGTTTAGGTCGAAAAAAATGTTGCGGTTCCGCTACAGGCGCAAATGAAGCGAACAGAGCCCAGAAATAGACGTTATTGAGAAATACTACGAAATTCCGTTATCTTAAGCTCACCTATAGACGTTGTGTTCTCCACCCCTCACTAAATGGCTACTAAACCCACTGCACGCATCGAAATTGCAGCCTTGCCACGGTAGGATCTTCCCTCGTCTCAAGAGAACCCTTGAATACAATGTTTGTACACAATGAAGCGTGGGCAAGTGTCGTAAGGACCGGAAGTGTCATGTCACCTAGGGCAACTAAACCACGAAACGTGGACGTTTACGTTTGACTCTCAGTGGCTGCTAGCTGCATATACGTCCGGTTGGAAGCGGGACTCACCAGTCGCTTGGTGCCTCGTCGTGCACTTCCTCCTTCTGGAAGTAGAGCTGCAGCAGGCCCACGAACGCACTGGACACGGCGGAGCCCGAGAGCCCCGTAGTTGATTCCGGGGAGGCCGTCGCAGCCGAAGAACGGGGTCATCAGCAGCGCTGCCGGAACCGAGAGTGAGTGCTCGTCCGAGCTGAACGCCACCTGGGTGCTGACCGGGTGGACCAGGGGCTCTTGCATATTCGGCTCGCCCAGCTGGCACGTCCTGACCGTGGACGCGGCAAGGGCCCAGGCCTCGACAGCGTTGTCGGCAGACACGTGCTCGGTGAAGTTCCTCAGACAGTCTGCGGGGCCAACAAGTAGAAGTATGGCTTCCACTACTTCCTCGGACTAAGGGGTCCCTCAGCCCGCGATGTGGTTTCTTTTTCAAAGCGGAGGCAGTACAATCAACTGTCTCTGCGTCTATGCCACGCCGATGCCACGCCGAGCTCTCCGACTCACCGTTGCGACACTCCCCTAGTACTTGGCAGCCACGGGCAGACGTGGAAGAACGGCGGATACAAGCGTGGTCCATTAAAAAATACCTAGTGTCGATAGCAACATTATACCGATTTTCTCGAAAACGCCAAACAAATAATAAAGACACTGTAAAAAACTGACGAAGCAGTGGCGACATCCTGGAGAGGTCTCTATGGCCTCACAAAATATCATCATTCTGCTATTGGTGACCGTCCAACAAAGCCATCCCTAAGAAACACGACTGGCGACAGTTTTGGACCTCTTTTCCGCTGCGATACACAGATAACTATGCTTTTGTGCTGGCCTCTATGGCACGCTGTGGCCCGAAATTTTAAAGTTCCCTCCGTTTATGCCTTCTCTGTATTTAAAAAGTGTGTTTTGGGTCTGGAATACAGCTAAATCAGTTACGCAAGGCTGATTATTTAAAACTCAGCAATGTTGTGTTTTTTATTCATGGCTCCTTTAGTGCTTAGCATGTATAAAATTCAAATTTTAGCGGTTTTGCTAGCCGAAACTATGCGAGGCATATATGAGGCGCGCTGTCGTGGAGGGCTCCGAAAGAATTTCGACCCCTTGGGGATCATTAGTGGGCGTCGAAATCTCGACATCAACGGGCGTTTTCGCTTTTCGCCACCAGAAAAGCAGCCACCGCGGCCGTGATCGAACCCACGTAGCTGCGACGGTCGAGGAAGGGATATTTCCTTTGGTGCCTTGATTTATAAAGCCTCCAAGATGTTGTAACAAGGGTATCGTTGTAATACCCCACCCCCAATCCCCTTTCTTACGACAATCTGCCTTTAATAAAGGTGTTTAACATTGGTGTCACCAATGTTAGATGGTGACGTCTCATTCAAGTGCCTTGCGAATGTTCTAGCTGTCGATATCTTCCTGATTGGTGCGCTTCCTGGACACGCGGTGGTGAAGTGAATAGAAGGGTGCACCCGAACAAGTTTATTTATTCCGGCACACCAGATAGCGCTCGCCCTGCTCACTGAGACTCAAAGCATGCAGCATACTGCTTAAATTCCTTTCGTCATCCCGCTTTATCCAAATGCTTGCTCCGACTCGAAGCCCACGCAAGAGGCGTGCCCACCGGCCACGCACCAAGAGTCGTAAAAGCGTTCTAACAAGCATTGTAACAAGCCCATCCGCATCACGAGAATGACGTCTACACTCGTGGCTGCTACACCTAAGCGCCCAGTCGCGCACCGGGCTCGTTGGACGCCGGGTAGCCAATGAGCTGGACGTTATCGTCAAGCTGCTGCCGGATGCGCAGCTTCTGGCCGGGCCGTCAGCCAGCTGGTGGTGTCGACGAAGAAGAGCAGCGAGCGCATGATGGCCTTGGACATGGCGGCCGCCTCGCGCGTCACGCGCCCTTTCGGCGGCACCACGGTCTCCAGGTAGCGCCGCGTGAGGCTGTAGTGCGTCAGCCGCTCCAGCAGGGGGAAGCAGTAGTAGTGCCGCAGGGACTCGGGCTGCACCAGCGACGCGTCGGCCATGGGAGCCGCCCGGACGCAGAATCGTCCAACTTACGTACCTGCAACAACGCCAGAACAAAGAGCCAGCGGAAGGATCACTGCTGCACGTCCCCCCCCCCCCCCCCCAAGATCTAGCATGCTTGACTATTGCGGGCACTTAGTTGCCCGAAAACTGAAGAGGTATCAGAGCGAATCTGACGCACCCTATGTTGCCGCAGTTTTTGGAATGCCTTTGTAAGTTGCGCTTAAGCCTAAACATCTGTGAAGACATTACGTAGCACGCCTGGACCGAACGAATAAAATCTGGAAGCATACAGAGAATTGTCTAGTAACACACAGCATTCGTACGCCGCTTGCCTACACTGTTAGGCGCTTTAGGGATATGGTATGAGTACGCAGATACGGGGAGTTATTTCATTATTTGCGTGTTATATTTCTTTTGCCAAATATGTAAATTTACACATTTATAGCGATTGTACTTAGCCAATTATCTATTTTACCGCTGACGCAAGACGTAGTGCAGGGTTGGTCGTTATCATTAATTTTTATTCGTTTTCGTATTTCGCATGCCTAGAAAGTCCATGTCTCTCTACTCATTAATATTACGGGGAGGCATTCGCTGTCCCCTTGTATTCAGCAAAGGCAGGGGAGCAATCCCGACGTACGCGCGTGCCGGCGGGATTGCTTGCGTGTGTGTTGCAAAATATTTATAGTCTTGTCGTATTTAGATGTTCAGCTGTGGTAACTGTATAGTTTACGACCTGGTGTATGACCATGGGTATGTGGTGGCGCATACAGAGGAGAGTTGGTAAAAAAGGTTTGAATTGACATTAAAAAAACTGCGAAAATTAAGCTTTCCCATGTTTGTAAATAAATATTGATTATCAATTCTGCTTGATACTTTGCAAAACGAGCAGAGATTGTTCACTGTGTGGCTGAACCGTTACAGAAACGGAGGGATATTACAGCTTGCCGTAAGCGGGATAGTGAGTATTATAGTGTTGCACGTTTCAGTCGTTGTGTGAGAGCAGCAGAACCATTTCTGTACTCCTAAATGATCCTCATGACGGACGCGTACGAGTTTAGTTCAGTGCACTTGCGTCATCGTGTTAACGGCGGAAATGTGCCATGTGGATTCCAGCGCGATTTGATACGCAACAATATACAAGAAAAACTCGCTATAACGAAATTCGTTTTGTTCCTCAAAAATGATCCTCGGACACAACCGAACTTATGTGCGCTGGCCCCGCATGCTTTCTTCGCTCAGATAACCTCATCCAAGAGGGTTCATTGCCAGAGTAAAGATTTCCTCGTGAAATCAAATAGTGCCACACGTGTTTTTTTCCATTCTTTGCTCGTTTGCAAAAGATCTGAGGTTACAGACGGCACAGAGTGCTCACCTGTTAAGCTGTAACGTGCTGAACTTGGTGAATATCTCATCGAGAAGCTTTATGACGTCGTCGGACGCCACTATTAGGCAGTCATCTTCTTCAAACTGCACAGCCAAGGCCTTGCCGAGGTAAAGGAACACGTCGGCCACCGACACCTTGCCGGCAAAGGGTCCACCGTGCCTTAGCACGAATGCTTTTCTCCTGGGCAACCACTGCAGGCCACGGATCGAAGTCGTCACGAAAGAGTCCACGTTGACGATGTCCTCAACGATTGCCTCTGAAATATTCTTCCCTGTGGCAATGGCCAGCGCTTTTCTGACGTACTCGATGCTGGAAGACAGCTTCTCGATGTAGGGTGCATACGAATGGAAGTCGATCTTCTCGAAGACGAACACGTTCTTTCCACGGCAGGAGCCGGGGTGTCCTCGACGAACGTGGAAGAGCGTATCGACGCCGTAGCGAACGTTGAAGTGCACTACCTGTCTCAGCGGATGTTCGCCCGGGTCTTCGCCGAAGGTCACTCCCTCCATTCGCAGAATTTCTCTCAGCGCTTCTACGTCCCAACGCGGCGTTAGGCAGGCCTTGTACAGCGCCAACGCCTTCGCTTCCGAGGCGTTCGAGGCCAGGGCGTGCGGCAGAACACTAAGCACATTGCGCATGAGGCCGATGATCCTTTTTCGGTGTTCCGACTTGACGCTCAACTCCTGGGGCCGTGCGAGAATCCAGCGCTTGCAGACGAAGTTGTAGAAGTCCGAGCAGGGATAATCGTCGTATGAGATAGAGCTCTGAAACATGCTGGAAAACTGCTGGCAGCTGGTAGAGTCGCAGAAATTGGACGGTGCAAAGGAATTCGTCAAGCCACCCCCGTCGGCCAGCACACGTGTGGTCCTCTCTTCTTCCGCCTGGACCAGGGCACCGGCCTTGTTTCGGTAGGACACCTCGAGCACGTGCCACAGGCCGTACATGACGATCGACAGGACCGCGCCGGCAATCAGCGACAGTATCATGCCCCGCTTGACCCTGCCCTGCGAGAAGTGAGGCTGAAATTTATAATTTGCAGCAGGCGCGCGATTAGTATGTATAATCGCCGTCAGTTCGACTTAGTCAACTTCTTGGTTTGAGAGCTCGTAGCGCAGTTTTCAAGGTGCAGGTCGCACTAACTTGGCGCAGGCGATGAAGTGATTTGAAGCTCACTGCAAGAGCATTGAAGGCATTTGCAGATGTCAGCCGTCTCCGAAGCGTCGGATATTTCTCGCGCCGACAATTCTCGCGCCGAGTGCCCGGAGGCACGATGCACTTGAAACCACAACCGGCTCCCAGTTTTCTCAGTTAATTGAACGTCTTTTTTTAAATTCTCAAACCCCACCTTCTTCCGCTCAATATGAGCCACGACCAAGCTGACACAGAGAACAAGGGCCATGCAGACAATATGCAAGTTTGGTTCATTCAAACGATTGCCTCGTTAGAAAAACACTGGCGCAACTTTTAACACAACCTTCACTCAAACCAGCTATATAATGCGAAAAAAAGAATAGCCATGCGACCCACTATAGCTCATTTCCCGCAGTAGAACCATTGAGGTATTTGGGGAGCTGTGCGATTGGCTGGGGGGGCCAAAATCCAACGAAAACTAAGCAGGGGTTATCAGCTTGCAGAAAGAGCTTTTCTCGCTTAAATTTAAATGCACATTCTTTTTATAGCAATACGAACGGTTATGGTGAACTATAAAAGTTGCAAACGCAGACGTAAACATACTGCGCGCTTTGTGCCGTATGAGCGTACTGTGTATACTATGCCGGTTGTAGCTGCACAGCCGTCCAGCGCATTGAGCATACACTGGGCAAGTCGCATAGGCGACATAGTATTCTGTGACGCTGGCGAGCATACCTAATGTTTCACGAAACGAGTACTGTAACAAAAATTTTCTAGCCACAAATCCGGTCAAAGACAAGCGAGGGTGGGCCGAGCAGTATCGTGGTGCCACCTATACTCGGGGACAACTCAAGACCGACAACCGTAGTTGCTCCTGCGCCTCATCACTGCAGTAGTTGCTCCGCAGCCGGCAGTATAGTTGCTCCGCGCGCCGCAAAACGTACCTTACTGCGGGCATTTTGAACCCGACGCGAGTCTTTTTCGTGATTTCTCGCACTTAATCTGCTTTTAAATTCCTGCAGCGACTCTAAAAAGACTACATAGTTGTGAAAGAGAAGACGATGTTACGCATTAAGCGCAATCTCGTTTCAAAATGCCCGTTGACATCCCCTTTGACACCGGGTTCGTCGCTTCGACGGAGTGCTACAGATATTGTCGTTGTTAAGTTGTTCCCGAGTATATGAAGACTGCCAGCAAATAAGGCGTTCCACAGTAGAGCCAGACGAGTCCGCTCTGGGGAACTTGCACGGGTACGAAGGCGCAGAAACACGGGCAAGCCCGATTCGCGGAAGTCGAGCCAAGATGGTTGGGTTTTCGCGGTAATCCTGCCAGGAAAACCCGGGGGAACCCGAACTTTCAAAAACTTGTAGCCTGCCGGCCCGGCTCCGGGAAATGTTATTTATAAGCCCAATATCCTCGCCCTTGCCGTAAGTAAATTTTTCCGGGGCCTCTCCCATTGTACCAGGCCCCGGGATTTGAAAAGCTATTAGAAAGTTTGGTTTTAATCATTACTCCGTTGGGCGTCTTGACGCCGTGTACCCAAGACTCCCCCAAATTTAACGAAAATATAAGGGTTTTCAAGTGCACAGAGACGCTGGCACCATCTCAGTTCACAGCACACGGGCGGGGATAATGCCCCCGCATGCTTACACGAGAGCTCCCTTTAACCCCTTTTATAACCAGACTGTGGCCACTCCCACGACGGTTTTTCTTTGGGCCACAATTGGTATTGCTGACTTTTTTTGATCCGCATTTGAACCAATGAGTAAGAACGCGCGTTGAAGTACTTCACATGCAGTGGTCGTTAAGCGGTGGTGTTTCTGTGGCGTGCGTGTTTGATTACCCGGCCACGGCAGCCGCATTTTGGCTTGGTGCGATATCTAAACACACGTGTACATAACATAGGACATAGGTGCACAGCTCCAGCATGTCTGAATTAAGGTCCTTCCCGCTCTTGGGAATTTCCTTGTAATCGTATCTTTGGTATGTTATAACAACAAAATAGAAAATCTTGATGCTGTACACGAAATGTCATTAAAAATTGCAGTAATAGCTGACCATCAGACCCTAGCAAAACACGTTTTAAAATAATTCGTACACAGCAAGACAGAGAGAAACACAGGCGCGCAAAAATAAAACTAAGAATATTCATTTTGATTGCTCTTTTCTACACTTCACGTCGGACCTATTAACGGCCGTGCCTATGAATTCAAGCCCGAGCCCGGCCCGGGCCCGCGGCATTGAGCCCGGGCCCGGCCCAGGCCCGCCAATAATCGACTTCGGGGGCCCGGAAGGGCCCGCGGGCCGGCCTGGGCCCGTGCAGTGCTCTATGTTTGCCTCAGCTTTAGTCCGCTACTGTACTTCCATGGGTACGACATCGCAGAAGTCACGAAATACACGATTCAGCTGGAGAGTCATGACTCATAAGTATGGCTGGAATTGTTTAATTTCGCGGTGAATCGTTCGGTGCAAGGAAAGCGCCGGGTGCTTTAAAAACACCGAACCTTTCGAATAAAACTTGTATTTTGCTTGAACTAGTCGGGCCCTTGAACTAGTCGGGGAAATGTTATTTATAGATGCCCAATTATTCTCTCTCTTCCACGTAAGTAAGCATTCTTTCGACCTCTCCCATTAGTAGATGTGTATGTACATTGTAAATCGTGTATTAGAAGAGCTTGTAAGAGGCATTTTACAGTCATTACTCGCGTTTGTTGACCTCTTGACGCCGTGTCCAACGACTCCCTACTTGACTGACTATTGCTGGACCTCCTTCCTCTTAGCTGTAGCAGACGACGCGGCACCATCATCAGTCTCATCAGCACCGACGGAGCGGTGACATGCCCTCGCGCTGCAGCCGCGCCAGCTCCATTAAAGCCCTCCTTCTAATCTGACGTGTGCTTTTCCCCCTCCCACGACGGCTTTGTAGCCGGAGAATATCGAGGTTCATCACAATTATATGCAAGACATCCAGCGTTTGGAAAATTTAAACAGTGTTTATAAGCACGTCATTTAGAAACAAATTTACGAGCCTCAAAAATGGCGTGTACAAGATTAATAAATCCACTGACTGCCATAAAGAATTGAGTTTCCAATGTGCAAGACACTGCTTTATGGGCCCTTCGTTTGGCCACTAGTAGAGCACCTAAAGTTACGGAATGACAAAGGCTGCGTCTAATCTCACGGCAGCCGTGAGAATTACCTCCGGGAAATTCTCACGGCAGTTTTCATAAAAGCTAGCTGGCCTAAATTTGCTGAATAATATTACGTTCCAACGTAACGAAACACAACATACCCTCACCGAACCTAGCGTAACCTAACCGAACACGTCATAACCTACCCAAATCCAGCCAAACTGCAACAAACCTAATCTAACCCAGCCCAACGACATCCTTCATACCTCTCAACCCATACTAAACGTAATTGAACCCATTCTAGAAGTCCCTGTGCGTCGATCTCTTGATATAGTTAAAACCAGAGTATTAAGAAAATCACGATGACCCAAAAAATCTGAAAGCTAAAAAAAATCATCGCAATGGCGGACTGAAACCTGAGCCTTCTCGTTTAAAACCGGTACTATACCACACGCCACAGGGGGAGCGCTGTGACACGGCTTTTTATGGAATATTTATCGCATAGAATCTCCGCATAGCGGGCTTAGCCAATGAGAGGCGACTGCCGTTAGAAATTTCTGACGGGAATTCTCACGGTTGCCGGGATAATAGACACTACCAATGAAAAAACTGCAGCGGTGCGATAGTTTCACCCTTAAACGAAGTCAACATTGCACTTCCCGCCGTAGTGCATGCGGGCTGTATTTTTTTTTTTTTTGGCGCGCCCGCGCTATTTGAGCACACCACACATGCTCATCGTGCTGCCCAGTTTCCATACCCAGAAAAACTTACATATCAGAGCATGCCCTCAAAACTGCAGCGCTGACAAAATTTACGTCATTTCTGGACGATGCAGGGTTGGGCGGTATCGGACATGGTATAATGTATTACGTAGGACCGAGTTGACGTGGGTCGAGAAACATAAGCCAACTCGCTTCATTTTTTTCTCAACCCAAGCGACTGCTTGGGTTGAGAAACAAATGAAGCGTAGGGAAGGAGACGCGAATGTGCCTGCATGCTTGGTGATCGTAGTTCGGTGCACTCAACCAAGCAACTCATGCGAAGAAACGAGCTGAAGCAAATGCGTATCGTCATTGCAACCGAAACCAGTTTATCCCGGAACTATTTTTGTGCAGTAACCACAGGGAAAAGCTGCCCCACACCCCCCCCCCTCCCTCATCTTTCTGTAGCTTTCCCCGAATCGCCACAGACCTTATTTATACCAGAACGTACCGCACAGTCTCTGGCGAGAATTCGTGCACAATTGATGTTAGGAGAGAGGGGGGAGAGAGAGAGAAGAGATGACGCCCTCACCTCCTCGTTCCTGGGTTCATCTGATTCCTCCCCAGCGAGTTGGCTGATGACGGTGTGCCCAAGGCGCTGCAGGGACCAGCGGCGGTGAGCCGTGTCCAGGACTTGTTGGCCGCCTCCACTGGAATCGTTGGGAGTTCCAGGCTTCGAGCGACTGTCGCCGACCCGTGCATCCATCTTCCCTTCGCCTGCTTCTTCTTCTTTCTTTTTCCTCCTTGCCGCCAAATGCGCACGTGTACCCCAGCAATTGGATGCCCTTATTGATAAACATACGATGATGGGAAAAGAACGGATGAAGGAAAAAAGAACTGAAATTGCTAACAAAAAGAGGGACACAGAATTGACAAAGAGGGGAAAAATTGGCGCAGCTCGCACTAGGGGCGCATGGCGGGAGAGACAGCAAAGCTGGGGGTCACCCAGCTTCTCCTCACACTGACACCGGCAGCCAGGAGAGATGGAGCAGCCGCACCCCAGCAGGGCAAAGCCATTTTAGACGGCACTGCAAACCAAAGACCATTAAATTAAGTACAGTGTTTTATTCAGTAGCAGTCGTCGTCATCCCTTTCGCCGTCGTCTTCCGACGGCGCAGCCGCGAAGGGCAAATCCTCTTGTAGCGCGTCCTCGCCTTGGTGGACCTCCATTCCTTCGTCAGCCGGTCCGGTGGCCGTCTCTACGCGTGGGATGTGAAAGGATGGCATTTACAGATTTGTCGTCATTGCCTTCGGCGCGGTGGACCCACGGCGCACCGCGGTCGCTGCACGACGACGACGACGACGAAGGCGGGACCTCCTCATGTGGCGCGCAGCCCACACGCAAGCCTGCACGACGAGGGGCGGTCGTCGCGATGCACGCGCTCGGTACATCGGTATTTTTTTATATGCGAATGCTTTCTTAGTCGGGGGTTTCGTCTTGGCCGCGGCGCCTAGCAACAGCGTGGCGCGCTAGCAAACCCGAGCACGTGGTAGCTCGGGCGGGAGTAGCGGAGGGCAAGGGGAGAGGAGGAGCGCGCTCGGCGTGTGAGGGCGCTCGCATCGCGGAGCTCGGGGCGAGTAGCGGAGAGTGAGTGGGAGGAGGAGCGCGCTCGGGCGTGTGAGGGCGCTCGCATCGCGGAGCTCGGCGGAGAGAGCTCGCGCGCGGGGCGGCGCGTATTTACAGTATACTGCGGTCACGGAGGACCAGGCAGGTGGGAACATGGTGATGCAGATATACAATTTATGTGGCACGGCAGAAGCCACATGGCGCACACGATGCCCTTCGATAAGCTACATGCAGACCAAGTAATCTATGCAGTGTGTCTCTGCCGGCTCCGACACGTGCCCCACTACCATTCACGGGAGTTGCATTGATCTGGTCTTTACGCGAAACTGTGCCGCGCGTATGCTTCTCAAAGACCCTTTGACCGTGCACTTCAGCGACCACAAGGCGGTGATTGTGGCCGTCAGGTACAACGATAACACAAACAGGGGTTGATGAATGAATAAATGCTTACCTTCACACTCTCGTCTCTCTTCATTAAGTACGCCATTAATAATAATTACTCGCAGCGCACTCATCGGTGCACCCAATGCATTCGCATTTCCGCACGATCCCCTTCGGGGAGGTGGGGGGATTTTTGTTTTACAGGAAGGCGAGCTTCGGTTCGGTGCGGCTCGGTGCGGCCGTCGGTTCGGGGCACGCGGTCACGTGCGCTCGGGGTTTTCTGTTTCCGCCGGACAGATTTGTGTCAGCCTGGACAGCTCGGCTGTTAAAATAAATGCTCTTCAGGTGGACATGCGATTGGCGCATGTCCACTTGAATATATGTTACAAAGGAGGATCAGTTATGTCTGGAAAGAAAGACGGGGGGAGGACTGACGCCGTAAGCGAATGATCCGAAGATGAGAATGATCCGGATACTGTCGAAGTTCCCGTGCCCGTACTAAGCCAGGTGATGGACGCCGTCGACCTTCTGAGGCGGTTTACTGAGGCACACGACGGTGTCGAGGACGCTTTAACTTCACTGGCCAGCTGCGAGAAGTGTGTGCTCACGCTGCTCAGGGCCCGCAGGCGAAAATCACAAGCTTTTTCTCGAGGCAATAAATTTGTCGTTCTCCTGATTTTATGAAGTTCCCGATTTAACGAAATTTTTTTAGGGTGCCGGTGACTTCGTTAAATTGAGGTTCATCTGTGGTATGACTCCACCATCCCCTCCGACATCTCCCCCTCACGCATCGAGTATAACCGCCCGGACTGTCACGTTCCTGCAACCAGTGCCCACCTCGTCCTCCTGAGCCCTGAACACCCTGCTCCTGTCTATTCCTCAACCCAGAAAAGTTGGAATGCAGCGCGGACCTGAAAAGCAACGCAGTATCATCGAGCGAGCAACACGATCAGCGGCAGCACGCGATAATGAGGAGGCCATGCACCGTTTTTTTTTTTTTTTTTTTGAAGACAATAATCTTTCTTGGGCTACTTAATCCTGCAACTTTGGTCTGCTTTTTAGAGAAAGTTTATTGTACAATACACACCAAACCTTACACTAAAAACACCGGACACAGAACACTCATGCAAAATGCCTACACGTACAGGGGACTTTATATTCCGGACCACGCGAGAGCGTCGCAAAAGCCACCGATGCCCCCTCTGGAGGCCCGGCGCCTGCTGTCGAGACCGGTGCGGCGCGCATGCGCGTACTTTTTTACTCCCACGCAGGCAGATTTTCTCGTTTCCTGCCGCGGTGTTGTGATGGCCACTGAGGCACCGCAGAGCGTCGCCTTTAGCATTCCCTTCATTCACATGCACAGAGTTTCTTAGTAAGTATACTAGAGAGGAAACTGCGCATGGGGATCCACGTCGTCGTGGGGAGTTATGGGAAGACCTCCGCTTTTGACTTGGGCCTCGCATGACAATTGAATTATTAAGCGGTTTTTGGTATTTGCTTTCTCCACTAGGCATTAACACGTTTACGAGCTATGAGGAAGCCGAAATCCTCCCTGTTCTGCGGTAGCCGTGTTCGGTGAAACAGCGGGCAGTGCGTTATCGCACCTCACGTTGGTCATGCCGCTGTCGAAGGACGCATGACTGAGCGGATAATATGCCGCTGCGAAAGTTGTAGCTGATGAAAAAAAAACCGTACTTCAACGAAGACAAGATACGACAGACACGGGCGCCTGCGGCCGTCCATATCTTGTATTCGCCCTTGACTGCTTAACGCCACGTTTACTTTTTTCTTCAAGTGCGAACCAACTCGGTCAGCAGCAAGTTTTGTTAAACTGTAGCTGATAATCGGTTCACCGGTTCGCCACGAAGGCGACGTTTTCACAGGCATGTTCAAAAACACTTCCAAGCTCGTCAAACAACTTATTATTATAAAATAATAGTAAACTTAATAAAAGAATAGTCTCTAATAAGTTTCCCACAAAATATTAAATTGTAGTTAACTCCCAGCTTGGTCTGCACATTAGTAAGCACAACCGTTCCGGGAAAAATACGCTTTACTTCCTTTTTCCTTAGTTTCAAAACACACTATTTAATTTTCCACTTACATGATTGCACACTATTCTTCGCGTTTTTCTAGGACTTTGTGTACATTTGCGATCACTGGAACGTTTCATTCCAAGCCAATGATGAATCTAGGGCGAGCGCATGGTGTAATGGCGGCCCATGACGACACAGATGGCCTTGATGTGAGCCGCATATACGCTAGCGCCAGATTCCGCTCTAGTGTACACTGTAAAAAAATTCTCTAGTTTACGGAACAACGCGGAGGTAATTTATTGCCGACCACTTTCCGTGATTTCAAAAACGGGCAGTCTGTAACATGGACTCTGTGACCCTATTACTGAGCATCCGTCCAAGCTAAAATGTAAGGTGTCCGTTTTCTGCTAACAGAAACTCTGTAACCTGAAATTTTACGGAAAGCACCCGTTCTGTCCAAACAACGATTCCGTTACTAAAATGTAAGGTGTCCGATCTTGGGTAAGGTTACCGTAACTGGTATGTGTAAATCGTGGTTGCGCAGCGGCTTGAGTGACCAGGTGTTGAAAACATACAGGCGTTCCATGCGAGCCCAGTATATTTGATCATGCACGTTCACCATATGTCTGCACGTAGGCAAAGCCCTGTAGCTCTGTCTGCAAAAGTTTTTGACACGTGTCGAGTTGAACACAAATACATACAATTTATTTTTTACAAACTCAACCCTCTTCCTTGTTCCGTGGCATCACCTAAAAAAGAGAAACGAAGAAACACAAGAGCAATTACCCACTCCAGACAAATTTAAATTTCAAACTAAATTTATTAGTTAAAACTTTCTCTCCGCCATAAATAGAAAAAAAAGGGAGCGAAGGAAAAAATCTGCAGTGTAGTAGACAGCTTGACAAGGCCGCAGTCCCCTTTCTACTTAGCAGCAGTGTCGTGAGAAAGCAAACACAGTTATAACAAAGACAACATGAAAAAAACAATAAAGAGCTTCCAGTAATACATTTCTTTTCATCATATGTAATTCCCTTATCTTCAGTGGCTGCACACAACTAAGCAAACAAGAACGTGAGAAAAAGACAGAAAAAAGCCTAACCACACATTTTGCTACACATGGCATGTAGTTGATGCTTCAGACATGTGTACCCATCAAAATCAGCACACTCAAACGTATTTGAATGAGAAGCCAGTAACCCCTCTTTTCCAGTATTCAAACGAGCCGTAGAGGTCACCCATGGTTCTTTATTCCTTAAAAGGTAGTTTTTTTTTTTGTCGCAACTGAGCCAAATTACGGATATGGTTTATATTATTGAGTGACAAACAGCACAGGAACGAGACGATAGGAAGATCACACAAACACGGCGCTGACTAACAACTGAAGTTTATTGTCGCATACAGGCAATAAATAGGAAAAGACAGAAAACACGTGATATACAAATCTGGGAATGACAAATACAAAAACAGAAGATACAAAGACAACAATATCTGTTATGGTGCAGTGATCTGTACTACTGCTATACTTGCAGCAACCAGCAAAATTTATATCGCAGCTTCCACACAATCTCTCCTAGCTACCAAGAAATTCGATTTCTTTCCCAGTAAGGGCGATGGAGGGTGGGCTGATGCAATCCTGCTTACGGTTGTATATTTCCCATGCTTCTCTGATCTCCCGCCGTAGGCTGTCCTGATACCTGGCCACCACGTGGCACTGCTCAAACGAAGGCGAGCAACCTGCGCAGTTCACAATGTGCGCAGCGAGCGTGCTCCCTGTTGCATCTTTTGCTTTTTTTGCATTTTTTTACATCGCACGCGTGCTCTCGAAGCCGATCATTTCGGCAGCGCCCCGTTTGACCCACGTACGACCTTTTACATGACAATGGTATCTCATATATAACTTCATGCCGGCACTGAACGAAGGGCTTTGCATGTTTCTTCTTGCACCTGTTGACCGCTGGGCAATCGCTGTTTACTTTGCGACAAAGGCTGCTCAATTTGTCGGGAGCAGAGAAAACAAGGTCTACACCCGACCGCCCTACTATTTTCTTGAGCTTGTGGCTCACACCATGGATGTAGGGTATTACGGCTACCTTCCTTTTTTCTCTTGGAGGAGGCTCCTGTTCTTGTGCTTTCCGTAGGTCTCTCAAAAGTTTGTAGCCCACACTGCAAAGAAGCGAATTCGGAAAACCAGCCTTACGCAAACGGCTTGTTTGGGCTTCAAAGCTGCTCTGGACGTGATGATGGCAGGATCTGGAAAGCGAGTTCTTCAAGGCAGAGGTGGCTACTCCTCACTTGACCAGTTTTGAATGCGCAGAGGTGAAAGGCATGAAGCCTTTTTGGGATCGCGGGGCATAGCTCCAGCACAGGTGCTCCGTACTCAAATACAACTTCAGATCCAAGAACAGTAGTTGGTTATTTGCGGGTACCTCCTTCGTTATCACGAAATCGCTCAGGCTCTGTGCAAACAATCCCACCAAGTCATCAACCTTCTGCGACTGCCGTTTCTCAGAAACCTTGAAAATAATGAGGTAGTCATCGACAAAGCGAAACACTTTGACCACGGCACTGTCCTTTAAGACGGCATCCAAAGTCCTGTCCTGCCGGGCGAGAACAAGGTCGCTCAGTACTGGGGCTATAACGGAGCCTATGCAGACACCTTTCTTCTGGATGTACAAGTTAACATCAAACTCTACGAATGTGGAGCTCAGATAAAATGAGAGCAGCTCAATAAAGCTACCTACGCTAATCCCACACACTCATTCTGGAATCGGACAGCACCTATACAGTCTATGCCCTCCTCAACTGCTTGGCAAATGGCAGCGTGCGGCAACGAGTAGTAGAGATCTTTCAGATCGATTGAAAATGCGCTCACACGCTTGTGGCTGCTCCAGTTTCTAGAAGGTAGATACGTCCTCTGCCTTCCTTACTCGAAAAGGGTCATCAATCGGCAGCATAGCTAAGGAACGCTGCAAAAACAGCCCCACAGAGTGCTGCCAGGTACCACGCTCAGAAACAATGACCCTGAATGGGCTATCAGGCTTGTGGGTCTTGGCGGAAAAAAAGAGAGACAGACAGGCGTGCTGGCTCTTCTTAACGGACGCGGCTACCTTGTCCACTTCATGTCCTTCGCAGCCCGCTTCAGGGCTTCCTTCTTTACTTTCAGTGGATCAAACGTTGGAAACAGTGCGAAATTGTCAGTGATCGCTTGCTTTGCCTTCTCTGAGTAGGTCCCCGACGACATAAAGATGCAACAGGGAGCACACTCGCTGCGCACATTGTGAACTGCGCAGGTTGCTCGCCTTCGTTTGAGCAGTGCCACGTGGTGGCCAGGTATCAGGACAGGCTACGGCGGGAGATCAGAGAAGCATGAGAAATATACAACCGTAAGCAGGATTGCATCAGCACACCCTCCGTCGCCCTACTGGGAAAGAAATCGAATTTCTTGGTAGCTAGGAGAGATTGTGTGGAAGCTGCGATATAAATTTTGCTGTTTGCTGCAAGTATAGCAGTAGTAGAGATCACTGCACCATAACAGATATTGTTGTCTTTGTATCTTCTGTTTTTGTATTTGTCATTCCTAGATTTGTATATCACGTGTTTTCTGTCTTTTCCTATTTATTGCCTGTATGCGACAATAAACTTCAGTTGTTGGTCAGCGCCGTGTTTGTGAGATCTTCCTTTCGTCTCGTTCCTGCGCTGTTTGTCACTCAGTTATGTACCAACTGGCCCGCCTACAATCTGTGTTGCAGTCAATTTATATTATTGTTTCTACTTTAAATGGGGCATGAAGGTAGAATGCAAGTTCTGGTTCGTCTGAATGCCTCGTTAGAATAACCGTGACTTAACACAAACTTCAATCACATAAGCTATATAAGTAAGAAAAAAAGAATGGTTATGCGACCCACTAGCTCATTTCCCGCACTAGAACCTATAACGTATTATGGGCAGCTGTGCGATTGGCTGAGGCCGCCAAAAGCAAACACAAGTTAGGCCAGGCTTATAAACTTGCAGAATGAGCTTATTAAAATTAAATTAAATGCAATATTATTTTTATAGCAGTAAGAGTGTGGGGCTCAACAATGGAAGCTACAAAACTGCGCTGTCCCACACTCGGCTCTGTTTCTGAGTGGATTGTACCTGCTTTATTTTTGTTGCGGTTAACAGAATCGTTTCGTCAAACATTGGCTATGCTCGATAAACAGAGTCATGTAAGACAATGTCGCTTATGCCAACTGGTAAGTGTCATGTGAGACAACCATAAAGCGCCGGACTGCGCTCTGCAGCTGTATAAAGCACAAGGCACGCAGTTTTCTATCGACACTGGTGCTTCTAGTACATGTAAACATAAAAGCACCAGTCCGCACTGCATGTACTATTGCTGGTTATAGCTGCACAACGAAGTGACATTGTCTTACATGACCCTGTTTTGCCGCACCTATAGGTGCGGGGCAAAACAGGGTCACGAAACAATTACTGTTTGCTGTAACAAAAATAAATCAGGTGCAGGAGGAGGAATCAACTTTTACTGAGCCCAAGATGATTCCTCCTCCTGCACCTGATTAACCTGGTCAGAAACCGAGCGAGTGCAGACAGTGGTCCCGAGTGGTAGTGCGGTGCAACCTACGAAGACTGGAAGTAAAAAGGCTTTCTACAGTACACTGCAGCCTTAGTCGCCTACTAACGTTCGCTTAAAGACTTGCCCTGGACACATAATCTCAGACGTCACAAACACACGATTCAGCAGGAGAACCAACTTTGGTCTTAAAGGGACCGTGAAGAGAAACTGCATTTGTCCTGTGCTTAATTTTGGTCTGATTGAACGACCCCATTAAAAACCAATTCCAAATATTTTCACAATTCATAGGCTTCTGAAATTAGGAGACATCTTTGAAATCATCGTTTTGAGGCGGCACCCGCAAGCGACCATGCGCGCATTGTCGGTCGGCAGCGCAACCAGCAGTGACGTCACAGTAAGAAGTTAAACAAACTTTGTATATATTGTTCTGTACAAGTGCAAACCCAATGTTTTTGAAAATATTGCATCCCATTATTCATTGCCATTAACAGTTTTCTATCGACATGACCGGTGTCATGACCGCTTCAGTTGTCTGGCAGCAATTGCAGCATAACTCAGATCTACTGGCTGTTGGAACGATTTGTAGCCAGTTTCCCTGCTATAGTTTATGTTTTGCGAATTCTCTTTGGAAACATACCTTTTTTGTGTCACATGGCGCAAAACCGTTCAAGCAAAGAAAAAAATTGGCCGCGTATCTGCTCCTTTCGTTGCAAATGCCGTCAAAAGACGATAGTCTTTATCGGCTTTTGCGAAGTAAATGCCTCCCTTCGCTTTCCCGCTCACCTCTCATGTTGTTCCTCTTGCGTCGCGCTCCTTCCAAGGTAAAGACTCCAAAGGTTTGCTTAAATCATTTTAAATTTCCCGCGTTCCACTGCTCCAAACCGGGTGTCTCGATGCGAACGCTGCCGTACGGCGAAGACGCTCGTTAATCGAGGCGCCCTACTTCAACGTTTATAGAACCGCGTTTCCCTACTCCACGTGCGTTGCAATCAGAACGTGTAACCTATCTAGTGGAACCTTGCGTAACTGTTGCCGGTTGATTTCTTAAAATGGCGCCAGAAGCTATAGTGGCGCGGGCGACAGCAGGCGACGGCGGAGTGAATTCTTTTTCTGCAGTTGATGAAGTATTTAATTTCGCAAAAGTCAAGCATGTTTGATTTTTTTATAAAGGAACACTGCAAATATCACTTCTGTATTGATTTGTTGTCTCATATTTGCGTAATGTCTTGTTCTTCTTCAACAATGTTGACAAGTATGAACCATTACACCGGACATAGACGGGTAGATTTAGCTGTGACTATATAAGACTATTGCGCAGGCATTGTTTTGCTTTGTCCAGGTGGCTGAATCGAGTCACAGACAGACAGACGGACATACAGACATACCAAAATTTCTGGGTTTAAGTAGCCCAAGAAAGACTATCGTCTCTGAAAGTGCCCCACGTGCGATCTCAACTTGCAGCCGTTGGGCCAGCCCAACGTTATGGCCAGCCTGCATTGAAGTCGGCCGCTTTACTTATTGCCTACACTACCGATTGCGAAAAGCGCACATGGCAGAAAATTGCGGCATAAAAGCTGCTTCCCATTTTTAACCGAGCACTCCGAGCCAGAGGTTGCATAATCAAGCTGCTGCTTGGCAAATAACCATCCAAAGGCAGTCTGCCCCTGTCTTATAAGCATACTGTGACTACGATGGTGCAGCATATACCATCATACCCAATGCTTCAATTATGAGCTTGTTTTTAACAAACTCATTCTATTTGATTTCTCGACTTGGTGTAACCAGCTGCTGGCAGCCTGCCTGACTGCAGAGCCAGAGTGAAAAAGTTGTCGGTGCGTCTTAAGGTTTGCTTAACAAATATTCGGTCTAGCTAGAAGACACCTTACACAGCAGTGAGGTTCTGTGATTCGATTTGGCCCGGCCTCCTCTCCAGGGGCGCTTTACCTTCATGCTCTGTAAATTGCGTTACCCGTACTTGGTTCTAAATCAAAGGTTCCCTCAACTAGCAACGTCAACAAGGGCCACAAAATTGTGTTACACTTGTTTGTTTATGCCTACCATGTGCACAAGAAAGCTTGTAATATTAGTAAGGCTACATTAATAAGGCTAGACAGCTCAATGCGAACAGAATAAAACGCATTGAAATAAGCAGATAAGGCAGCCAGCCCTGAAGGGGTTGAATGTTCCCAATGTGCCTAAAGCTGGCTGTGCACAGTCGGAGCTAGCACCCAACACAGCATTTCTTGCATGGTATAACCTTTAAGCATCACGGGCATGACTAGGATGCGAAATGTAGTTTGACGCATTAATGAGAACTGTTAAATTTTAGTCATACCAGCAACATCATATGTTTACGTAATATGCTTCCCGGTTTTGATAAATTCACTGCTTCAGCCTGTTGGTTCGGTGCTGCAGAATGCTATAACACCAAACACGACAAAAAATAAACGAAATGACCGACTAGCTAAAGAACAGGGGTGAATTGCCTTTTTGTAACCACCACGTCAAGCCCTTTTGCTCGATTAAAATTTTGTTTAAGGTTATTGAAAGTTGATTTATCTTGGGTATAAATGGTTTGGCCAGACGCTTACAAAAATAGAGGTGCAAATCACTATTTCTCCAACATTGAATTGTGTTCTGCTTGTTTTTTTTTGTTTTGGTTTTTTTTCTGTCCGCAGCTTCTGAAATGCTGAGATTTGTGAACACCAACATGGCAGACACTGTCTTTTCAAAGCCCTAAAGTGGCTGATATAATCACGTCTTTGTACAAAACCGATTGCAGACCTCTCATTTAGGCACAGATACACATGCTTATCCTGGCTTCCTAAAATTGTCTTATAGTGCCATAAAGGAATACGGCTTAGTATGAGAAACTGACGTATGTCAAAAAACAATAAATAAGACCCCGAATGCTTGTGTTCTGTAAGCACTTGTGCGAACCTTCAAGAGCTATACACTGAAAATTCATTTAAATTGTAATATTTAGCCTGACAAATAGCTTTTAAACTTTGAAAAAGTACAAATTTAAGAATGGCTGCCAAAAGAAGCACCCCATAAAAGAAGTAAAATACCTGCCGTCAGCTGGATTCACTGGTCTGCAGCCGTTGCACCAACTCCGTCAGCTTCGAGTGCACGCTAGTGCACATCCTTTCGCTGCCCGTTGACTTGCTGCCCGTGGCGGGTTGACGTTGAACAGCCACCTGGAAAAGAGTGCTGGCACGATTGATTTTCTTCATGGTGCTTAAATTGATGCTGTATTGTATTCTATACAATGTGTGCACTGGGCACTCAGCCACACAGTGGAGCCGATTTTATTTGTGTGGTTGGAGAGGTGCGCGAGCAGTGCCGTCGATAAAGTGCCGTCGTTTCGCGCTAGCTTGGTATCATCCCTAAGCGTCAGTTTCCTTATTTCTTTCATTGCTTCAAACGACCATGCTGGAGTTACAAAATTTTTTCTACCAAAGCTTGTGAAAATACTGTATGTGGTAGTGGCATGTGCAATGAGCCGCTCATGTTACCATCTCACCAAGGCCTGCTGTGGGCTTCTTATGGAGTGTGAGGACGTTGGGGAGCTCTAGCGACAGTATTCTGATGCATTGAACGCGTGATCATAGTCAAACTTGGTTTCAAACGAAGTTTAGTGATTATGCAAACGGTCTGGGTTGAAGTTCTTGTGAGGTGTGTATGCATTGTAATTAAATGCGGCGGCGACAATTCGCACACTTGAGGTGACGAAGATTACGTCGATCGTTTCCAAGTGTTTTTTTTTTTCTCCGATGCACACGAAGCAGAAATTAGGAACAGAACAAGCTCACGGAACAGGCTTGGTCATTAGGGAACATTCGAAAACAAATGGTTCCAGCCCACAACTACCAGTGGCCTTGTGCAACACGTTCACTTCAAAACACTCAAAATAGCCCAGGGTGATGCCGAGTGCCCGAATGGGTGTGCATAATCCGTACAGTACGCTGTGATAGCTAAATAGTGAGTTTTAAGCACTAATTAAGGTTTCACGCATGTGACGCAGCATGAGATGACAGTGTCAACATTGCATCGTCCTCACCTGCAAATAAATGTGCACCACAGATTTCGTATTGATTCACCCCATCATCAATGCCTTCTTTGCGAATTCGTTGCAATTGGCGATACCGTCTTCGAACAGTACCCTATTCTTTGCTTTGATACAGTCGAAAACCTGGCGCTTGTTTCATCATGCGGCCTGTTTCAGGACCGCGGTTCGAAGGAGCATGAACATGCAGTCTGGCATGCCGAAGCGAAAGAAAAAATTACCCCACGTTCCTGCGAGGGGAACCCTGTGGAGATGCGACGCATCTTGGGGGTTCACTTGGTGTTTCCGTTTGCGTTCAGCATCACGTTCACGCCGCTTCGCAGCCTTGTCTTCAGTGGTGCTAGCATTCCTGTTATCACAGTGATCGGTGCTTGTTACGGTTGCGCGGGCGATACAGAATTGTTAGACTCTTCATCAACGCATCGATGGAAGTCGGAACGCCGGTGCGGAACGACCGCGGCTATGACGCAACGTGGCGCGGCTATGACGCAACACAATTCCAACACATCCCTTTAATCCAATCCAATCCAAATACAATCCAATCCAAGCAAGCCAAGCCAAGCCTAGCCAACCCAATCGAATCCAATCCAATGCCCCTCGGAGAGAGTGTTCGCTATCGGAGAGGAGAGGGGGTGAGCGGCGGAGACGCAGCTCGCGCGGCGAGGAGAATGGGGGAGGGGTTTGGACGGACAACAACAACGCCGTATGGAGGGACAAGGCGAGTGAATGAATGTAAGTCGCATCTAAAATCCGGCTACTCGTTACGACAAGGCATTTGTAAACCGACGAACCACGCAGAAAAAAAAGCGCCACCCACAAAGTGCTTTTGCAAACACCAAGCCGCATACCTTGTTTTGCGTCGGAGAATGCGCTGTCTGTGTGGCAGCGTTTCACTGTAAAAATAAAGTCAGCCCCCTTGCGAGGGTAGCCCCGCCGTGCACTTTAGGGGACAGTGCATGCACCCTATACGCCACTGGGCACTCTTTTTTTTATAAAATCTCAGTTCTTATGCCTTGAGCCAAGCCTGTGATATTTGCCACACAGTTGTCCCAAAATTATTTTAGGTCCCATTCTAAATGGGATAATATGAACACTGCACGTCTGAAGGCAAGATAACCGTCGGTCATTAAATGTAACAGAGTGGATACCTAGAGCAGGCAAGCATGGCAGGGGCAGCAGAAAGTTAGATGGGCAGATGAGATCAAGAAGTATGGGGGGATAAATTAGTCGCAGTGAGCACAATACCGGGTTATTGGAGATCTATGGGAGAGGCCTTTGCCCTGCAGTGGGTATAAATAGGCTGATGACGATGAATATGAACACATGAACAAGTTTTTCAAATACACCCACTGCACCCGAGAAGCCCATTATGTTTTGCTCAGGAGGACAACAGGTTTCCTATTAAACAACCCAGGTTATTCTAGGTTATTTTTTTTTATCTGGTTTATAGTTTTCATACGAAACCTATCGGAACTACCAAAATTCCTGCGCTCTACCGCTGAACTGAATGGCGTGGCAGACGAAGAAAGGAAATTTGTCAAAAATTTAAAAAATCATGTCTGCCTACTTGTCCAAACTTTACCAAGAGAATTAAGGGCATGATAACAAATGAACTGAGCACCTAAGTATATACAGCAAACAAGAAAACAATGCTGGGCCTGCTGAAAAAGTAACTATACTCGGTTACAACTCAACAACGGCACCACCTCATGTAGTGTATCAGTCCGCCAAAGCGCCGGACCCGTGACATCAGTGCGCGCGCGTTTTGAAAGGGGTTAGCTATGAATGCGTGATATCGTCTGCTTTGTCTCACGCAGTTTGTTTGTCGTCACTGGAGTCGTTTATAAGCATATTAAGTCCAAAAAATCACGGGAACAGCTCCCGCCTTGTTCAAAATATTCCCAGTAACGCCCTACTTGCACCGCGCGGAGAAACATCCAGCTACAGTGATAAGGCACAGCGGCAACTTCCGGTGGACGAAAAGCAGAGAGGGGAATATTGCCTAGGGCAGTTACCACCTGTAACAGGGAAAAGGAAGTATTTCGGGCCTAATAAGCTTTAGGGCCTGCCATAAGCAGCGCTAGTATTAAACCAAGAGTGTAAAACATGGTTATATTAGTCCTTTTTGGTAAGATGACATGTCATCACCCCGCTTCAAAGAGGAAACCAATAGGAATCATCATCATCATCGGTGCCGTTCTTAAGCTGTCACCGAGTATAACCTCTGGAGAAATTCAAGTGTGGTAGCTGCTGGCTCAGCAGACTCCAGGTCGAGTCCACAGCACACGAGTAGCAGCAGGGAGGTTGCCTCCCTGAGGATCGTCAGCTCCGTGTATAGTGCCTCTTGCCCGCATAAAACAGCACCGCCACTGATACATGCTGCCTGCAAGCAATTGAAAACACTTGTGATAAACCTTGCCTTACCCGTGTTTGGGTAGTGGCATTTGATTAAAAATAAATCCCGGGCTCAACGCTCGACAACTTGCTATGAGGCGTGCTATAGTGCAACACTCCGGATTAGAGGCAAACTGCACTCAAAAGTGCAACCTCTTGAAAACCTCATTTCTATTTAGATTGCCTAAAAGACAGCATGATACAAAATATGACAGCTGAAATACGCGTATGCATGGCAGAAACGACCATCAAAAAAATCGGGGACTCTGAAACCAAAACTAAAAAGCGTAAAGACATTACAACCAGGCTGAAGTGACGTCGCAGCTGGCAAGCCAGAGCAAACCTCCGCACAACAGCTTCACATATGCAGCAGGTCCAGGGGAAGCGCACCCAGAAGAGCTTGACCGGCTCCCATGGCTGGCTGGAGGCAGCGTTCGTATGGGCTTCAAAAGCAAAAATTCAAGGGTTTTCAAGGACTTTCAAAGACAAGAAAACACGTTTTCAAGGTCCCCATCTTATGTTTTATCTGGGATTATTTATAACTTTTTCAACACAATGCAAAATTTTGTTATCGCCAAATACCTAAGAACATTAATGCACATTAAGATAGGCGCTATGGGTTCCTGAATGCTCCCCCAGCTTTATTTTGTATTTCATAGTTTGTTTTTAGAGGTTTTTCTTTTTTCTTGGTGTTTTGCCGAGTCTGTTTTATTTCAAAACTTAGTTAATGCTGCCTGCATCTCCTGCTTTGTCAGCAAGAGTTCCAGCTGAAACTAACTCAGCAAGTGTTGCTGCAAGGCAGGATGAACTATGTACACGTCCACCATTTGCAGGTAAAAGCAAACGTAGATGGAGCGTATGAGGCACAGCAAACATGCAATGAAAGGTCGTTCAGAGACTAGATGGAACATGCAAGATAGAGAACAGAAGCCGGATTTCACGCAATTGTATCGTGACATGAATTCTATAGAGGAGTGCTGCTCCCAATGTTGCATCGTAATAATGAGAATCCACAACTCGTAATTTCACGCAATACACTGAAACTTGATTGTTAAAATGTTTCTTTACATTTTTAACACCTAAAATTCACGGCAAACACTTTAAATTCTTGTGAAAAGATAGGACCATTGATTTTCTCCAGAAAAATCAAGGGTTTTTAATGACCCTTTAAAAATTCCAGGACTTTCCAGTAGGGGTGTGCGAATATCAAATTTTTCGAATATGAATCGAATATGAATATCTAGCTTCGAATATCGAATCGAATATCGAATAATTAAGGAAAATGTGGCTCTCGAAATCAACTTTTTGATTTTTTTTGTGAATTTCGATGAAAATTAGCCCAGCAACTGGAAGTGCTTCTGTGGTAATACCATAAAAATTTCAAAGTGATATACTGAAAACTCTTTATTCATAAACTCTTCTTTCTGTCCACCTTGCACCGAGCTTAAGCGGCCAATAAAACATGATATAAAACTTGTTCAAAGCGCATTACATTCCCGAATGAATGCACGAAGCATATGACAGTCTTACATTGCGCAAGAAAGCGATATAGCTCGCTCGTATACCGCAACATGTCATACTTTATCCCTGACATGGCCCGCCAGGTCACTCCTAAGATTAAATTTAAATTCACGGGCGTTAATTACAACTACTGGCGTTCAATTGTACCAGGCTGTGCAGCCAGCGATGCTCTAACGCGCAGCGGCTACGCCGTGCCCGCCGAAGCTTTTGACGCGTCGGCCCTTTCTTTCCCAAGGCTAGCGAGCCTACTGCCAAGCTAAGCAATAACGAAGCGTGCAAGCACCTCAAATAAGACGAAAAGTTCACAGCGTGAATCGTTATCACATGCGCGCACACCGCGTTTCACCCTCCAGGGTAAAATCACGCGCACCACAAAGCGTTCGATGACCTCCGCCTTTCGAGCCACGCAACTTCACGTAATACGGCTTGTGATCTTAGGAATTGGCATCGCTATAATGCCCGTGTTGAATACCATAGCAGGTAAAATTATCGAACAGAAACTTGGACGCGCGAGGCAGTGCAAATGAACCCAGAAAACGCGCACTACACAGTTCAGGCGGCCGCCATCTTGCATTGCCGCCGCGACGCCCAATCAGGAGGGCCGTTTCAACGCACGCCGACCGGAAGGCCAACCACGCTTCAGCAACTATTTCTGGCTTCGTTTGTGCGCATTTCTTTTTCTGCCATTCATACATTTGTAAATGAACGAAGATAAAAGACACGATAAGGACCGGAAAGAGGGTCGCTCGGCCGGTCCAATGGTACCAAAACGGCCACGCCAGATGGCACCATTGCCGAGATACAGCGCTCCGAAAATTCCGTTTTTTCGCCGAGTTATGCTGACATTTTGTCACCGCAACTGGCAAAAGTATTTTTTATAGCATTTTGCGACGGTTTTTCGGCGGACAGACTTTGCAAACACGCAGGATAGAAAACACGGAAGCCGAATATGTGTCTTTAAAGAAAACGATCTTGTGGTCCCTTTCCCGAAGCTGAAAGACATGCCCCCCCTTAAAGTAATCAATCCAAATATTCGACAATATCCTATTATTCGAACCCGTTCGAATATTTGAAATGTTTCGAATAGATAGTTTTCGAAGCGAACACGAATGTAGCATAATTATTATTCGATTATTATTCGAAATTTTCGAATATTCGCACACTTCTGCTTTCAAGGCCTTAAAATTTACACTTCTAAATTCAAGGATTTTCAAGGTTTTCAAGGACCTGTGCGAACCCTGCGAACCCAGGTGATTGGTCCTCCGAGGACCAATCACCTGGTTGGCTGCAATGTCGCTTCCGCTTCATCGCTGTTTGCACGATCCGCGGGCAGGTCTCACTGCGATGGAGTTTTTTTTTTTTTTTTAAACATTTCCAACTGATTATAAAGGCATTTCACAGGGCTACCAGTAATGTACCAGTTGGTTTGGTGATACGTATTGTACGTCCAAAATAAATTTTCCCGATGCGAAATTTGAGTGCAGTTGGCCTTCGATTGCCCCACCTGGAGTTTTTTTAACGTGCACATAGCACGTATACAATCCTTTTATGATTGTGGGGTTTAACGCGCCGACGCAACGCAGGCGATGAGGCGCGCCGTAGTGGAGGGCTCCGGATTAATTTATATATATATATATATATATATATATATATACAATCATTTTACTACTTCACCATCAGCAACAGGTTACAGCCAAATACCAAACCTGTGAACTTGTGCACAGCAGCTGCATGCCTTTGTCTCTGAGCTACTGGCAGGTCAACAAACTATTCTGAGTGGCTTGAAGGTAAACACGCACACAATACACTATTTAAGCAAGTCTCCAAAACAAACATTAGAAATTTAAAAATATTATGGCGTTTAATGTATCAAAGCTACACCTGGACTATGCGGTGTGCTTTTGCGCAGGGCTTCGAATTATTTTGAACACCCAGAGGCCTTTCCCATGGTTCTTTTTTAACAGTCATTGTTCACACAGTTCCTTTCAAAATTAGATCTGATAATCTACCGTCACGGAGAGCCTCAGCTGAAACGGCAGTACGGGAGCAAAGAGAGGCCAAGAGGGCACGAGGGAAAACAACAAAGTAAACACCATGTTGTACCAGCAAAATATGCCTATTGGTTGCGATTCATTGTTCTTGTTCTCAGTATTTTTCTCGTGCGAATATTAAATAAAATACATCTGGACAGCCATAACTGCGCTTGTTGCTGGCTCTGCAGCTGGAGTGAAACAGCGCAATATTCGCACTAATAAGGTCGACATCTTTGCACTGGCTAACAATGGACTCTCTTCGTGAATCAACGTAAATGGGCACGGGCCCTGTGATTGCTCTGGGGCAGTTACTGGTTCCATTTCAATATTGTTGTTCAGGTCATCAGAGTGCACTGATATATCCTTTGCTTCTTTGTGGCACCTAGACTCGTGGGTCATAAATGAGCCGCTGACCTCAGCACGCTGACACAGCCTTTGAAAGAATGCACAACAGACTGTCCTATTCTTGAAGTGGTCCACAATGTCTGGGATGGGCTTCATACGTATTGACTAGTGGCTCCCACATGACGGCAAAGAACACAAAAATGCAACATTGTTTGTTTGTCATCCTGTTTCTTTTTTTTTTTTGGGGGGGGGGGGGGGGGGAGGTCTGAAAATATCGCTCTTGAAGGCTAAGTATTTCCTGAAAACTACACTGCGCAAAACTAATGGGACTAAGCATAACCTGTTGTTGACACGTCACCCTTTTTCCTGGTGTCGCTGTTGTGTCAACAAAACTGTATAAAATGCGAAGAGGCCGTCAGCCATGCCCTCATTTGAAACCGACCATGCCAAGCGTTCCGGAGGAAGACCGAGCTGCGCATGATCAACCTCTTCCAAGAAGGTATTAGGCAGCGCGATATTGCGAAAGCCACAGGACGACCACTATGCACCGTGAATCGCATCCTGCATGCAAGCGTTCCGCGATGAGGGCCGGATCGAGAATCTTCCCCGAGGACGCAGACCACGGGCTACCACAAGTGAGCAAGACATGTTAATCGTGGCCGCCGCCGCAGTAAAGCCGTCCCTGACGTCTAAACAAGTCAAGTGTGAGCTCGACCTTTCAGCAAGCACGAAAACTGTTCGACGCCGCTTACATGATGTGCGGCTACGAAACTGTGTCCCTGCTAGAAAGCCCAAGCTATCCGAAGCAAACAAGCTTGCGAGACTGCTTTTCGCAGAAGACCACGCAACCTGGACGGCGGAAGACTGGAGCTGTGTTCTCTTCACGGACGAATCCACATTTTCAAGCCGTTGGGACCAGCGCCAACGCATTTGGAGGGCCGTGAACACCAGGTATGAGTGATGCAAATGTTTTTCCTTTTCTTTTAAAACCACATAGTAATAGAATACACAGCGATAGTGCGAATATAATTAAAAGACAGGCCAGGCAAACGAGCCCACGACAAGCTTTCGTGTTGCTTGCATGTTCGTTTATGTGAAGGTTTGTTGCCACTCACCACGCGATTTGTAGTGCAGTCATTTCATATCTTTGTTCTGCGTAGCGCTCGCCAGCAGTCAGAACTATTGCGCTCCCAAGCTTGGGCGCCAAGTTTCTTTTGTAACTCACAATAGAAAAAACGACGGCGGAGCATATGCAGTCATTTAGCTGCCTACAGCACTGCCTTTCCCGGAGCCAAATTGTGCGTCGGGTGCATTTGTCGACAATGGCCCAGAGATAAACAAACGTCTGAACGATATCGGCACTAACCTACTGCGATTTCTTTCTTCCTCAGATTCGAGTCGTGTAACCTGCAGCGGATTTCAAGTAGCGGCCGGTGCGCCGTTAGCATGTGGGGTGTGATTTCAAGCCATGGCCTCGGTCCGTTAGTTCATATCGAGGGCAACTTCGACGCGGCTGCCTACGAGGACATCGTTGACAGCGTGGTGATACCCTACGCCCTCGATGGTCCATTCACGGATGGTCTGTATTATTTGCAGCATGACCGAAGCCCGATACACATGGCTCGGTCAGTAAAACACCTACTGGAAGAGCGAGGCGTGATGGTGATCGAGTGGCGACCGCATGGGGCGGACTTGAATATAATTGAAAACGTGTGGGGAGCAATGAAGAAGTCCCTTAGCAGCCGACAGCTACAGGGCGGCTCGCGTGACGCGTTGTGGCAAGCTGTCGAAGAGGAGTGGCAGCGCCTCCGGGCTACCGACTTCGCGGCGCGCCTTTTCGAGAGCATTCCTCGACGTGTGGCGGCTGTTGTGTCGGCCAAGGGGGACTTCACCAAGTATTGAAGTGTCTCAAAAAGGCTCCCGCCACTGCCTTTGTTGTCCAGGGGCTGCTGCCTATCCCGGCGACTGTTTGCCATGACACTTGCATCTTTAACATTTTTTTGGAATAATGCCACGGCTAATTGGCAGTTTTCGGGTTGTCGCTCACCGTCATCTGATTTGTTTTTGTTGTTGGCACAAAGAAAACATGCTGCGATCTGTATGCCTCGGCACTGTTCGGCTGCTACCTGGCCGAAATAAACCGAGTTACGACGTCGTTGCCAATGTGCTAATTCATTTTCTTTTGTTCTTGTGGCATGCATGCGACTCCTCAGGATCAACTCCTGACTGCACTAAACATGGCTTTGGGCCAGTCCCAATGGTCGTCGTCGGTTCGAGTCACTGCGCCACGCACGCGCAGCTATGTGACGCTGGCAAAGGCGGGCCGCCTCGCTAACAGCTCAGATTTCAGCGCTCTTGCGTCACCGCGACAAAGCTAGCATGCTAGCGAGCAGAGGGCAACATATCGGAGTGGGACACGCAGCCTCGCTCCCTTCATCTCAACTGCGCATGTCCGTGACTTTTCCGCGGCCGCTGCCAGGTGACGGCACCGGTATCTTCGACCACGCGCTCCGCGGTTCGCATTTGAATTGTCCATGACTGTACGTTCAAGGGGAGCTGAAACCGTTCACATCGGAGCTAACGGAAGTGGATGGCGTACTGCTGAAAGGAAGCAAGATTATCGTACGAAAGACCATGAGAGCGGAAATTTTGCGAAGGATACACGAAGGTCACCTGGGACAGAACAAGTGCAAATCGAGGGCACGGCGTCTAGTTTTCTGGCCAGGTCTTGGAAGTGACATTGACAACCTAGTACGAACGTGCCATGTTTGCCAGAAATATTCATACAACCAGCCGAGCGAGCCCCTACTGCTACAGCCTACCCCGGAGCGACCATGGTACCCCGTGTCGTAATTGACCTGTTCAGTTTGCAGGGGACTCGTACGTGGTGGTCAACGACTACCAGTCGGAACTTTCCGGAGGTCAAAAGGCTGGCGGGCACAACAGCAACGGCGACCATTTCGAAGACATCTGCCATATTCGCTCGCTATGGCATCCCTGTGCAGGCATGCACTGACAATGGGCCCCAGTTCGCGCCACGTGACTTCGCTGCCTTCGCAAGACGCTACGACTTTGAACATATCACATCAAGCCCTCATTTTTCCCGCTCAAACGGCCCAGCTGAAAAGGGTATGCAGGTTGTGAAACGAATTCTCAAGAAAACTACCGAGTGCCGTGAAGATTTCTGGTTGGGACTTTTGGGGTATCGCTCTTCTCCTTTAGAAGACGGACGTTCTCCCGGAGAGCTGCTGCAAGGCCGCCGCCTTCGAACACCCGTTCCCGAGGTCAGCGCTGATGCGGGATGCGCCGTATCGAAACACCGGCAATCACTGATGGGTAAGCCAATCTCGCCTCTCGAAGCCGGAAACGTTGTTAGGGTCAAGACGGATAACTGGTCAAGCAAAGCAACGGTGCTCAAGGAAGTAGCGCCTCGTTCATATCTTGTCCGAACTGACAGCCAGAGAGATCTTAGGCGCAATCGACAACATTTGCTGCGAACAGATGAACGCTGCACCAGCGAGAACGACTACCGGAGAAATCTGGAAGACACTGGGGCGCAACCGGATGCCACAATGCAACCAATCGAAAACCCCGAACCGGTAAACTACGCGTGCGGCACATCGGCCGGGGACTTAGACCCACGACCAACTTTACTTCCTTAGACCCCTCAAGTCCGAAGATTCCGGATACAGCCGGGCAAAGAGAGACTCCCGTGAACCAATCCGCATTGCCTGCAAGCCGCCGGTCAACCAGAGCCAGGACGCAGCAGCAACGCCTTCGCTACGACGAAGACTTTCAGCAAGTTTGTTAGCTTATTTGGTGACAGGGAAGTCTCTCAATTGTGTGAAGAAAAGATGTATCAGATCGGGCTATCGCGCATGTGCGCCGATAGCAGTTTTCACTTTGTTGCAAAACTCTCCCTTCCCCTCGCTGCCCACGCAGCTCTATAACCGACTGAATAAACGGCCGATGGGTCGTTTATTCAGCTACTGGTCGCCTCGCCTGTTACGACGAACACGATACACAATGTTCTTGATGTAATTCGATGGTTCGAGCCATGCCCTCGCCAAAAGATAAATGGCGAAGAGCAGACGCCGCGGCATTAGATTCGCCGACACTCTCCTGCACACGTCCCCTTGTTGACTGCAGCTTCGCCACCTGTGTATTGAGTTGTTAGGGGAGCCCAAGTTCGCTCCAATAAACATGTTTTGCCTTCAAGACAACCGAGCCGTTTTTGGCTACGTGACAATAAATTTAGGAGGTCTCCATCACGACTGCAGGTGACGCAATTACGTTCTGCTAACATCTTATCTCAGTTAAGCCCGATTCAATTTTCTTTCCCTCACTCGTTTTGTCGAAGTACGGAAATTCCTTTCATTTTCCCAAATGCGGAAGGTGTTTACGTTTCTTAATGGACACTCCCTACGTTTTCTCAAATACAAAAGCAGTTTACGTTTTTTGACGTATGCTTCGTCCGTAAAAGTACGGAGTTTCTTTACACTGTATATTATAAGAAATTCTATGTCCAGATGGAAACTTTTTTTGAACTTTTTTAAGGGGGCAACTTTTTTTTTTAACAGTGAAACCTAGCTGGTTAGTGGTCGGGGTCCTCAGTCCAGGACAAGAGAGTAAGAGTAATTTTATTCAATTAATAGCACGCAGTAAAGTTAGGTTCATTGAAGAAGGTGAGTGGTGTCGTCGTGGAGTGGTGAAAGTATCCGATGACGCTGACGCAGGAGGTAGAAGATGAAGAATAATCTATTTACATGTATTTACAGACGATGAAGCACAGCATAAGACAAAACGAAAACTGTGTTACAATTAAAAAACGCCGCAGCACACAAAGGGGGGGGGGGGGGCTATCGCGGCCCATTCCCTGGTAGGGGCCCGGGGGCCAAACAAAAAGGTCCCGAACCGTCGCGCGGTTGGAGAAGAATTCGTGGGGCTCTGGCGTCCAGAAACCGCCACGGGAGCAAGTCTTCGTGCGACCGCTCTGGGCCGCAGCTCCGGACAAACTCATTGCAGGATGCGCGAGCGGTCGCAAGCGAAGCCGCCTCCCCACGGCACCACACATGCAATTAAAGTTTTAACCCCCCTCCCCCCCCCCCCCACCCCCCCATGTCCGCCACCGAAGGTCGGGAGGAAAAGAAAACCTTCCCCACAGCCGCGACGAAAGTCGCCGGCGGCAGCCACAACTCTCTCGCCGACGGAGGAGGACACAACAAAGCCACGAGAAGAGAAGGGAGTCATCGTCCCGACGGGGACTGTCGTCGCTGTCATCACTACACACGCCATTCTCAGTAGGCCAGGATTTGTTTTTTTACGCGTGGAAGGGTTGGCAAACAATGAAGAGCTGCTTAAACATATTCATCGGTTACGATTCTTGTTATACCGGCGCGTATACTATTTATTGCGTCTGTGAGCGAGTATATAAAGCCGCCAACACCGTAATCATGTCAAAACTGTTCGGGTTGAGAGTCAGTTCGTTAACGATAGTTAGTATATAAATTCGGGGCACAAAACCACCTTCGAGTACTCTGGACAACGTTGCCTCCGCCGTTTCACGGTGGCGTAGCAAATTAAACTTCCTCATTGTATTTGCATGTGAATAAACAACGCACGCTGCGGATATGCACCTTCACAGCCGCGTAACGAAAGCCAATTTGTGAAGAATGATATGTATGCGTACAGTCTGAAGAAAATATTCACACAAACTTTGTGAGCCTTCAAAATCTGCCCAAACTTCCTAATAAGACGTTTGTGGCGGTGCAGAAAACTAGAAACGTTGGGCAAATAAAATAAACATTCATCTGATTCAAGCCAACAACAATGAAAGAAGTAGGACACAGCCGCTTCATTTCCTGCCGTGCGATCGGCGTGTAGGGGACCGCTGCTTAATGCGCAGCATTAGACCGTTCAGTCTTCATAAGAGCATCTCAAACATGCTTTAGGGAAGCCTAGGCATTTTGAATACTTATCGAGAAGCTATGAGCACTGAATCTCGCAAAAAAGCTAGAAAGGACGTGTAAAAGACGATCGTCTCACCGATGCTCTGAATAAAGTTATTCTCCCTCTCCTCGTGTGTCCCGAACTTGCGCGGGATACAGCTTGAAATTATGGAGTTGCCAGAAGCTTGCAAAAATAAGTTCATTACTAAAAATACGCTTTTTAATGCACTAAAACATCAAAGCCGGCGATTCCGAGAACAGGCGCTGCTGCTCCTCACAAGCGGAGTGTAGCAGACGACAGCGGCGCGAGTCCCTAAGCTGACGTCAGAGCCACAGGGCGCCACTCAAACATCTCACCGCCAATAGGGGCGCCGCTGCGGAATACTGGACGGGACGTAGTGTAGTGGATAGAGTGTCCGCCTTCCAACCTAGCATTCATGGGTTCGAATCTCATTGTGGGACATCTTGGTTTTTTTCTTATGCATGCAGCGCACGAACAAGATGCCTAAACCACACTTAAGGTCAGGATGATATGTACTTTTTCATAGCATAGCTGTATTACGTAACGATTTCATACATTTTTCGGTGGCCTTCGTCGCGGGCACTGGACGTCGCGGCGGCCCTATGGACCTCCCCCCCCCCTTCCTATTTTCTCTCTCTCTCTCGATTCCCTCGCATCAAGACCCCATGCGGCAAAGCCAACTTTATGCGCATGTTAAAGCGCGAGGCGTCAAAAAAGCGAGAAGTTCATGGCTGTGCGCCTATTTTTTGTTCGCGTGCGTAGCGACTTCAGAGGCTCCAAATGCGTTGAAGCGCGAAGCTTCCTGAAACACGCACTTTAACCCGGCAGTGGCTTAAGGAAACAAGCAGCGGTGTGACGTGTAGGAGACTGATCGAATGCATTTGTAACCGGAAGGTGGAAGGAGATCGCGAAGCAAACTTCGAAAACTCGGGGCGTTTAAATATTATTCAGAACATAAGAATAAATTTTCAACAGAATTAGAACACGAAACTATAAATGAAATTAGTTTAAAACTTAGAAAAAACTTCGCTATGCAGTCGATGTGCTTTTCAAGTCATGTAATCGCTTCAGCTTTTGTTTTTCTTAACACGGATTGGTTTATTGGCGCTCCTTCGCGCAGATATCTTTGCGCCGCTGACACGAACGTTTTGTATGATGACGGATCAAATTTTGGTGAAAGTAGGAGTCTAAGCTCTGTTTGGTTGCATCGCTTTAAAAAAATAAGTCTCGGTCGTCAAAAGGATGAGCGTGCCAATCTCAGTGTTATCTCCCTACCTTTTCAATATGGCTCTACTGGATCTGCCCAAGAAACTAGAGGGGATAAAGGACCTGAAATTCGGTTTTTATGCTGACGATATCACGCTCTGGACAAATAAAGGCAGCGACGGAGAAATACAAGAACGACTACAGCTCACCGCAGATACGATAAACGCATTCATCTCTCCTAAGGGTCCGACCTGCTCCACGGAGAAATCAGCACTACTTATCCTCCGCCCTGCACACCGTACGCGGCGGTCAATGCCCACTGATGATCCCCGGATTGAGCTGCATCACGCCGGAAGAACCATACCTACTGTAAACTCAATTCGAATCCTGGGTTTAAATATCCACGCCACAGGAAGTAACACGGAAATCATAAAGGCATTGGACAAGCAAACTACACAGACCATCCGCCTTATCTCTCGCACAACCAACCGAAAAGGGGGGATGAAAGAAGAAAGCACCATAAAACTCGTCCAGGCTTTCATCATCAGCCGGATAATCTACGTCACCCCTCCTTAACCTCAAGAGGGGGAAAAAGAAAAAAAATCAACAATATGATTAAAAGGGCATATAAACGAGCTATGGACTGCCAATGTCAACCCCAAACGACAGGTTTCGATGCTTTGGGCCTTCACAACCGCATCGACGAGCTCATAGAGGCGCAGCAAATCTCACAATTTGAAAGGCCTCTCCGAAAACTCCTACGGTGGCGACAAATTCTAAGAGAACTTTGGCATTACCTATGGATCGACACAAGCCGAAGAATTGACATACCCGCCACGCTACGAGAGCTTATACGCACAACACTCCCCTACCCTTAAACATGGATCCGACAATATAAGGCCAGGAGAACGGCAAGAGCACAAGCTCTCACAAAACAATACGGCAACAACCCCGAAACAGTATTTTGTAGACGCAGCGGGACTATCCCGACAAACAACGCCATGGCTGTGGTGGTAGTGGACCACAAAGGACAAACGCTCACTTCGGCGACAGTTCCCACAAAAAAACTACATCTTCAGAACAAGGCAGCTATCGCTCTTGCGATCACCGCAACTCGAGCCAGATACATAATCAGCGACTCGAAGCAGCCATACGTAGCGTACAGCCAAAGGGCAGGAGATCCCAAGTCGCCGCAAGAATGCTTCAACAGCTGCGAGCACCAAATTACCGGTCAACGAAACTTATATGGACTCCTGCACACGAAGGGTTACAGGGCAACGAACGGGGCCCACACAGCTGCTTGCGAGATCGTCACCCGAGCAGCAGTTAACCCCCCTGCAGTGGCAACAGATCACTCAGAGAAATTCGGCAGCGTCAACTCGTACAAAGAGATAACAAATTACTACAAACACAGCAGGTGCGAATTTCCAGCCGCCCACCGCACACTCAACGCTGCGCAGGCCAAAGCATGGAGGCAACTTCAAACCAATACCTACCCGAACCCGCTGGCCTATAGTCACTTCCATCCAGAGATCTTCTCGGATAAGTGAAAACACTGCGGTCACCACGCAGACCTCACGCATATTATGTGGAAATGCCAAAAAAAACCACGGAGCAAGACCCCTCTACCCCGCATAGATATCAACCACCTGGAGCACTGGGAAACCCTGCTGCGTAGCTCTGATCCTCTAACGCAGCTACGCATTGTCCAGATGGCCGAAGAAGCCGCCAGGGACCAAGATCTTCTGGCTGACTAACGCGGCAAAGAGAGTCCAAGCTCTCTACTTCTGGGCAAATAAAGTCTCTCTCTCTCTCTCTCTCTCTCTCTCCTCTCTCTCTCTCTCTCTCTCTCTCTCTTTTCTCTTCCCCTCTCTCTCTCTCTCTCTCTCCATCCACCCCTGAGAAAACCAATAATTTCGGAAACAGGGCGACCCCTGCTAAACTATTTTTCCATAAGGTCGAGCCCATCACGCTTTGTGTGTATTTGTCCTTGAAGAAAAAAATGCTGGCCCCTGCGATGGGATGTCACAAGAGCTCAACATATAAGCCTGAACGCGCGTGTGTCCTGAGCCACTATTGCCACGAGAAAGGCTGCGCGGCGCAATGTTCCTTTCCCTCCACTTCGGTTCAACGCTAGAAGGAAGGCAGGTTTGGAATGCCAAAGAAAATGTAGGCTATCCCGAATGAGAGCTTGTCATACGAAGTCTTGAGGATGAATTTACTATCGAGCGCAACTTTGAGAAGCGAAAGCTGCTTGGGAACAGTTCAGTCAAATATTCCACATCTCTCACAAGTAGGCCAGATCTCTCACAAGATATCACTTTCATTGTTTGGTTCTTCAGGGCACCCCAGCCTTCTTCGGATAGCAAAGGCTTTTAAGGAGTCAGATGCTACATAGGCGTCACTGCGTTGCCAGCAGCAGCTCCAGGACACAGATGCAACTTTCTCCGAACATTTTCTGATCAGCCAATCGCCTAAGATCTTCAGGTAAGTTTCCAGTCTAGGCATAGGTAATACTTTATTATAGGAGAAGTGCGGCCAGCGCATTTCATATAAAGAAGAACTAGTAGATCCGACGCATATTTTGGTACCTGTGGGAAGCCAAGCACTCTGTAATTTTCAGGCCTAATTTTGTCGATGTTAGCGCTTTTCTTTGTGCTCCAGCTTATAAATGAGTATAAAAGCTTGTAAAATCTTAGTAATTGGAGTAGTGTATCGGCCCCCCGGAAGTCTCATAGATTTTCCTACTCAGCTAGATGACCACTTGCCAGAGCTAACTAATGACAGAAGCAGAATTATTCTTACCGGGTACTTTAATATATCTGATGTAAACTGGGATGCTAGGTATTGCGGGGCCCGCAGAGCGGGGACGTACGCTGACACTATGCTAGAGATAATGGCCCAAACATAGCCTAATTCAAGTTGTAAACGGGCCGACCCGAATACAGGGACAATGCCAGGACCACCCTTGACTTATTACATATATTCTTATCAGATGAAACGTTCAGGTATGAAGTGCACATCAAAGACGGAATTTCTGATCATATAAAGTTGTAGTTGCTAGACTCAGAACTAAACATAACATAAACAAAGTCAAAACTCCAACTGTGAACGTTTATAATTTCGAAAATGCTGATGACATATCAATCCTCGATTACCTTAAATTGGCTCTTGACAGGAATGCCGCAGGAAGATGATGTAAATTCGCTCTGGGCGTACTATCAAATTCTGTCGTTGGCCACAGCCTTTCCCGATTGTGCCCCTAAAACGTAAGCGTGTTAAAAAAGCAACCCCTGATATAACGCGAAATCTCATCCATATAAAAAGAGGGCTAAAGCGCGCGCGAAATAAACCTACGAAAAATCGCACGTTGATAGCAGAGCTTAGTGCCGTAGTGCGAAAAGGAGTTGAAGGAGGCTAAAACTCAATTCTTCCGTAATATATTGACCAAATATATGAAAGATTCGCCTCAGAAATTTTGGCGGTTACCTATCTGTAATAAACCCCCAATTAATAAACGCAGTTTAGTGAATGGGAACATTTGTAGTCAGCTGACGAGACATTGCGCAGGCTCTTCAACAATTTTTTTCTGGTCGTTTTCACTCCGCAGACGACTATTTTCGCGGAATTTCGCGGAAGATAGTGTTGTTGTGCCGCAAGAAGGTCTGTTTGCGTTGCTGGTAAACTTGGATGTAGAGAAGAAATTATGCGGGCCTGCCCGGATTATGATACCAAATGCATTCTGAAGCGATCATTGTTGAATGGGTGTCCTATTTTCTTGTTAGAATTTTTCAACGTGTCGTTGCAAAAAGCCGTTGTGCGAGTGAATTGCTTCTGGCGAGAATCGTGCCGATATTTAAAAACAGGAGACCGACTGCATGTGGAAAATTACGCCCAATTTCGATTACGTGTGCAGTATGCAAAATGTTAGAGCATAGAATCAGTAAATGTTTAGTCGAACACATTGAAAACAACAACCTTTTTTATTCGAAACAGCATGGGTTCCGCAGGCGGCTCTCAACTGTAACACAATTATTTGAAATTTCACATTGCTTCGCCGAAGCCATCAACCCGAAAGAGCAGATTGACGCAGTTTCGATTGATCTCTCGAAAGCCTTTGACAGAGTTTGCCATGTGAAACTGATTAATAAGTTGTATGATTTCGGTATTAATCCGGGGATTATTCGTTGGATTCAGGCCTACTTAAATAACAGGCAACAGTTTGTTGAAATTGCTGGCGAACTGTCGTCCAGTTTACCCGTAACATCCGGAGTACCTCAAGGGTCTGTTTTTGGGGCCTATTTTATTTCTTTTGTATGTCAACGACATCGCGGACTCTGTGCATCCATCTATTGAAGTGAGATTACTCGCTGACGACTGTTTGCTGTTTTTGTCGCGTAAGGAGCGTTCGGGATCAGGAACTGTTGAATGATTCTTTAAAAGTTGTGCATGATTGGTGTCTGCAGTGGAATATTGTCACGAAGACAAGGACGACGCAGTTGTCTTGAAGGAGAAACAAGTTTATTGGAGTGAACTTGTGCTCCCCTAACAACTCAAAAGAATACAGAGGCGGCGAAGCAGCGGTCAACAAAGTAACTTGCGTCGGCGAGCGTCGCAGAATCGAATGCCGCGGCGTCTGCTGTGCAGGCTTTTATCTTTCGGCGCGAGAGTTTCTGGAACCGTCGATTCACATCCAGAACATTGTAGATCACAGAAGATTATTCTGGGCTAGCGGCGTTAGGGCGAAACACTCTGCTTATCTGAATGAGATAGCCCGTGCGGCATAAAAATAAAGAATGGAACACGCGCTTCGCATGGGGCACAGATAACAGAGCCGGGCGCGGCCGGGCATTTAAAGCAAACAATAAATAAACAAACCCGTACATGGTTCGCGGCATTACCCCCCTCTAAGAGTGCATCGACCCGATGCTAAAATAAAATGACAGTCTGAACAAACAGCCACAACAAAACAACAACAAAAAGAGTTCGTCATCTTGCGAAGTACGGTTTGAGGCGAACCACGTGGACGACTTCGGGTCGCGTGCATCATCGTGATGTGCCGGAATCACCACTGGGGATCACTTCGTAGGTTAATTGGCCAACACGTCGTAGAATCTGGTAGGGTCCGAAATACCGTCGCAGAAGCTTCTCACTGAGTCCGCGTCGTCGAATGGGAGTCCAAACCCACACACGATCCCCTGGTTGGTACTCGGTGTCTCGGCGTCGGAGGTTGTAGCGGCCGGCATCCACCAGCTGCTGGTCCGTTATACGAACTCGAGCGAGCTGGCGGGCCTCCTCCGCACGTTGAAGGTATCCTTGGACGTCGGCGTTGAGGTCGTCGTCTTCTACATGCGGAAGCATGGCGTCGACATCGTAGTCGGCCGTCTTCCGTAGACAAGCTCGAACGCTGTCAGCTGCGTAGTTTCCTGCGTCGCTGTATTGTACGCAAACGTGACATACGGGAGGACTTCATCCCAAGTCTTATGTTCAACGTCGACGTACATGGACAGCATATCCGCAATCATCTTGTTCAGACGTTCCGTTAGTCCGTTCGTTTGGGGGTGGTACGCCGTCGTTCGTCGGTGATCCGTGTTGCTGTAGCGTAAGATTCCTTGCATCAGCTCCGCGGTAAAGGCCGTTCCGCGGTCCGTGATTAGGACTTCAGGGGCTCCATGTCGCAGCACAACTTGGTTTATAAAGAACTTGGCGACTTCTTGTGCTGTCCCCCTCGGAAGAGCGGCGGTCTCTGCGTAGCGCGTCATGTATAGTCTGTCGCTACGACAATCCACTTGTTCTCTGATCGTGACGTAGGGAACGGGCCTGAAGGTCCATTCTAATCTGTTGAAAGGGCCTCGAAGGAACGGCGATCGGTTGCAGAAGTCCGGCGGGTCTTGTCGGCGGCGTTTTTCGTCGCTGGCAGTCACGGCAACTCCGAACGTAGTGGGTGACGTCAGATGTAAGGCGGGGCCAGAAGTACTTCGCCTTAATTTTTGCAATAGTGCGAGCTGTGCCGAGATGTCCGGAAGACGGGTCGTCGTGGAACGCTTCCAAAATTTCGTCACGAAGGTCTGCGGGAATGACAAGATAGATAATTCGTTCTCGTTCCGGGGCTGAAATTCTTCTTCACGAGGACGGAGTTTTTGAGGCTGAATGCTGGTAAGTTCCGCTTGAACGCTCTAGGCACGGCGACGTTTCGTCCTTCGAGGTAGTCGATCATTACGCGCAAGTCGGGGTCGGCACGCTGCTGGGCGGCAAGGTCGCTCTCCGTAACACCCCCGAAGAACGCGCTGTCTTCATCGGAGTCTTGTGGTGGTGGGTCGACAGGAGCGCGGGACAAGCAGTGGGCGTCGGAGTGTTTCCTGCCGGATTTGTAGACGATTGTAACGTCGAACTCTTGCAGGCGCAAACTACACCACCCAAGACGGCCAGAGGGGTCCTTCAAATTGGCGAGGCAACACAGCGCATGGTGGTCTGTCAAAACCTTGAATGGTCTACCATACACGTATGGGCGAAAGTTTGAAATGGCCCATATGATAGCCAGGCACTCTTTTTCGGAGGCAGAGTAGTTTTTCTCCTCCTTCGACAGACCACGGCTGCATAGGCGATTACCTTTTCGCACCCGCTTTGCTTTTGGACGAGGACGGCCCCCAAACAGTCCGTGTGCATTTCTGTTTCGGCGTTTTCGTCGAAATGAGCGAGCACGGGCGGGTTTTGCAGGCGTTGTTTCAGCTCGCAGAATGTTTTTCTTGTGCGTTTTCCCAGGCGAAAGGGGTGCTATCTTTTGTCAGCCGCGTGAGTGGCTCTGCGATGCGTGCGAAGCTTGCGACGAAGCGCCGGTAGTATGCGCACAGTCCGAGAAATCTTCGCACGCTCTTTTTGTCTTGCGGTCTTGGGAAGTTCGCTATGGCTAAATGTTTTCGCCGGGTCAGGCAGGACTCCCGCGGCGTTGACGACGTGTCCCAAAAACTTGAGTTCCTCGTAAGCGAAGCGGCACTTTTCGGGCTTCAGCGTTAACCCCGACGTATACGGATGGCCTCGAGTACAGACTTTCCCAAACCCTTGCAAGGTGTTCGTCGAAAGTCCGGGCGAATACCACAACGTCGTCGAGGTATACGAGGCAGGTGTGCCACTTCAGGCCAGCTAGCACAGTGTCCATGACTCTTTGAAACGTTGCTGGCGCCGTGCACAGCCCAAACGGCATCACTTTGAACTCGTATAGGCCGTCCGGGGTTATAAATGCGGTCTTCTCTCGGTCTCTCTCGTCCACTTCAATTTGCCAGTAGCCGGTCTTCAGATCCATCGATGAGAAATACTTCGCATGGCAGAGGTGGTCGAGGGCGTCGTCGATTCGTGGCCGGGGTATACGTCCTTTTTAGTGACTTTGTTCAGTCGCCGGTCGTCAACGCAAAACCTTAATGTGCCGTCTTTTTTCTTCACTAGTACAACCGGCGCCGCCCAGGGGCTTTTCGATGGCTGTATAATGTCGTCGCTGAGCATGTCGTCAACTTGAGTCCGGATGGCTTCCCGCTCGTGTGAAGAGACGCGGTACGGTGACTGTCGGGTAGGTCGGGCTCCATCTTCGGTTATTATTCGGTGCTTCGCTAGAGGTGTCTGACGTAGTTTTGAGTTCGACGAGAAACACTCGCTGTAGCGACGCAGCAAAGCCAATAATTTGTTTGGTTCTGCATGCGGTAACGTCGGATTCACGTCGAAGGGATTCGGGAGCTTGAAGGTATCTTCGGGTGCGCGTTCAGATTCGGCAACCGCGATCACGTCACTTGCTTGTTGCGTTTCTTCGAGGAACGCAATTGAAGCGCCCTTGTTTAAAGGAGCCATGAAGAGAATATGCAAGTTGGTTTTATTCGAAAGATTTCGTGTTTTATAGTGCCTCCAGCGCTTGTCCGGATACAAGCGATGCTTTATTCACTGAGAAATTAAACAATTTAGGTTAAAATTTTGATTTTCCCGCTAAATCGTTTGTTTTCGGGGTCTGCAATGACATCACAGGAACCGACCGCTCTGCAGCCTAGAGTACCTTCATTCACGCATCCGCCGTACAGGGTAGAGACACGTATACGCTGGCGCCGCCATTTTGGGTCGCTCGCTCGCCGCCGAAGCAAGTCATTGTGTCAAAACCGCGCTAAAATTATCGCCGCAACGCGGTTTACTGAAGGAGTTTGAATCATATTGTCTGCTTTGCGTTGCTAGGTCTCGTGGGAAACGAAAAGAACGCGTTGAGCACGTTGGCCCAATTGCGGCGGCACGGGACCGTTCAAAGGTTGTCTCCACCCTGCACAGCGGTGTTGGTTTGTTCCCGCGTTTCTTTACGTTCCCAAACCTAGATGGCGCCACCACACCGTGGCAAGCGTTTGGTTTGTTTTTGCCCGTATTTAAACCTGGCTTGTTTTTGTTCTGGGAGAAAATATTCGTTCCCTGAAACAGTGCTCGCTCGACAAATGTGGTCACGTAAGACACCGTTGCTTGCGTCAATCGGCCAGTGTCGTCTGAGACAACCCCAAGCCCCGTAGTGCTGTGCAGCTAAACCAAGCATGCTGTGCGCAGTACGAACAGCAGTACGCATCAGTACTTCTATGTTTACATGTGCTTTCGTAACTTCCACTGTTTGTCCCATCATTCTTATTGCTTTGTAAAGAATGTGCCCTAAATTTGAGCGCAAATCGCTCGTTCGGCTAGTTTGTAAGCTCTACCTAATTAGCGTCTGCTTCTGCCGGCCTCCGCCAATCGCAGAGCTGGCTCGAATGACATCATAGGTTCTGTTGCGGGAAATGAGCTGGTGGGTCGCATGGCCATTCTCTTTTTTCCTAATTATGTAGCTTATTTGAGCGAAGTTTACGTTAAAAGTGGTGTCAGTATGATTCTAACGAGGCAATCTTTTGAATGAACCAAACTTGTGTTTTCTCTTCATGGCTCCTTTAAGCAGCGCAAATCCCACGTTTTGGTCCCCAAATTTCACTGAGGAGTACCAGCATTTAAAGGAGCCATGAAGAGAAAACACAAGTTTGGTTCATTCAAAAGATTGCCTCGTTAGAATCATACTGACACCACTTTTAACGTAAACTTCGCTCAAATAAGCTACATAATTAGGAAAAAAGGAATGGCCATGCGACCCATCAGCTCATTTCCCGCAACAGAACCTAGGATGTCATTCGAGCCAGCTCTGCGATTGGCGGAGGCCGGCAGAAGCAGACGCAAATTAGGTAGAGCTTACAAACTAGCCGAACGAGCGATTTGCGCTCAAATTTAGGGCACATTCTTTACAAAGCAATAAGAATGATGGGACAAACAGTGGAAGTTACGAAAGCACATGTAAACATAGAAGTACTGATGCGTACTGCTGTTCGTACTGCGCACAGCATGCTTGGTTTAGCTGCACAGCACTACGGGGCTTGGGGTTGTCTCAGACGACACTGGCCGATTGACGCAAGCAACGGTGTCTTACGTGACCACATTTGTCGAGCGAGCACTGTTTCAGGGAACTAATATTTTCTCCCAAAACAGAAAGAAGCCAGGTTTAAATGCGGGCAAAAACAAACCAAACGCTTGCCACGGTATGGTGGCGCCATCTAGGTTTGGGTAGCGTAAAGAAACGCGGGAACAAACCAACAACGCTGTGCAGGGTGGAGACAACCTTTTAACGGTCCCGTGCCGCCGCAATTCGGCCAACGTGCTCAACGCGTTCTTTTCGTTTCCCACGAGACCTAGCAACGCAAAGCAGACAATATGATTCAAACTCCTTCAGTAAACCGCGTTGCGGCGATAATTTTAGCGCGGTTTTGACACAATGACTTGCTTCGGCGGCGAGCGAGCGACCCAAAATGGCGGCGCCAGCGTATACGTGTCTCTACCCTGTACGGCGGATGCGTGAATGAAGGTACTCTAGGCTGCAGAGCGGTCGGTTCCTGTGATGTCATTGCAGACCCCGAAAACAAACGATTTAGCTGGAAAATCAATATTTTAACCTAAATTGTTTAATTTCTCAGTGAATAAAGCATTGTTTGTATCCGGACAAGAGCTGGGGGCACTATAAAACACGAAATCTTTCGAATAAAACCAACTTGCATATTCTCTTCATGGCTCCTTTAAACCGCGCAATGCCTCTTGCGACAGACACACCGCGGTCGAGAAGCAACCTTTGGTCACTCTCCACGATAGCGTCAACGTCAGGAGCAGCACCTTCACAGTAGACGGTGATCATCAAACTTGCGCGGGGTGGCAGGGTGACATGATCATCGGCGATCCTTACAGCTGCACAGTGTTCGGGGTTCGGTTCCGGCATCATGGAGTGATCGGGGGAAAAAGTTATCGACTTGGTCTGCAGCACCTCTCAGCTCAGGACGTACTGCAGCTGAAGAAGGACATATTTGAGGCAGCCAGTCGCACCACACCCAAAGCGATCCTGGCTTTAGACTTGTAGGGTGCGTTCTACAATGTAACGCACGAAGCAATCCTCACAAATCTTGGCAACCTGGGTTGCGGGGAAAAGACGTACTCATTCATCAAGAATTTTCTGTCTGATCGGACTGCGATCATTAAGATTGGCGACAGCCAGTCGTCTCCCATAAAGTGTGGCAGTTGTGGTACACCACAAGGGGCAGTGCTATCGCCTCTACTTTTCAACATAGCCATGATAGGCCTTCCCCGACAATTAGAGAAAATCCCCAACATTAAGCATGCCCTGTATGCGGACGATATAACGATCTGGATTGCCAAAGGCTCTCCCGGCGTTATGCAAGACAGCCTACAAACGGCAGCGGACGTCGTCCGCACCTACGCTAGCCGATGTGGTTTAACTTGTGCCCCGCAGAAGTCGGAACTTATAATAGTACAAAAATGCCGCAGGGACGTTTCAGACATCAAAATTTGGCTCGATGGCGTACTCATCAAACCGAAACCCTCAATCAAGATATTAGGGATGACGTACCAGGAAAACTGCAAAAACACCCTGCTTCTCAACAGGCTCCAAGAAACCACGGCTCAAATTGTTCGGATGCTGCGTAGGGTGGCGAACAGGAGCCATGGACTAAAAGAAAACGACATGGTCCGTCTTGTGCAGGCCTTCGTCGTCTCCAGAATCGTTTACGTGGCTCCTTATGCGGTTTTGGGGACATCGGAGCGCGAAAAGCTAGACGTCCTTCTTAGAAAGGCATATAAACAAGCCCTGGCACTTCCTCCAAGCACCTCTACGGTACGACTCACGGCTTTGGGACTGCACAACACCATCGAAGAGCTCATGGAGGCCCACCTAACGGCGCAGAAAGTAAGACTCGGAGCAAGCCCAACGGGTAGGGAAACGCTAGCTACGCTTGGTTACACGGCGCCGCACATCACGGAAAACGCAGTGGACATCCCGCCTGAACTAAGGACCAGAATTCTTGTCCGTCCAATACCCCGGAACATGTCCCCTCAACATCATGAGGGAAGACGCCTAGCAAGAGCAACTGCGCTAGAAAAACAGTACGGAGGACAAGACTACGTCGTATATACAGACGCGGCGGAATACGCGAGGTACGGGGTAAGATCGGCGGCCGTTACCTCCACAACCGACCTCCTTTCCAGTCTGACGCTTCGGTCGTCGAACACCCAGCAGGCTGAAGAGACGGCTATCGCCCTTGCCCTCTCCCAGACAAAGGCCAGCGTAATTATTACGGACAGCCAAGCCGCCTGCCGAGCATACCAAGCAGGTAGGGTTTCAAGACAAGCGCTTCGGGTTCTCCTTCAACGGCCACCGCAGAAGCAGGTCACAATCATTTGGACCCCGGCCCACTCTGCTCTTCGCGGCAACCAGACGGCACACGTCCTGGCCCGAGAACTCGCCCACCGGGCACCGCAAGAAGAGTCGGAGCGAACCTGGCAACCGCTCCTCACATACGCCGACATCACCCAACATTATCGACTAGCGAGACAACTCTATCCCCCAGTCACCGATCAGGCCACGAAAGAACAGGAAGTCATCCTGAGACAACTACAGACTAATACCTACCCCCCCCCCAACACGACTACACGCCATCCACCCTACTCTTTACGACCCCCTATGTAGTCACTGCCAAGCACCAGGCACGCTGTACCATATTGTCTGGGAATATCAACTGAACCCAGATCTTCCCCCCATCCCCAACCCCTCACGCGAGCAGTGGGAGAGTACGCTGGCCAGCTCTTCTCCTGAAACGCAGCTTTTGCTAGCGGAAAGGGCGAAGACAGCCGGTCGTACCAACGGAGTCTTGGACTGAAGACCCCGACCACAAATATGCTCACTTCAACTGTGATTAAAGTTTCTCTCTCTCTCTCTCTCTCTCTCTCTCTCTCTCTCTCTCTCTCTCTCTCTCTCTCTCTCTCTCTCAATTATTGCGCCGTTGTCCGTCAAAAGTCCATTCCGAGAATTACGTCGCGGGAGCAGTTAGGCAAGATGACGAACGCGGCGGGGTACGTCGTGCCGTCTATGGTGACGCGGGATGTGCACGTTCCACTTGGCGTCACGAGGTGTCCTCCCGCTATGCGTATGTGCGGACCGTCCCATCTGGTCATAACTTTCTTCAGCTTAAACGCAAATGGTCCGCTCATTACTGAGTAGTCGGCTCCCGTGTCTACGAGGGCGACTACGTCAAAGCCGTCGATGGACACCTTGACGTCGGATGCCGCCTTCCTCGAGTTCCGGGTTCGTCGGGGCGTCGCATCTCGGCTTGTGTGTGTTGACGGTCGGGCACTGTGCGTCGTCGTTGTCGTCGTCTTCTCAGCGGACGTTCGGTCAGGTCGGGTACGCGTCGCGCCGTGTAGCTGTCGTCGTGTTCGGGAGTCTCGTCAGGGTTAGGTCGGGTCGTCGGGATGTTGGCATGTCGTGAGTCGTTGCGTCGTTGGAGGGTTTTCATTTTTCCGCGATCGTACAACTTTACCTCCAGAAGTTGCTGCTTTTAGTTTCCACCGCGTGGGCTGGGGACCTTCCACGTGCGAAATCAGCACTGCTACGGTAGTTGGGCGACTGGTATGGGTAGGGCGACGGCGATCGGTTGAAGCGGGCTGGGCCTCGGTTAGTGTTGGACAGGTATTCGTCGATCTCAGTAGGGCGCTGGCCGGGTCGGGGGCGTGGGGCGTCGACGGAGAAACCACGCAGTCCCAGTCTCCTGTACGGGCAGCGACGGTAGATGTGTCGGCCTCTCCGCAGTGGTAGCACAGCGGACGATTATCGGCGGTTCGCCATACGTCCGTCTTCCTCGGCGCCTGGTTTTGGCGTGCAGAGGGTCGGCGGGCGACAGTGGACGGCGGTACGGCGGGACTTCTTGAAGACGGGTTGGAGCAGGGCGGGGTCGTCGAACAGCCGCGGAGTAGGTCATAGCTTGAGGCTCACGTGGTACTTCGGGAGGCGTAGAAGTCCCCAAAGCGAGTTGAATTTCTTCCCGATCACGTCGCTCATAGAGGTGACTTGGGGTTGCGGCGTTGTTGGGAAGAGTTTCCGCAGTTCTTCCCTGACGATAGCGCGGATTGTCTCACGTAGTGTGTCAGAGCTAAGAGCCCCGGCATCGATCGTGTCCGCAACTAGCGCATTGATGGGACGGTCGTACTGCCTCGTGCGCATTTCCAATGTCTTCTCCATGGCGGCCGCCTCGGATGCGAATTCGGCCACCGATTTGGGGGGGTTGTGGACAAGGCAAACAAAAAGTTCTTGCTTTACTCCTCGCATCAGAAACCTCAGTTTCTTTTCTTCCGTCATATCCGGGTCCGCGCGACGAATAGTCGCTTCATTCCTCAACGAAGATTACGACTCCTTCGTTGGGTGTTGCGTTCGAGTTTCAGTAAAAGCGCAGCTCGTTCTTTTCTCACCACGGTCGTAAGGTCCTAAGGAACTCGCTTTTGAATTGCGTCCAGTCGGTCAAGGCGCTCTCGTGGTTCTCGAACCAAGTTCGAGCTGCATCCTCCAAGTAAAAGAAAACATGCCGGAAGGTTTCTTCATCGTCCCACCTGTTGAAGGTCCGCACGCGCTCCAGCTTCTCCAACCATTTCTCGGGGTCTTAAGCAGCGGGGGCTCCCCGGAATGATGGCGGTTCCCGGGGCTTCTGCAGTACGATTGGCGACGTTGTTTCTTACACCATGGTGTTGGTTGCAGCGTTTCTTCTCTTGGGCCCTTCTGGCATAAGACCGAACTCGGGTAGCAATCCTTGCAGTCGGCGGCTTTCTCTGGTTGGACTGGCTTGGCGGCTTTCAGATGTCGTAGGGAGCATAAAGGGTGAGTACCCCGCACCTCCACCAGATGTCACGAAGACAAGGACGACGCAGTTGTCTTGAAGGAGAAACAAGTTTATTGGAGCGAACTTGTGCTCCCCTAACAACTCAAAAGAATACAGAGGCGGCGAAGCAGCGGTCAACAAAGTGACTTGCGTCGGCGAGCGTCGCAGAATCGAATGCCGCGGCGTCTGCTGTGCAGGCTTTTATCTTTCGGCGCGAGAGTTTCTGGAACCGTCGATTCACATCCAGAACATTGTAGATCACAGAAGATTATTCTGGGCTAGCGGCGTTAGGGCGAAACACTCTGCTTATCTGAATGAGATAGCCCGTGCGGCATAAAAAGCAGCTTTGCGAGTTCCATGACAGAGCTTGCTCGACCTGTCCGTTTTCTCTTAGCATGGTCGCTTGGTGTAAAGATAAAAACATCCCCCTCGCGAGGGGCACGGTCAAATGCAGAGAATTTTCGGGGGGCGCACATACCCGATTTTATCTGGTTCGAAAGAAATTGAAAGCGAGAGCGAACGCCGAGAACCGCCCCATCACGGCACGACCGCGCCACGACCACGTCACGACTACGTCACGATCACGCCACAACTGTTGTTGCTCCCGCGCCAAACTACGACGCATGCGCGCCCCACCTGTTGCTGAACGCGATCCGAGCACGCAGAGAACACGCGAGGAGCAGCGGAGAGCAGGCGAGGAGGAGTGGGGGAGAGGGCGCACCTGGAACGGCTGTTGCGGACGCCGAGGCACGCCAACGCCGGGTGACATCGTGAGTTAAAGAAATGCTCCGCATTTAAAATAAAGAATGGAACACGCGCTTCGCATGGGGCACAGATAACAGAGCCGGGCGTGGCCGGGCATTTAAAACAAACAATAAATAAACAAACCCGTACATTGTTCGCGGCAATATGTAGATAAATTATGGAAAAAGTGCTTGTATAACAGTTATGCAGAAGTCCCCTTTGAATTTTAACTATGCCATGAATGATACAGGTATTAAGCGAACGAGTAAGCTAAAATACCTTGGTCTCACAATTGCTGCAAATTTGAATTGGAATGAACATATTGATAATATTGTGGTAACTGCCCAAAAAGCTAGGTTTTCTGAGACGAAGGCTCAGAGATGCAACTGCGGATTAAGCTGGTGGCATACAAAACGTTCGTGCGGCCAACTCTCGAATATGGAAGTATAATTTGGGACCCATATCAGCAGTATCAAATAAATAAGCTTGAGCGAGTTCAACGAATAGCTGCCAGGTTTATTTATGGAGAATACCGCAGAAATCAGTCGGTGACGGCTTTACTTGCCAAGGCAGTACTTCCGTTACTGGCCTCGCGTAGAAAAATGGCAAGACTTAAATTCTTTCACGAACTGTACAACGGCAAACTAAACTTACGTCCTGAGTTATATCTGCAAATTCCCACACGAG